>JAXQJQ010000014.1:0-460322 GCA_037042055.1 Penicillium sp. S103-07 | reverse complement strand
GTAGCAAACATCCCAACGACCCACGGGAGACCTGCGCATAGGCCACTAATTCCTTACGGACACCCACCTATCCCCGATATATATATATATTACTTATTTTACTCATTAGGTTATTGTTTATATTAATAAATAATAATGTCTAAAAACAAGAAATATTTAGTAGAAATTCGTAAATCATAAAAAGGCTTCATAAAATAAATATCTTCAAGTTTTTCTAAATTAATACTAATATTAGTCACTTACAATACAATAAATATAATAGAATATATATATACTTTATATTAATTTCTATCTATATATGGATATACTAATATTGCATAAATACATATATATATATATATATATATATATCTAGATGAAAGAAATATCTTACTAAAAAGAACAAGATTCAGCTTATTATATATAAGAAAAGAATAAAGAAATACTCCATTATCTTATAAATAATAAGATATTTCTATTGTATAGATCTCTTAAAGTAAATAATTACTAAAAAAAGAACTATTATTTAATATAGAAAATAATAAGAAATCTATTTTTTATATAATCTCCAATAGCTATTATAATTGATACTAATTAAATATTTAATAGCTATTAGAAATTATATTACTAAATAGTGATTAAAAATTAGAGGAAAGAAAGTAATTTAAATTGTAGCTCTTAGAGTAAGAAAGAGAGTAGCTATTCCAAAAAATCTAATTACTATTATATTTATTTAAAGAGTAAAGCCAATAATCCTTTCATCTAATTTGGGCTTATTTATCTCAATTATCTGTCTTTCTCTAAATAATATTAGTAATTAGAGATTTTAATCTTTATTATTAGCCTTACTCTCCTAAATTATTAAAAGTTATTATTTTAGAATATAATATATAAGGCTCAATTAGCCTTTTATCCCAACCTTTAAGACTAGTAGAACTATATGTAATAAATTGCCTAAAAAATAATTTTATTTTTATTTGTCTTATTAATACTCTGGGAATAATATTATAAAAGTATTAGTTAGACTTAACTATTATATATTACCTTAGTAGGCTTTTATTCTTACTGTAGGCTATTTTCTTACTTAGGAATGGACCTATTAAAAAATACTACTTGAATTTATCTCTCTTAATGGACTCAATATATAATAATCTTATTTCTATCTTATTTTCGATTAAATTATAGATATTATTCTAAAAATATATTAAAAAACTAATAATTACTAGTCTAAAAAAGTACTACTATAATTATTAAAATTCCTTGTGT
Source organism: Penicillium sp. S103-07 (assembly GCA_037042055.1). Classification (NCBI taxonomy): domain Eukaryota; kingdom Fungi; phylum Ascomycota; class Eurotiomycetes; order Eurotiales; family Aspergillaceae; genus Penicillium; species Penicillium sp. S103-07. The sequence continues at coordinate 459,077 of JAXQJQ010000014.1, read as the reverse complement.
TATTTATATATTTACCCAAATCTTGTAAACAATATAGTTAAAATATTTAGTGTAAATAGACTAAACTATATATAGCTTAGAGTAAAGTAAAAAGCCCTAGAAGTATTATAAATATACTTAATAGGATTTGTACTCTAGCCATCTCTATTAGTAATAGTATATAGCGATAAAAAGCCTTTTTAAAACTTTAAACTAAATAATCTAGATTAATCTTAATTTAGGACATCTAGATAAGTTAGTAAAATTAGATTTTTATTATAATCTAATAAGCCAAACAACTTTTTTCTAATCTATTCTACTACTATAAAATTTACTACGCCCTAGTAGGTATCGAATGCTTAATATTAATAATAAATAATACTAAATTAATTATTTTCTCCATTACATAGTCTTTTTAATATATTATTAATTTTTTGACCTGAAGGAGCTATCGTTTAAAATATCGTTTACTTTATAGCTTTAAAAAAATTCTGTACCAGTAATAGATATTCTAGGCTCTTAAAATAGCTTAGACTAAGATCTATATTTATAGAATAGCCTTTAAGATTAGATAAAAGTATATTAAACTAATCCCAGTTTAATATTAAGATTAAATAACTTCCCTTTAGCTATATAAACTTAATATCTTTTTATCCTGAGATAATTTATTTTAGAAATAAGATAATTTAATATAGTAACTACTCATACTAAGACAAATTATCTTATCGATAGATTATTTAATCTGTATTTATTTAATCTCTTTTAGTCCAATCTTATTTATTCAATGAATTATATATACTTTTTAAAATTATATGATTTTTAGCGAGAAATCAAGTATGAGTTTTTAATACTAAATTATGTTACTAGAGATATCTATAGTTTTATTTACAATATAGATATAGGAAAGACTATTTAATTTAGCTTATAATGTTTACTATTATTATAGATATTATCTAAATATATCTACTATATTTAGGATCTTGCAACTTATACTACTAAGTTTAAGATTAAAGAATGACTTATTTTTATTTAATCTCTTACTATTTATACTAAGAGCAAAATAGACTATCTCTCTATTAAATTACATGATGTTGAACTAATTAATAAGAAGAAAGTGATAAAAGTTTTCTTTCGTGTTTCTTCCATTTGTTCGTATCAAGCAGTGACTAGTCTTTCAAGGACTACTTGTTACTTTTGGTACAAAATTCATGATTAGTCCTGTAGCTAGACGGAGGAGAGGGGACCTAAAACGAAAATCTCAGGATCAGTGAAAGTCTACTAAAATGTGCTGATCTGAATAGTAGCTTTCAGTGTGGAAACTAGCCGCGATCTTAATAAGAAGCAAGCTCATTTGAAGTTTCTAATATTGTCCACAGCTCATCGCCACGGATTTCAAGCTAAACGAAAATTGGTACTGGCTAGGAATTTGTACCAAATAGTCCAAATAGTATTTATCCCCGGTAGCGAAGACTGAAACTACTACCCACCCATTATGTCTTCGTCCATATCCAGCCCGAAATCTTCACCTAGCCCTTGATTGACCTCGGCGGCATTTGTCCATGCTTGACCTTTGGATGAACTGTCCACAAATTCATCACTCAATGCCATAGCGCGATTAGTCTCCTCAAGACTGCCCATAAGCGCAGTCATCAATTGTCCCTCTTTTCTGAAGCGAACCTGCATATGGCTTTCATGGGTCACCTGGGAAAAGAAAGGTTTGCTTGAAAGTCGCAGCATTGTATCATTCGTATGAGAGGGAGAATGCACCAATGTGGCATTCAATGCACCGGACATTATGAGCGGCGCAATCACTGACTCGGTGGCTCTTGAATCTGCTGGCAAATGCGGCACCTGCTCTAGCACTTCGGCCACAGTCAAAGCGGCAAACGTTTTGCGCAGTCTGACGAGGGCATGTGCCGAAAAGGTATTCACGACCTGAGAGACCAGGCCCATGTTGCGGTCCTATAACAGCCGTCAGCATTACGGGAGGACACAGGAGTAAGAATTGCGGCTGACCATAATCCAAATGTCTCGAGCAGTATCTACTTCTGCCACGAGTGTTTTCATCTCACCACGCTCAAAGGCTTGAGCAAGGCTGACATAGGGCTTAGCAAGTGACTGGTACAGCTTGACCACGTGAGAAGGAGCGTTGTTGGGAGGTGAGAATAGCTGAGAGGGTGAGAATGTTAGTATTAATAGACTGACGAAAGCGTCCCCTAAACCATGATGTTTTTCAACTCACCTTGCCTTTCGCAAGCAATCCCACCAAGACCCATTTCTTGTAGGCCTCTACCATGACCATACTAATTGAACCGACTGTTGGCATCGAGATCACAACACCTAGGAAATGAAATGCCTTCCGCCACTCTTTTAGCGCCATGTAGATCATTCCACCGTAAAGAAAATATAACAGATAGTCCTTGTATGTCAGCTTAGACGATAGCGCAGAGGAATCAGTAATAAATGAGAGACTCGATTCGTGTCTCGCACAGAGAACCAAAGAGGATTTCGAAGAGGCACGGCTAGACAGAGCTGGGAAATGGCAGACATGTTTGTCCAAAACTGGCAGTGCACAAGCATATGCCTTGGCCCGCAAACAGAGGTGGACGAACAGGAGGTGAGTGGACGTGAAAACAGCACACGATGGGTCAAGTCGAAGTATCGCTTCCCTAATTGGACGAGTAGCTAGCAAAGGCTTTGGCAAGTCAGTCTTACAAGGAATGAAGAGAGGACAGAGGGCTTGGGCCATGCCTTTGAGGCAGACTCGGAGGCTTGCCCAATAAATTCAATGAGTTGGCGAAACTCCAGGCCAGCATATCTGATTTGAACCGGATTGAAGGTCTCCAGATAGCGCACAGCTTTCGACCATAGTCTTCCCGAGGGTAGTAAATCTTGAGGCAATGTTCCATGGGACGATTCCTGGAGTGTTTGGATTTGCAGACGGAGAAGAAAGAGATAGACGATAGAATCCCGCTCTGGATCAAAATTCTGTGTACGAGGTTACTGTAAGCTCCAAACGACGACTAAGACCAAGGAGAAAGCTGCTTACATCCAGCACCGACTCATCGCGAGAAACAGAGCTGAGAGCCTTGGTTGAGAGTAGATTCCTGCAGTATGCAACGTGATCGCGTATTTGACGGTCGTAGCCCTCATCCGTTAAACCGGTAGAGTTATGCAATTTTGTGGACGCGGTAACAAGGGCTGGGATAGCGGCCATGTTGACGATTGGTACACCGACAGCACCACCACCGGCGAAGGAGGATTTCAGAGACGTAGTTTGTAGCCGACAGATTTCCAAGACAGAGGGCAGTGCTAGGACGGAAAGCCGAGTCGAAGGCCGATTGAAGCGGTATGTTAAGTAGAGAGAGAAAGGTGGACGTGGAGGTATCTGTGAGTTGTAGATCGCAAGTGAAGCTCTCCAGGGCGGAGAAGGGAAGGAAGGCCCCACCGCCATGCCCCTCTTGCGGCCTGAGTCATCCGAAGTTCCCTGCCGATGTACGAGCTTTCTCTCTTTCTTTTTCTCTTGTTCTCTCGTTCTCTTGTTTCCTTTTCCCACCCAATTGACAACAATGTCGCTAACCGAATCGGCCGCAGTCGACGTCGCTCGTAGCGCATCGCTTGCTTCTCGTCGCCTCGCAACGCTACCCAATGCCGCCCGGAACGAAGCTTTAACGGCACTCCACCAAGCTCTGGATAAAAACAGAGCCACTATACTTGCTGCCAATGCTAAGGATGTGGAAGCCGCTACCCGCGATGCCAATAGTGGCAACCTGAACCATAGTGTACTCAAAAGACTCGATCTGTCCCGGCCTGGCAAGTATGACGATATGCTTGAAGGGATCTTGAGTGTGCGGGACTTGGATGATCCTAGTAAGAATAACGGTTCTCTTGATGGAAACCAAGCTAATTCACGGTGGGGCATAAGTCGGCAAAGTGACGCTACGCACCCTCTTGGACGAAGGACTGAGCCTGGAGAGAGTCAGTTGCCCGATTGGGGTCTTGTTGATTATTTTCGAGGCCCGCCCGGAGGTAATCGCCAATATTGCCGCTCTGGCAATAAAGTCTGGAAATGCTGCCATCTTGAAAGGTATGGCTTCTTATCTTCCATAATCATCTAATTCGAGGCCCCTCCCAGTGCTGATTGAAACAGGCGGAAAGGAATCGATGGAATCCTTCGTGGCTATTGCAAATGTTGTTTCCGAAGCCATTGCTGGTAGTCAAGTACCAGTTTCATCGATCCAGCTTGTCAAGACTAGGGACGTCGTCTCTTCTCTCCTGGCTCAGGACTCCTTCATTGATCTAGTCATTCCCCGAGGATCTAACGATCTCGTCCGCTATGTGAAGGAGAATACGAAGATTCCCGTGCTCGGACACGCCGATGGCCTATGCTCTGCCTACATACACTCGGACGCAAATGTCAGTACGGCCGTGAAAGTGATTGTGGATTCGAAAACAGATTACCCTGCGGCCTGTAACTCACTCGAATCTTTACTGGTTCATGAGGATATCCTTGGATCCGTTCTTCCCGCAGTCGCTGCAGCTCTCATTGACAAGGGAGTGTCGCTTCGTTGCGACGAGGCTTCTTTGGCTGCCTTAGCAAAGACACTATCCAGTGAACAACTCCATCGAATACAGCCATCGACGGAGAGCGATTATGATACGGAGTTTCTGGACCTGGTGTTAGCAGTGAAAACCGTCCCATCAACGAACGATCCTGCATCGGCGGTGGAAGCAGCCATGGCTCATATCAACGTGCACTCATCCAAACATACCGACATCATCTTGACCGAATCAGAAGAGTTGGCGACTTCATTTATGAACGGCATTGACAGCGCAGGGGTGTTCTGGAATGCATCCAGCAGGTTTGCCGATGGCATGAGGTACGGGTTTGGTACGGAAGTGGGCATCAGCACCAACAAAATCCATTCGCGGGGCCCAGTTGGACTGGAAGGGTTGACTATTTACAAATACTTGATCCGAGGGAATGGCCACGGCGCGGGGGATTACCACGACGGGCAAGGGGGGAAAAAATATCTTCATACCGGCTTGCCTACTGGCAAGTAGCTGCCACACTGGAGGAAAGAAAACGGTAATAAGGCTAGAATCCAAACGAGATTTTTTTTTTTTTGAAACATTTCGCAGTCGTAAGAAAAGATGAGGACTAAGCCCGGATGCATTTTTCTTTTGCGCGCCTCCCTTCATTCATAAAATCTGAATCCCCCAGCCCAACCGAAGACATCCCGTCACTTTAGGTACATCGAATAGAGGCTTCTGGCCAGACTGGGCGAGATAGACACCCGGGCAATTCAGCGCGAGAGACCCACGATACATTCGCACTGCCAGACTGACGCCTGTACCACCATCCTCACAAGGTCACTTAGACCTTGAAACCCTTAGAGCGTCTCCGGCCACGAGCCCGCTCGAACTTCCGGCCCTTGCTAGCAACGTAGGGCTTCTGTTTAAATTGCATATGAGTTAGCGCATTCTCTTTGAACTCCAACACATGATCAGTCAATACTGTGAACGTACCTTGTGAGAGTGAGGACCGAAGCCGAAGTGCTTCACAGCCTCACGGGCGTTCTTGGGGCCGCGGAGGAGGAGGGTGTTGGCACCAGTGGGGGCACGGAGGGCAAGCTGGTCCAGAGTGAGGATCTCACCACCGGCCTTCTCAATGCGAGCGCGAGCAGTGGCGGTGACGCGCAGAGCAGCGACCGAGAGCTTAGGGATGGTCAGGAGGCGGTTGTCATCGGTGACGGTACCGATCACAACGACGGTCTTGCCCTTGTGCGCCTCGTTGATGTTCGAGGCAATACGGGAGATCGAAACCGGAGGGCGGTTGATGCGCGACATGAAGAGACGGCGAAGAACAGCCTTGTTGAAGTTGGACTCCGTGCGGCCTATCAGGAATCCCCAATTAGCTTTTTGCTTCTTTTTTCTTTGCCTCCAAATGTGCCATTGCAAACGAAATCGAGGAAGGGGTTTTCATACGAGCCAGGAAGCGGTAAAGCTTCACGAGCACCTGCAAGTAGACGTTGTCGCTCTTGGGAGCCTTGCGGTGCGTGCTGCGCACATGGTGACGGTCGAAGTCGATACCTGAAAATTCGAACGTGATCAGCCTTGAAGAATGGAAGGTGGGAACGGAATTTGAGGTCTGTATGTTCTGACAAAGACCATAGAGACAGTGGGAATGAACATACCCATGGCTGCTGATATGGATTGAACACCTGGGAGTTGGCTTGCTGTCGCGAAAGTGCAGGAGGTTTTTGGTCTAGGACATTCGGCTGCGCGGGTGTGTGGGGGTTGAGCCCTACTCTAGTCCCGATTGGGAAGAAAACGAGTCACATGATACGCACCCGTTCCAGAATGGACGCGTTACATAATCTAAATTAGGGCCTTGCGAATGTGGAGGATTCAACCACTTGGGAAGGTGGTTTTAGATTCTTCCATGAGGCGAAAGTGCCTTCGGGCCTTCCTTCCTAAGGCTACCTGATGAAGAACTTCGGAAGAGAATGTATTTGCATCACCACATGACCCGTGAGCCCGTCACGGTTACTAGTATAGTGAACCGAGGCCGAATCAGGATTCCGGTTCTGAATTTCCGCTTGCCTTGGGGTTGACTATATACAAATCATCTGACAAAGTCTAAGGATCAAGAGAGGCGGCGTGTCTAGGTATATTGCAACTAATCTCTATCACCCAGGCTGACGAGGAAATCCCGTGTCAGTTCGAAGCTGAACCAGCTGCTGGCCATGCTGGGGGCAACCTTCAGGAGATTGGGACCGATTCCCTTGAAGAGTCCTCGCAGCCCTTCCTCAGCCGCGATCATTCGCACAGCATCCCAGATCGAGGAATATTTGTATCCCATCCCGGACATGGTGTTGATTTGGAAGCGTCGTCGCAGCACATCACTAGACGGAAAAGTTAGCCCTACAACGGAAGTATGCAGAAAATATGGAGAGCTCACAAGGGATATGTGCAAGTTTGGGCCACTGCACCGGAGATAGCGCCTGCCAACAATCTTCGAGTCGGACTGGGGTTCTTGTCTCCGTCCGGTGTGAAATACTTGCGCACCGACTCATACGTCATAAAGTTCAGTCCGACCTGCGTACTGTGTCAGCCCCGGTACACCGATTTGATAGGATTGGGCAGAATGAAAACTCACGTAAGGAGCAACCCCGGCGACGGTGGGGACGATTCCGCGATAGAGGGCAATCATGCCACCTTCCGTCTTGTATATCCTGACCATCGTGGTGAACATGCCGGGCAGCTTTTGGTTTTGGTCTCGCTGACCTAGCTCGGCAAATGAAGCGGACTGGATCGAAAGTCGCGTCCGAACGATATCCAACGGATACGTAACGGTAACCGAAGTAATGCCTGCGATTCCACCGCAAATCAGGCGACTCATAGGAGTCATTTCACCTTCAGGTGACTCGGCAAACTTGTACGAGACTGGTCAGTATCCAGGCTTCACTCCCGAGGACCGAGGGGAAAGAATCACTTACTTTCTTGTAGAAGTTGTAACTTCCAAACTGCACAGCAGAGTAAGGGATGATGCGAATACAATTGGTGCCGTTACCCCGCAAGAAGCCTCGCCAGCCTTCCTCGCGTCCCATTTTTACGAGGGCCTTCCAGATCGACGACTTGTATGCTTCTCGACCGACGCTTTGGATCTGAAGCAGGATCTTCAAACGTTCCAGTGGTGACACAATAGTCCTAGAAACTGCACCGGCTACTCCACCGGCCATGAATGCGGCCACGACTGGTTCGGCAAGCCTGTTTCTCGTCCGGTGCAAGAATGACGGCGGTTCGCGGATGGATACCTGGATATATATATCGTCAGCCATTACCATTTCATTCCCCGAGGGTCTTGCATCCCGCCTACCTCAACCGGGCTGGAAGAAGAGGAAAACTGCAGGCCCTGCAATGCAGGCTTCGCGGCACTTTCCAGCTCTTTCTTCCGAGACCCATCCTGACGATCGAGACTCATCGTGATGGTAGGCGCATCCGAGTTCGTTCCAGTAGATGTAGAATATGCACCAGTGACGGGATGCTGTCACACGCCTCCTATGGTTGTTGTGATCTAAACCAGGAGAGAAGGACGATAGTCGGATGAACGGGCAGACAAATAGGATCGGCGATGCGACGGAAGGATGAAAGCACAGAGAATCAGTAGTAGCGAAGCGCTGGCCATGAAGGTTGTCCGTTGTCTCTTGCCGGCCCTCTACAGGTCCATAATTGGTATCACAGACTAGCCGTTTCGGTTCGGATGTTCACGTCGCGGCGAGATTGGGGCGACGAAGCGCAGTTCGGAAGGGAAAACGAAGGGGGTGTGATATCAAGTTGCGAAATGAATTGCCGTGGCTTTCCTCTACGAAACTTGCGAGTGATAGGTGAGCAAGAGAGGAGGGAGTTACCGGCAAAGAGAGAGCAAAAGAAGGTGCCTGGGTGTAGATTGAGGTGCGGCGAGGAAGAGGAGAGAAGTGCAAAACATCAACCCGATTACCGACGAGTCTCTACGCGGTACCTCCCGAGGGGGACAGCGCCACCTCCTGGTATTATGATCTATAGAAACTATTTGATATTGGACATAGAGGACATTGGTAACTATTCCTCAGCCTCTTTCTCATACCCGTTCTGGTCTTAACCGGGTCCCATACGAGGTACACGCCGTGCACAGCTCAGCTGGTCGCTTTCATCATTGGCGTCTGTGGTCGCTGCGCTCCGCCGTAGCCACATCCTCGCCTTTTGCCCCTTCGTTCTTCCGTTTCTTCCAACTTCTCTTCACCCCCAACCAATCCTCCGGCCCTCGTTTGTTGCGACCCTCCATGTCTCGATCGGGAACCACACTCTATGTCACTGGCTTCGGCCATGGCACCCGTGCTCGCGACCTTGCCTACGAATTCGAACGGTATGTGCCGCCTACACCTCCCGCCCTGCTGAACCCACGGTTCTCGAACCCCCCTCCATCCATCCCTCCGGGCGCCGACGATGATCTCACCCATGTGAACTATTGAACCGGGTCGATACTGGCAATGGGGTAACCTCCCTTTTGATCATGAGCACCTGGGAAAAAGAGACAAAATGCCGCTCTTGGTCATTGGATATTTGTCATTACAACCTTCCACATCTCCATGCTCGACCGTAGTAGTGCTGACCCGTGAAATAGCTACGGCCGTCTGGTTCGTTGTGACATTCCAGCGCCGCGTACTCAATCGAGTCGTCTGTATGTTTCGATTGATGATAGCTTCGATATCTACTTCTGACAATCGCTAGATTCGCCTTTGTCGAATACGAGAGCCGACGTGATGCGGATGACGCCTACCACGAGATGCACAACAAGCGCATCGGACGTGACGACCTACTGAAAATTGAAGTAAGTTATCTTGAAACAGACTATTTCTAGGATATATCTCATTTTCGTCCCTAGTGGGCTCGCACTCCACCTTCCGCCTCGTGGCGATTCGATTCCGGTCGTGAATCAGGCCGTGACCGCCGACGCTCACCTCGCCGTGGTCGCTCCGTCTCGCCGCGCCGCCCTCGTGACTACTCTCCCAGACGGGACGATCGGTACGAGCGGGACTACGAACGTCGCGACGACCGAGACTACGAACGCCGGGATCGTGACCATGATCGTCGTGATCGGGACCATGACCGCCGAGACCGTGATCGCGAGCGCTCCCGTGACCGCTCCCGCACTCCTGACGACCGGGACCGTGACGCTAAGGACGATCGGGAAAGACGCGACGACGACCGCGAGAGACGCGACGATGACCGAGAGCGCCGTGACGACGAGCGTGAGAATATCACGAACGGCGAAGACAGGAAAGGTACGTGATCCTTTCAGGTGAATATCCAGACTCGTACTTACAGCGAACAGTACCATTGGACCCTGTGCCTTCTGCTCATGATGAGCTTGATACTGCTGAGTAGATCAACTCCAGTGCCAAGTCCAGTCGAGCCGTGTCCTTGCCCATCCCGAAAAAAGTATCGCCGACCGATCCGCATTCCACCCGAGGTGCCGTTGTCTACGGCTCTCCGAAAAAGGGCACCTCCTCCAAGGCTTTGCCGCGCACATCGTGGAATTTCCCCATGCTTCTTTAATTTCAAACTGTCGAGGCTTGATCTTGCAGCTGTTTCTAGCCGGGGTTTCAGTGATCCTGTTATCCCCCTCCCTGTTTGAGGAGTTTTCTTATCTGTGGGTTTTGGTATTTATCATGGTCAGCAGCTCGGATACCACCGAAACGAACGTCGAGCGAACGTGTTTCTTAGTCCTCGCCCGTCTATCGTCTCATCTCGTCCTTGCGTTTCCACCATGGATACCGCCCGCCTACCGTCGTATTCGCAGATTTAATATGAAAGCGGTTCTCCATTTTCCATGCCCTCCACCCACCCTCCACCTACACCTACACCCCGCCTCGTACGACCGGTCGGATTTCCGAGGATCCCGTGTCCCTTTTCGAATCATCTCGTAGAGTCGTATGCTCCAGGAGCACCACGGGTTTTGAGGCCCCAAGGTCGACGACACCGGCCTCGAGTTTTCATTGACGATGCAGCAGATGTTCCCCGCAACCGGAAATCTAGTAGACGAACACAGGGAAAATGGGCTCTCGAAACGCCTAGTGTAACTTTTGATTCGATTATGATTATTCTTAAGCATATTACAGTTTTCTCACTCAAACCTGGACGAATGACGTAGAGCGCCCGCGTGCGGGGAACCAGGGCCCGGTTGGTCTCGTTATCTTCCCCATCCACACGAAGACTGGATGCCTATCAAAGCACTATGGAGTCATCCAACGCAAAAGGAATAAGCATTGCCATCGACGTACGAGCATGGCCGTCCCCCCCAAGGTTTCGTGGCGCTGACAGGCAACTCTAGAGAGGTGGCACCTTCACTGACTGCGTGGGAAACCCCGGAAGCGGGCGATTGGAAGATGACATTGTGATCAAGCTTCTATCTGAAGATCCTTCTAACTATGAAGATGCTCCTCTTGAAGGTATTCGGCGAATCCTCTCGAAGTTCACGGGGCGCGAGATCCCTCGAGGGGATCCGATCGATACCTCGTTGATCCAGAGCATCCGCATGGGCACCACCGTTGCGACGAACGCCCTGCTCGAGCGTAAAGGGGAGAAGATTGCCATGGTGGTTAGCAGAGGTTTCCGCGATTGCCTACAGATTGGCAATCAGTCGCGACCCCGGATTTTTGATCTGGCGATCAAGCGTCCCGACGTACTGTATGAGGAGGTGATAGAAGTGGATGAACGAGTTACTCTGGAGGATTATGCAGAAGATCCGCAGCGTCACATTACCACGGTGACCCATGCGCAGGCCTCTGCAGGTGCTGAGATTGTCCGTGGTCTTTCTTCAGAGGCAGTTCGTATCCTGAGACGCCCGTCAGAGAGCGTGGTGAGGTCCCAGTTGCAAAAAATATTCAACAAGGGAATTCGAAGCATAGCGGTATGTCTTATGCACGGGTACACCTTTCCGGACCACGAGGTTTTGATCGGACGACTTGCGACTGAAATCGGCTTCCACCACGTCAGCCTGAGTCACCAACTCATGCCAATGATTAAGCTTGTGCCTCGAGCAACTTCGGCGTGTGCCGATGCATATCTGACCCCAACTATCAAGAAATACATTTCTGGTTTCCAGGCTGGATTCGAGGGCGGCCTCGGGAGCGAAAGTGTCAAGCGTCAGAAAGGTGCTCGGGGTGCCCGCTGTGAATTCATGCAGTCTGACGGAGGCTTGGTCGACGTGGACTCATTCTCGGGCCTGCGAGCGATCCTGTCCGGCCCTGCCGGCGGAGTCGTTGGCTACGCCCTGACCTCTTATGATCCTATGTCCCAAATCCCCGTCATCGGATTTGACATGGGTGGAACCAGCACCGATGTCAGCAGGTATGGCTCCGGCCGTTACGAGCATGTCTTCGAGACCACTACGGCCGGTGTGACTATCCAGTCACCCCAGCTGGATATCAACACCGTAGCAGCCGGAGGTGGATCCAGGCTTTTCTACCGCAATGGGCTCTTTGTTGTTGGTCCAGAGTCTGCCGGTGCACACCCCGGACCTGCGTGCTATCGCAAGAATGGCCCCCTCACCGTGACGGATGCCAATCTCTTCCTCGGTAGACTTGTCCCCGATTTCTTCCCTAAGATATTTGGCCCGAATGAAGACCAGGGCCTGGATGAACAGGCAAGCCGGAGATTATTTGAGCAGTTGGCACAGGAAATCAATGAGGATATGGCTAAAGGAGAACAAAGTAAGAAGATGACACCTGACGAAGTGGCCTTTGGTTTTATCAAGGTCGCCAACGAGACCATGACTCGGCCCATACGGTCGTTAACCGAGGCAAAGGGCCACGACACTTCGAAGCACAGACTTGCTACGTTTGGAGGTGCTGGCGGGCAACATGCCGTGGCCATCGCCGAGAATCTGGGTATTCGTCAGATTCTGATTCACAAGTATTCATCTGTGCTTTCTGCATATGGAATGGCTCTGGCCGATGTGGTCGATGAAAATCAGGAGCCAGAATCGAAGACATGGAGTGATCATCAAGAGGTGCGACAGGAGCTTGCGAAGAAGATGGAGCAACTGAAGCAGAGGTCGACGAGAAGGCTGCGCGAGCAGGACTTTGACGATGGGTCGATCGTCTTCGAAGAGTACTTGAACATGCGATACCGCGGCACAGAATCCGCTCTGATGATCTTGAAACCTGGCAAGGAAGAAGCCGATCGCCTCTTCGACGGTGATGACTGGGCGTTTGGTAAATGCTTTGTTCAACAGCATGAGCAAGAGTTTGGCTTCACCCTTCCAGACCGCGACATCATCGTGGACGATGTGCGCGTCAGGGGCATCGGAAAGAGCTCTAAGGTATCAGAGAAGACGGTTGACCAACAACTCCAAGACGCGAAGCCTAGGGACGTGATAGGTCGCGAGTATCGAATGTCCCACGTGTACTTCGAAGGAGGCCGGCAAGACACGCCCATCTACAAACTCGACGACCTGCTGGTTAACGATCGAGTGAAGGGGCCGGCCATTTTAGCCGATGATACCCAAACCATCGTGGTGACCCCGGGAGCCTCGGCGCTTCTGACGAAGACCCACGTCGTGGTCAGCGTGGGCGATCCGGACACCGATCTCCCTCAGGTTAGCACGGACACGGTAGACCCCATCTTACTGAGTGTTTTTTCTCATCGGTTCATGGCCATTGCGGAGCAAATGGGACGTGCGCTCCAGAAGACGAGTGTGAGCACAAACGTTAAAGAGCGTCTTGACTACTCATGCGCACTGTTCGACGCGCAAGGTGGGCTCGTCGCCAATGCTCCTCATTTACCAGTCCATTTGGGTAGCATGTCCACCTGTGTCCGAATGCAGGCTCAGATCTGGCAAGGCAAACTGCGTCCTGGAGATGTCATCGTTTCCAACCACCCAGAGTTTGGAGGTACTCATCTCCCTGATATCACGGTCCTTCAGCCTGCTTTCAGTCAGGGAAATATTATATTCTACGTGGCCTCCCGGGCACATCATGGTAAGTAAAAGCTGGTTCACCGTCGGGGTGACTGTTCAGTCTGACTCGTTCCCAGCCGACATTGGCGGTATTTTGCCCGGCTCTATGCCGCCCCATTCAAAAGAACTCTACCAGGAAGGAGCGGCGATCAAGAGCGAGAAACTGGTATCGGAAGGCAAGTTCAATGAGCAACGTATTACAGAGCTGCTTTACGACGAGCCGGCTCGATATCCCAATTGTAGTGGGACTCGCTGTCTCGCAGATAACCTGAACGATCTCAAAGCCCAAATTGCCGCCAATACGAAGGGGATCAACTTGATCGGTACCCTGATCGAGGAATACGGCGAAGAGGTGGTTCTGTTCTATATGCGCCAGATCCAAGACAATGCCGAGCTCAGTGTGCGTAACTTGCTGAAGGAAGTCAGCGCGAAATTCGCGGGTCGTAACTTGAGCGCCATGGACCACATGGATGACGGGACACCTATACACCTGAAGATCTCGATTGATGCAGAGAAGGGTGAGGCAGTCTTTGACTTTGATGGCACAGGCCCGGAGGTATACGGTAAGCTCTCAGATAGATATGGAGTGATGATCAAGTCCTTTGCTGATGATGAGTCTAGGTAATGTCAATGCCCCACAGGCTGTCACGTACTCCGCAATTATATACTGTCTGCGGTGTCTCATTTCTGCAGACATCCCGCTGAACCAGGGTTGTCTGAAGCCAATTGATGTCAGGATTCCACCCAGGAGTCTACTTTCCCCGTCCGAATCCGCGGCGGTTGTGGGAGGCAATGTATTGACGGTGAGATGAACCCTTTCGATTGTTTCGGCGTCATAGAATACTGACTTTGATTCCTCCCCCGGTCACCAGAGTCAACGCGTAACCGATGTCATTTTGAAATGCTTCCAGGCCTGCGCTGCCTCTCAGGGTGACACTAACAACTTGACATTCGGGTTTGGCGGCAATATGCAAGGTGAGGCCGAAAAGAAAGGCTTCGGATACTATGAAACCATCGCTGGCGGGAGCGGCGCGGGACCGGACTGGGAAGGCACTTCGGGGGTGCACACACATATGACCAACACCCGTATCACTGATGCTGAGGTTTTCGAAAGGCGGTACCCGGTGTTGCTCCGGGAGTTCAGTATTCGAGCAAACTCCGGCGGCAACGGACAGCACCGCGGTGGAGATGGGGTCATCCGGGACATTGAGTTCCGCGTCCCAGTGCAGGTGTCCATTCTCTCGGAGCGTCGAGTCTACCACCCCTATGGCTTGGAGGGGGGCGAGGACGCTCAATGCGGCCAAAATCTCTGGGTCCGCCGTGTCCAAAAGGCCAACGGCGACTGGGAGGAAAGATATATCAGTCTGGGTGGAAAAAACTCCGCCCAGATGCAACCAGGCGAGAGGATCATCATTCGAACCCCAGGTGGCGGTGGATGGGGACGAGCTGGAGATCAACAACAGCTTCTGCGCGAGGAGGACGCTCGTCATAGCTGGCGAGGAGGATCCATTGCTAATCAAACGGCGACTCAGGAAGCAAGCATGTAGATATAGATTTAGATCACCATGAAAGGGCTACCGGCTACCATTCGAGGGAAGCCAGATCACAAAACCTCCTTCTCTTTCTCCGTATCAAAGACACCTTAGGTAACCGAGTACATACATTGATATGGCTTGTGCTATCGATGCCTCCAGGGCCTCTCAAATTCAATTCAAGCTAAAAAATTGCATTATGGTATGGGCGTTAGCCGAGCTAGGAGGATATGTCGTATGCTACACAGGTGGATCTCGCTCCGCTAGTTGCCGGATGCTAAATCAGGCCTCACTCTCCTCATCACTCGTAGCCTCGATGTTCTGCTTGGAAGGACTGGCAGTCCTGTCAGGCTCTTCGTCACTGCCGTCATCTGGTTTGCTCGAGTCACCAGAGTATACCGGCCGGGGTAAAGATTCGCCCTGTTCCTCAAGGGTCTGTTCAATGTCGGGGAGAAGCCTGATCAAGGCAGAGAACTGATCTACCGGCATGGATATCCCCTGGAGTATAAGTCAATTATCAGGATGCCGAGCTTGGGAAATAAAATATTCAGGACATGGGGACGGGGAATAAGAGCGTCTTTACCTTTTTGCCTGGAAGTTCTTGTCCATCCTTTTCGTAATATTCCCGAATATTGACCAGAGTCTTACCCCGGAAGGAGGATATGGTCACTCGACGCATTTTGGAGATTTCCCAATAACGATCTCCGTTGGTATCAACCTTGCTCGCTGTCTCACCGGTGCTGACCTTTGATTTCTTTGAATGAGAACCAGCATCTTCAGCAAATCCCTGCGAGCCCGACGAGCGTTTTCGGGAGGTCATAATGTAGTGGGGAGATTCTCGGCCGGTGGGGGGGAGAGAGAGATTGTAGCGCGAGAAGCGATGCGCGAGAAGACGCGTAGTGTCACGTGGTGATTAGAGAGCGGTCTTATCGCTTACGTCATCGGAGATGTTGCTTTTCAACGAGTTCAACTTCACGTTCAGTTCAGGTTTAGGCGATTACAACGTCAACACCCGTAGACCTTGTAGAAGCACCGAGAACACGAATCCTCGTGCGACCGTCTCCACCTGGAGGCTGTCAAAAATCTTCTCGAGCGCCTCCCGGCTAGCTGCTGCACCCATCACACTTGTCAGTGCTTGGGGAATTCCTCTCTGAACGAACAGTCGGCGTGCTTTATCCCGCAACTGCGCCTTTTCCTGCTCGCTTGGCGGGGGAGGCCAGACCTTTAACTCTTCCTCTGTCGGAAGAGCATTCTCCCGCAGCTTCTTCAGATATTCTCCAAGTGCATCATCCGATGTGTGGCTTTCAATCATGGAATCCTGCAGCAACTCGCGGATTGTCTCGAGTGTTGGACTTCCAGGACGAAGGATATACGTTTTCGCAGCATTCAGTAAGGTCCGACGGATATTCCACGCAGATGACAGAGTGTAAAGTTCGTTGATCACGGCAAATATCAGTTCGACTGCTATCTGAGTCTCGTCCGCGGTGATAGGTTGCCGTTGTCGGCTCACGCTTTGTGAACCGAGATCCAACTCTCCGGTCGATTCGATCTCGATTGCTGGCTTCGGTGATGTCGGGCCCGGGTCTTCCCTGACCTCGACTGCTTCTCCGTGGTCGATAGAGCCGAGCGACTTCGTGTTTTCAGATGGCGCGAGCGTCGATGCGTGGCCCTCCGAGTCCTGTTCAGTGACAGTCGCGTCCATGTCATTGCCAAAATCGCTCGTGGAAATCGACTTGGGAATTTCTTCCTTCGCCACGCCCGAGAAGGAAGAAGTTGGCGATGAGACCAGCGTCGAGTGCTCTTCTCCATTGGCTTGGGACGAGGCGGAGTGACCTTCCAACCCGGGCTCTGCTGGAGAAGAATTGACGCGCTTCAAGTCACCTTCAAAGCTAGAGCTGTTCCGAAGTTCACATTCTGATCGTGATGGGCTCTTCTGATGGTGCGATAGTCGTTCGCTATTTGTAGGCTTCCTGCTATGTCCAACCCCCCCAAAAACCCCTGTCACTCCATCGAAGACCGCTCTGCCGCCCCCTGCCACACCTTTGGGGGCATTGGTGAGTGCCCCCAGGACCCCCTTGCCCATATTTTCAAATGCGCTCTGGCTTGGAAAGGAGAATCCAGGCTTGGCAGAGGTGACTTCGTTGGTTCCCACATCCTTTTCCAAGAATCGTCGCATTCGGTCTGTTTCCGCAAGGGGTTCGTGCTTCATGGCCTGCTGTAGATACCGCTCCAAATCTCGCGCAAGAGCCTGTCGCGTCTGGCCTTTCCAAGTGGGCAGAACTGGAAACTGTTCAGAGAAGCTGGTGATTCGGTTCAAACGTGACACCGTCTCCAGCATTTCATGAAGAGACTGAAAGTCAGAATACTTTCGGAACACCATCCATCCGGTAGAGCGAGTGGAAGTTGGCTCGATCTGCAGGAGATAGTCCCACGTAGGCCGTGATTTAATGAGACCCTTCTCATTCCCGGCGCCGGCGTCGTCCACCATGACCAGGGCACCGTGAAGGGTTAGAGGGGGCGCCGGAACGTCTTCTCGAATGGATGAAACGGGAGTCGACGATGGCGAGTTTGTTAGCGGGCTTTGGTCTTTCGTCACGCCCGCCGGGCTAGATATGCCCGACTCTCGGCTACCATTTGTAAGTTGTGTCGATGACCTATCGGTCTCATCAGTCGATGGACGCGCCTCTGCGGATTGAGTGGTTTTGGCGGGTTGTTCATAGGCGCCCTGTACATCTTGAGATGCAATCATGACGCTTAAACGTTTTGCCTCTAGCATGGCTTCTTCAGTTGCCTTATCTGTGTGGTTAGACACGTGTCCAGTATTTTGAGAAACAATTTCGTCATTTTTCGACTCCTGTAGCCCACCCTTAGCCTCCTCTGAGACCTTTGGGGTACTAACGCTCTGGTTTCGTGCACCCTCGACGCCAGCATCGATTGCATGCATGATCTCAGATTCGCCATCTTGTAAAAGATAGATGATCCAATCATTGATGAACTCGGGCCGAGAAAGGCTCGTCACCGTCGACTCCAGAACGACGCCCGAGAAAATCTCGCGAAGAAAATCCCTCACGGGCGAACATCCATACGCTTTTGCATCGAGAAAGTTGGACAGGATATCATCTGCAACCATGTTGAGCTTTTTCCGCTGCTGTTCCTTCGACAGAACATTTGCGAGGCTGCTCTCCGGAGAATTTTCGAGATATTGGTCAACAATCTCCTGGGCTTCGGTGGAGGATGAACCCGCGGCAAATGCAGCAGCGAGTTCGTTTAGAAACACGATTATAATAGACGAAGAATTGGTGAGAAACTGTAAGAAGGTATCCTCCGTCCGCTTCCGTGAAAGATGGGACGAAACAGTCGTCACAAAATGGGTCAGAGTCCTCCGACAGGACCCCGGGAAGACGGATTCTTTAGGTAGGATTGGCTCGTACCAATACCTTGAGCTTTCGTCAGCTGAGCCCGGACATGAAAAGAAAGAAGTGCGTATTTACTTTACATAATCCTTAACGACAGCGTCGGTGAGCAATCTCAATGCCGCGGCAGTCGCAGGTCGAAAAGTTGTATAGTCAAGATCCGTGGCAGACAAGTCTTCCGGCGCGGCGACCAAGTTGCCATTGTCCCGGGTGTCAATCTCGGCGGAAATGACGCGTTTGGGCCAATCCAAGAGCCTCATCGAGACCTCCAGGGCCAATTCTTTGCGCTTTTTGGACAACTGCAATCCCTCTTCCCCTCCTCCGTGAGCCCCTTCCCAGGACGCGTGTAAAATGACCCCGAGCACAATCCCAATCAACAAAAGTCCGACTCGTCCTAACACGATGTAGGTCACGATTATTAGGAGAGCGAAAACGCCCAGGAGCTTCTCGTTGCTGGATGTCGAGAGGAAATTGAGGGTGAAATCCATTGCTTCTTGCAAAAATCCCGCATTCGAGACACGTTTCTCGGCCAGCAAATCGTTTCGCATCTGATCAGGAGGGGTCGCTAAGTCCGAAGGCACGGTCTTAGTGGACGTGGTGACCAAATCATCGCTGGAAGGATCCATCGTGGTTCTTATGAGAGCACGTCAGCGGTGGAGGGTTTGGCAAGAAAAGGGGATTCCTAACATCCATTACCCTCTCGGGACTTGATTGAAGTGGACAGTGGACAATGGACAACAAGGACGAGAAGCAGTCGGGGGCTAGGAGATCGGCGAGTGGAGGAACGTGGTCAGTGCGGGAGCCTTTCCGCATGGGGGTGCAGCTTGCCTTGATGACTGTGAAGCATGTGAAGTTGTTTCCGGCTACAGTACTTCGATTACAAGAAGATAGGATTCGACAAGGATCGTATTCATATCAAAGGTAGACACTACGGTCGATGTGTACCCATTCATAATTGCCCCGCAGCCACAGGGCAGCCAGGCATCTAAAGCTAAACAGAATGGAGTTGCTCTCCGCTATCCGAGTGAATCCGGGCATTCAAAGAACATGCGCGTCATGCCAGATGCAAAGAAGATGGCGGGATCGTGGTCTATATCTACTTCGTGCACGGAATACAGCGTTGCAGAGGCCTTCGTGAACATCACATCGAGGACCTTGCTCATCGTGTCCGCACGTATTTGGTGTGAGAACCTTGGGCGACGAGCGTCAACCCGGACTCGGACTCGGTCTTTTTGGAAATCGATACCGTGGTGAACGCGAGCGACTTGCCGACCTTGTTGGCCCGGCCTTCAATCTCGATCCAGTCGCCATCCGTGGCACCGGATAGGAAGCTGACATGGATGTCTGTACTCACTCCCGTAGAGTCTAATCCGCAGGAAGCAATGGCCATGCCTCCAGCCCAGTCAGTTACGGCAGCAGAGAAAGCACCGTGCAGGCTGCCCTTGGAGTTGAGTTGGCGAGGGCCGACTTGTAGCCGGGCACGGACAACGCCCTTCTCAGCATCGTAGATTTCAACCTCGCTTAGGAGAAACTCGTAGATGGGGCTGTTGAAACGAGTACGCTCCCATACTTTGAGAACCTGTTGGAGTTCAGCGCCCATGTTGGGGGACGTCGGGGAGTCGAGAGGAGAAAGAAGAAAGGGTTTGCAGAAAAGAAAAAGCGGGTGTTTTCATAGCCGAGCGCTAGTCCGCAAGAGGGAAAGGCTCTCGCTGACTACTCTCAGGTGTCGAGGTACCACGATTCATATTCTCAAGTCTCAAGGTCTCGATATTGTCATCTATTCATGTCTTCTATGGTTCCGTTTGCCCCGATGCCGTGATTTCCTCGAAAGCATCTGAGAGAGGATAAAGTGGTTGACGTCTTCGTCCCCCCAGTACGTGAGGTGACTTGCAATGCTGGCAATCAACGAAATGTCGAATGGTCCTCTGCCGGTTCGACCGCGTCAGTGATATGGATTTACCGAGAAAACGTGGATTACTTACTCCTGTATACTGTAGTCAACGCGACCGTTGGAATTCAGGGAGCGCACTTTGGCGTCTTCGAATTTCAACTTCCGCTCCCGGTCCTCGGCGTCCAGCTCGGGCTCAGTCTCCGGGGAGCGAGCGTGGCCTTTCCTGTTGGTACTCCTGCTCCTTTGGAACCCATCATAAAGTGTCTCGATATCGGGATCGATCAGTGTTGGAAAATGATCTTCGGGATCCTGTGAAGCATCCTGAGGCGGGCCAGATTGAGTGCGTTTATGGCCGGGCGAAGCATCCGTCGGTTTTCCCCCAGGACCAGTGCCGTATGGGGTTCCTTCGGCATTCAAGCCCAAGCTACGGTTCAACAAGCTGCTCGCCACGCCGGATGTAAAATTACTCCACAGCGAATTTACGCTCTGGCCCATGCGAGTTCCAAGAATGGATAGACTCTGCCCTGAAGCTGTCCATAGACTTTTTTTGACGGAAGGTAAAGGTTGGGGCTTCAAGCTTGCCATGGCGGGTGAAATGAGCGGCTCGATTCGGTAACTGACCGGGTCAGACGGATGGAAGATATTATAAAGATCACGGCATTTCGGCGCTGAGATGATGGCAGAGTTGTCTCCCAAGTCACCTCCGGCGCTGCTGCGTGAGTCTCGTTTGGAAGCCCTGAGGGAACCCAGTACTGTAGGATCAATTTCGACCTCCAGAGGATTGTCTTTATTTCTCGCACGGAGGGGAGAATATCCGGCGATAGTCTTCCCCTTCAGCATCTGAAAGAGCGCGATGGGAGATCCCAGGCAAAAGAATTCTTCGCATTCAAAGTTCAATGTACTTCGGCCTGGACTTCGCTGTTTCGAAACATCCTCGTGTTCCTGGGCCGCGGGCTTGGCTCCCTGGGCGGCGTCAGGCTCAGCAGGTTGGTGACATAGGATATCAAACAGAATTGCGCTGCCGAGAGAATGACCGTATAGGCTGACGGTCCCTTGGAAAGACGGATTGCGTTTTTTGTAAAGTTGGAGGATTCGGTTGCACTCTTGTTTCACAATATTGGAGATGTGCTCACAATATCCGCTCTGGTATAGAAGCACGTCCATCGCCAGGTCGGAAATGAGATTTCGAACGGCAGGGACACTGTCTAGGGTGATATCCGCCAAGCTAGGATAAGCGTCATCCTCAATGGCATCTGCTTCGGTCAGGTCAAGCTCCTTTCGGTTCTGCCGAACCCCTCGATGAGGGAAGTCCAAGAGACGACGCCAGCATCTGTAAGGAATGGTCAGTTGTTTGAACTGGTGACGAGCGGCTGGTAAAATATCCACTTACACCGGAAGTACTTGAACTCGACAGTTACCGTTGCTGTCCGCGAAAGCGGAATTGAGGGCTTGGAGATCCGGAGAGGCCTTGTAGACTCCCTTCAGCGTTTTCCGTAGCACGTTCACGTCATGGATAAAATTGATGCTCTCCAAACGCTGTCCTAGACGTTCTCCTATCCCATGGACGACCAGGAGCAGATGTTCAACCTCTCGCTCTCGATCTTCACTGTCGACTTCTCTGAGATCCTCCATCTCCTGTTCTTCCTGTCTACGGGCTTGCTCCTCTAGCTCGGCTGGATTTTGAGGCTCTCCTTTAAGCGACGACATTTGCCGCTCCAGCGTTGACTTCGGCCGTCTTTCTGCATTTTCCAATTCAGTCGCACGTTCCGACACGGGTGCATCCACGGAGAGTGGCTCGGTCGATTTCTCGGTCTCCGTGGCGGGAGTTTCAATCTTGTTAGCGCCCGGTTTTTTCTCGGCGGGCTTTTGCTCCGGCCCTTTCGAGTCAGGTGTTTCCTTTGCACGTCTGGGTTCAAACATCCCCCGAACTACTTTGGTCCCAGGGACGCCGCCTAGTTTCTGATACACACTGAGACTGACCCGTGACATGAAGTCATCGGTGGTGAGCCACGCTGTGAAGGTATCTTGGTAGGCAACGATCCTATTCATGTACGCTCCAAATAAGCGATACTGCTGGGAATCCGATGGAGGTGCAGTCGATGCATTCCCACCCTGAGGTGGGGTGTGAGTCTTGGTTGGGTTTGGACCTTGTGATCCGTGGACGCCGGGTTGAGAATCTTGTCCATCCGTAGACTGTTTGGGGGGCCTGATCTCAGCTGCACTCGTCCTCCACGGTCGTAACTTCAGATAGCCCTCCTCGAGCTGGGTGGCAAGGTTCTCTTCACATGGCTTCAAGCCTGACCCGTCCTGGAAAAACCAGGTTCCACGGCGAACTTCGTAGACGGGGCCCATCCAATAAGCCGGGCTGAGCTCTCGATTTTCCACGTCGACATCGAACAGATAGTCCTCATTCACGGGAACCTTCGTTGGCACCCGTTGTCCCGAGTCTGGTCTTGGGCTATGTTCGTGGGCTTCTTCGACATCCGATAATCTCTGGAATGTGGCTTCAATTGACTGCGAGTCTTTTGGCGAAAAGGGTATGAATTTCCTAGGTGGAGGCGGTGGTTTCTGATCCGACTTTTTTTGATCGATCAGGGCAGGGTTTCGTTTCGGGGAATCAACGGCGTAGAACCATCTCACTTTCAATGGAGGGCAGTCGGAAGGGTAGTTTCGCAGGCTCAGCCTATGCCTATGGGTCACCGTGTGGTCCTCCCCTTGCGACCGGTGCAGGACATCCGGGCCTCGTGAACGGTCGGGCTGAGGGGTCGAACTTCTCGGAGTACTCCACGGGGAAAAGGTCCCCAGAAACGATTTCTGGTCGGCACCGGCCATGGAGGGGCACGCCCGTAGGAGGGTTACGGGCCGATAAAAGGTAAACAGGGTCAGGTTGATTTAAGCAGAGAGAAATTCGACAGGCCAGGTTCGGGAGGCGATCTTTGAAGCTGAAGCTGTCAGAAGGGCCAATTGTAGTTGTTTTGGGTGATCGTCCCGCATGATGTAATCCCGCTTTTCCCGTTTCGCGCCACGGAGCTTCAACTCATGGATGCTCTGTTCATACATAGAGATACGATCGAAAACCACGTTCGAATTCCGCCCATGCCATACATTTTAAGAAATGTGATGGTTTCGGTAGGGAAACACTCGAAATAAAGTCATGGTCAATTTTGGAACCATCTGAACACGGGCCGTTCGAGCTTTCCGACCGGATAGGTTGCTCGAAGCCTTCCCCGGAGCATTGGTTTTGCATACGTATATGCATTTGACGGGATCCGATTTTATCCCCGAGAATGGAGAATGTAGGAGCTACGGTACATAAATATACCAGCGTGCACTCGTTGTGGAGCGTCCAACCTCTGCTACGAATATTATATATATATATACGTATAGGTATTAAAATATCCAATCAGGCCAGTACGATCCCCCATCATATCAAAAGAGGTGGACATGAATATGCCAGTGTGAGAATCGTCGTCCTGAATCAAAGACGCCAAAATCTGGCGCGTGTCGCCCGGCTTCGTAACGGGCGCAAATAAACAAAAAGGTGGGCGTGATCGACCCACGGTCGGAGTAATCTTTGTACGAGAGTACGAGACATGATGGAAAGTCACCAGGCCGAAGATATACCCTGCTGCCGCATACGAAGGAAATATGTAAATAAAAACGAAGTCGATAGTACCGTCGACGTCATCAACGGGCAGGCAGCAGGAAGCATTGAGCGGCTCGTAACGAGAATGTCACCTTGGTACCCCGTGTGTACTTTCTGGCGCACCGCAATAACCAGACGGTGCAGGTTTCCGGTATGTACCCGTTCGGTAAAAAACCGCCCCTTTACGGGGCGCAGTACACGGTGGCTCATCGAGTTCCCCCACTTACATCCTCTGTGTATACCCGGTTGCCTCTTCGACCTTGCACTGCCCAGCACTCTTGTGCCCAATTCTTTCTTTCTCTCATCTCGTCCTTGACTCATTGTACTCTAGGGAACTCCTTATTCCCTCCCTGCTCTCTCCTCTCCCCCACCCAGTCTCCGAGCTGTCCTGCGGCCGCTCCCCGCCCCCTCCATCCTCTCGAGATGAACGCTCTCAAGCTGCAGAAGTGCGTGTTTCTCAGATCCCGCTCCCCCCCTCAATTTTCAATGGCATAAATTGACGATGTGTGACTCTTCATCTTCCATAGGCGCTTTCCGCAGCTGGACCAGGGCGAGATTTTCGCTCTTCAGGATGCATTCCTTAAACTGGACGTGGACGATCGTGGCTACCTCGACGAAGCTTCCGTGATTAAAGCGACCCAACAGTCGGAGCGGCAGCCGTACGACGTTGTACGACAGACCCTGAAGGGCGTGGAACTCGACAGTTCCCGGCGCGTCGAGCTCGAGGACTACATCGATGTACGTGGTTACTTCGCAACCTGTTGCCTCCCTATTCCACGTTCGAATGAAGACTAATCGTGTTAGCTGGTATCGCGACTCCGTTCAGGGCCAGCTCCTGGTGCTCAGGGCGGATCGAGCCCCGCAGCTGTGATCCAAGGAGCTCAAGCTCAGGCCGGAGCCGGCGCTGGCGGCTCCCGGCATGTTTCCAAGGGCAGCGTCGGGGGCAGGATTCATGTCCAAGGATCATCGTCGAACGTCACCCACACGATCAACGAAGACGAGCGAACCGAGTTCACGAGACACATCAATGCCGTCCTGGCCGGCGATCCGGATATTGGAAACCTCTTGCCCTTCCCCACCGACACGTTCGAGATGTTCGATAAGTGCAAGGACGGCTTGGTCCTCGCCAAGTTAATCAATGACAGCGTGCCAGACACTATCGATGAACGTGTTTTGAACAAAGCCGGAAAGAAAATCAAGGAACTGAATGCTTTCCACATGACCGAGAATAACAACATCGTCATCAATTCGGCCAAAGGCATTGGCTGTTCCGTCGTGAACATTGGAAGTGGAGATATTATCGAGGTTCGGGAGCATCTCATTCTCGGCTTGATCTGGCAAATCATTCGTCGCGGTCTGCTGGGCAAGATCGATATCAAACTGCACCCCGAACTTTACCGACTCTTGGAAGAAGATGAGACTCTGGAGCAGTTCTTGCGCTTGCCGCCGGAGCAGATTCTGCTCCGTTGGTTCAACTATCACCTCAAGAACGCGAAATGGGACAGACGGTATGTTGCCTTGCGGGCCACGTGGGCCTTGGACAAGAAGGTCGATGGCTGACACTTTTTTGGTAGGGTGAACAACTTCTCTACTGATGTGAAGGATGGTGAGAACTACACCGTTCTTCTGAACCAACTGGCACCGGATGTCTGCTCCCGT
The DNA here is from genome assembly GCA_037042055.1 of Penicillium sp. S103-07. Classification (NCBI taxonomy): domain Eukaryota; kingdom Fungi; phylum Ascomycota; class Eurotiomycetes; order Eurotiales; family Aspergillaceae; genus Penicillium; species Penicillium sp. S103-07. The sequence goes on along the minus strand of JAXQJQ010000014.1, from coordinate 433,453 downwards.
GGACCTCTTCAGACCAGGGACTTGCTTCAGCGCGCAGAAGAGGTCCTCACCAATGCAGAGAAGTTGGATTGTCGAAAGTTCCTGACCCCCACCTCACTGGTCGCTGGAAACCCTAAGCTTAATCTCGCTTTCGTTGCCAATTTGTTCAACACGCACCCTGGACTTGATCCTATCACCGAAGAGGAGAAGCTCGAAGTCGAAGACTTTGATGCCGAAGGTGAGCGCGAGGCCAGAGTTTTTACCCTCTGGCTCAACTCGTTGGATGTGCAGCCGGCGGTCAACTCGCTGTTTGATGACCTGCGTGATGGAACTGTTTTGCTGCAGGCCTACGACAAGGTTATCCCGGGCAGCGTTAACTGGAGACACGTGAACAAGCGTCCAGCTTCGGGGGCTGAGCTGATGCGATTCAAGGCGGTGGAAAACACAAATTATACCATCGAACTTGGAAAGCACCACGGCTTCTCCCTGGTGGGTGTACAGGGTGCTGATATTACAGACGGCCAGCGGACCCTTACGCTTGGCTTGGTGTGGCAATTGATGCGCAGGGATATCACCAGAACGCTGTCCGCCCTCGCGCAGCGACTGGGCAAGCGCGAAATCACGGATGCAGAGATGATTCGATGGGCGAACGATATGTCCAAGAGCGGCGGCCAGTCTTCTACGATTCGCAGCTTCAAGGACCCATCCATTGGATCCGGCCTGTTCCTCCTGGACGTGCTCAACGGCATGAAGAGCAGCTATGTGGACTACGACCTGGTCACTCCTGGCCGCTCCGACGAAGAGGCATATGCCAACGCTAAGCTGAGCATCAGCATTGCCAGAAAAATGGGTGCCACCATCTGGCTGGTGCCCGAGGACATATGCCAAGTACGCTCTCGCCTGGTCACCACCTTCATCGGTACGTTTAACTTCCATTCATTCATATGTTCGGCCACTCACCGTACCTGCAGGTTCTCTCATGGCCACGCACGAGAAGATGTAGCGGTGACCAGTGTCTTCGGCTACGCCTTTACATTTCTACATTCCCACAGGGATGTCACCGAACATGCACCGGTAGCGCCTGTCCAAAGTGCTCGGGCTGTGGCCTTTTGCGACTATTTCAGTTTGTGCTTCTTGTCTCTTCGATGCATGTACATCTTCTGCTTTAAGACATGGCGAATGAGGGAAGGGGTCCAAGCCCAATGGAGAAATTCGGATGTTATTTTCAAGAAATACTGTAGACAATGGTGTAGTCTAAAGGTACTGGTTGAACCATGCCACGGCCTGGGTGAAGGCCGACTCTTTGGCGAATCGAAGGATGGGCTTGGTGATGTCGGCCCGGACGGCAAATCCGTGCTCCACTCCACTGAACAAGTTGATCTGATACGGCTGGCCCGTCTTGGCCAGGATCTCCTCGGATTCGTGGCGTTTCGAGGCGGGGAAGATGGAGTCGGTTTCTGCTCCCCCAGATAACTCGGTTAGTAAACCCGTAGCAGAGGTTGGGAAGGCCGCAAACAACTGACCGGCAGCAGAAATAGACAGCGGGCCTTTGATGGCCGCTAGCTCATCAGCCTCAACGAAGCTGGGATGAGCCAGGTAGGCGACATCACAGCCACCAGGCTGAAGTAGACGAACAGCGTACTTGGCCTGTAGGAAATGTCATTAAATTAGCATACATGCGACCGTCTGCAAATAGAGAGGTGCGAAGCGAAGGAATCTTACGCCGAAGCAATATCCAATTGCACCGATGCGTTCGCAGCCCATGCTGGACTTCATTTCCTTGAACACAGCCTTAACTGCCGGCTCCACGCGGTCCGGTTGGTGACCGGGAGGCCCCTTTAGCCAGGCCATCAGATCGAATCCAGCCGGGCGATTGAGCGGCACCGGATCACCGTGGAACAGATCCGGCATGACAACAAAGTAGCCGTTCGCTGCTAGCTGATCTGCAATCAACTGAGCGTTAATAAATCGGTGTCCGATCACATCGGTGAGAAGAAGAATGGCTCGCTTGGTAGAACGATCGGTCGGGTGCGAGATGTAGGCCTCGACTACGATGGTTAGCTGTACTTCTGGGAGGGGTTAGGGAATGCGGGGACGATTTCTATACCATCGCCGATCTGCTGAAACTGGCCTTTGGCCTCGCCTTCGTGCTTGACACCGACGGTACAGCAAGCCGCAGGAGGGTTGGATGCCATGTTGTGCTTGTCAACTTGGAACGTAAGAGATTGAAGAGAAGGGAGGAGTCTGGGATGAGCAACGATGATATCAAACGCGGGGTCATCGGCCGTCTCGGCAGAAACCCGGCTTTTTGTTGCCGAGCTCCACCTTGGAACTATACACACTCAAGCTACGGGCCTACCGTGTAAGGAGGTGAGGATCCGAGGGTATTGTCACGTTCAGTTATATAATCAGGTATAGACTGCATAGCAAACTCGGCCCCGTGAAAATGCCCAGCCAGAAGAAGATGTTGCCCATCAGTCGTCGACCACGCATGAGCCGCGTCCGACTCAACGAGACGAGCGGCAGCTGCGACATCTGGAGGAAGAGCAAGTAGCCTCGCAGGCGCCGGAAAATACACAGCATGATTAGCTCGTGAATGCACGCCGAGAGGAAGAACGTCATTAAGCTGGCCGAAACCCGTGACAGTTTGAAAGAGCTGATGGAGCTATGATACACATGTCGCAACAGGAAATTGTGCACTGGGCGGTTCCAATCGCGGGCGTACTGGTCCCAGGAGACCGAGTTCCACCAGTCGGCGTAGAAGCCACGGTCTGCAAATCTGGTGATTTCGGCCAGAGCATTGAGCTGAAGGCCGCGAGTCAGTTATCACACAAGGAAGCATGCAAAGGGTGTGGATCACTCACCACACACTCCCAGATCACATAAAATGCCAATAGGTACTCCATCATGAACGGGAAGAGAAGGTCACTGAGGACCCAGGGAAATTCCTCTAGCCTCTGCTGCACGGTGAGTCCCTCCTCCTTCATGCGCAGGGTCGACATCACAACCGGGTAAATCCAAGATTGCGACACGACAATCATGACCACGATGGTACCGAAGGTGGCGGCCGTCTTCTCCGCAACATACGCCCAGTCCACTCGCTCGGTTCGCGGGTATTCAAGTTCATAGACCAACGTGGGCAAGGTGATAAAATCACAGAAATTGCCCATCGTCAAGTTGCGCGGGTAGGGGTTGGAGGATGAAAACTGGCCACGAAGCCCTTCGGACAACAGCTCGACCTCCCGTTCCAGTAAAGCCTTGAGTGACCTCATCTGAGAGGGCTCCAAAGGCGCCCCGTTTTCGATCGTTTCAGCAAGCGACAGGAGATGATCAGTGTCGCGAGATCCTTGGAGATCCTTGAATTCGGCTGAACGCTGGCCCTCATCCTGTCGCTTCAGGTCGGTGATCTCGGAATCAAATCCCGTGTGTACTGCGGATGCATGCCCGGTCGATGCTGCACGGTGGTCACTTTGTTTATCCAGCAGCCGGAGTCGTTTCATCAACAGCTCGCGCTTGTTGTATAATTCAGAAACTGGTCCTCATTAGCGATGCTTCGTTGACCGGTCGAGAAGTGTTGTCACTAACAGTAGCCATTGTAGGATGCATAACTATGCTGTTTCATTAACATCGTCAAGCAGTGCAGAACTATGAAAACGGTATGTGTCCACGGCCAGTCGCGATGGTATGTCCACCAGATGAAGCCGGCAAGGTACATCGTTTGCCATATCTATTGCGTGTTAGCGTATCCAGAGCAACAATACGGAGAACGGGCTACGGTATATACATTCTGAACCACCCATCCAAGGCCGCTCCAACGCAAATATCCACGTCGAATCGCTCGCTGGAGTCCGAGACAAAAGATCGTAGACCAGCACAGAACGAAGTCAGTGAGGCCCAGGACCAACACATCCTTGCAGAACATGAGGCGAATGATCTCGTTCTGACCCCAGATGGTCCCGTGGATTCTCCAGTTATTGGCCGCAACCTTGACCAGCAACAAGGCCACACCCAACCAGAAAAGTGTGAAGAAGCCGTGGAACTGCGAGGAGCTGAACTTTGGATTCTGGCGATCAAACGTGCTTAGCCGCCGGGTGAACTCCAGGTCACGAAAGCGAAAGCGACGGGTCTCCGACACTCCCGATCTTTCCAAGTGCAGATTGTGTCGGAGAACATCTTTCAGTAGCTCCGCATCCTCTGTCGTGAGGAGATATTGTCCGACTCGATCGGTCTCCTGGAGCTTGATCGGTACACTCGGTCTTTCCGACGCCTCGGTCTCGTCGGAGCTTGACGGTGTGGAGGCAAGCTGCCCTTGCAGTAGATCGGCCTGCTTATCGCGGTCGGCCATGGAGAAGGGGTCCACATGCGTTCATACGTATGTAGGGGCAAGATCGAGTCTACGTCCGACTCGGTTGCCTTTATATTTCAGAAAGATCGTGTCGGTTCGGGTCATTCGGATCGTCGAGTGGCAAAATCGTGAAAGTAAACATATGACGTTACCGGCATCGCGTGATTGGGCGAGGTATACACTATGCGATACGGGGTGGACAACCTCAACAGGAGCTCATTCGATGCGCTAGTGTTCAGCCCTATGCATTTCGAATATCCTTTACCTGATTCTGATTTGACGTGGATACATACCTGTTGTAGTGGAGGGATCTGGTCGTGCCCCTTGATTTCATTTTTCTGCGAAGTTTGAAGCGTGATGATTTAGATGCATTCTGATGATCCGGAAAGCACCGTTTCTCGAGTTGATTTTAACTCAGATTCGCTTGCATATGGAGTAGCGCGGTCAAGTGGTATATTGTTTTTGTAGTATCTATCTCCCTCCCTCTCTTCTCTCCCACACCTTCCTTGGTCGTATCTAGAACCCTGCTGTCGGCCACATAGGTCAGCTCGTTGTCCGTCTGCCACGACCTACTGTCACTGAGCGCCCCTCTTCACCAGGTAGAGACACTTTCTCGTGAGGCTGAGACTGAGATCTCCGCCGGTAGAACTGCGCCTGGAGCTTCTGCCCCCTGCATCTCCAACTTTCCCCAATCCCCCCAGTCCTTCTCCATCTCATCCTGACCCACCGGCATGGACCAACCACGAGTCCACGTCTCAGGGCCCGAGAAACCGGACTCAAATGCAAACAGAAACGGAACTTCTGTCGAGGTCGAGATGACCGGCACGGCAAATTGTGCCCCGACTGCACCGTCGGAGCAAAGCGAAGCGACACCCGCAGTGCCGGAGGATGTCATTCTGCCCGATGCGCAGCCCGTGGCCGAGGCCCCAACCCCAGCAGAGAAGAACGCTGGTCTCAAATTTCTCAAGTAAGTATCCCAGACACGTTTTCCTCCTCACGCACCTTGGATGTGATGGCAATCCCATTGCAACCAACCAATTGTCCTTGCAACCCACCGGAAACCACCAGCTCACATCGCCTAGGTTGCTGACCTCTCCAATCGTCGAGATCGTGGTCGGGTGTGATGATAACGAGATAGCGCTAGCGGCACATGAGAGTCTCCTCCTGGAGTCGCCCTTCCTCACTGAATTCGTGAACAAGTTTGACGCATCGGGGCCAGTGAGCAATTATTTCCTTGGAGAATACTTCTCGGTATACTAATAAGTGTACGAGAACCAGCGGCGCATCAACCTCTCGGGTGAGAACGTTGAAGCCCTTGTATGCTTCCTGCAATTCCAGTACACTGGGGACTACGCCGTACCACAGGCCGAGATCGCCTCCGAAGGGACCGATTCGAGCGGCGAACAGCTCCTACAACATGCGCGTGTCCACACACTGGCAGAAAAACTGGGACTGCCTGCGTTGAAAAACCTAGCGCATACTAAAATTCACCTGCTAAATAGCACATCGAGTGGCGAGCTAGCCTATGCCCGCTATGTTTACACTCACACCTCCGAAAATGACACTGCGTTACGCAGACCCGTCGCGTCATATTGGGCTACCCGGAGTCATGTTTTGCGACACGAAGTCGAAGAAGAATGGAAGAAGCTCTGCGTCGAAGTGCAGGAGTTCACGTTCGACGTGTTGACCATCTTTCTGGATTGGAAAGAAAAAGAAAAGATTGGCCAGCCCGAGGCAGACTCAAGCGGTAGGGATAGCGCCAGAAAACGCCTTCGAAGCGGCGTGTGAACCCGACTTGGGGAAAAAGAGCATCTGTACAATCTGCACATCGTCACGATATCATCTGCCATGTACTCAGTCCGATCGTGGAGATTTTGACTTTCGAAATCAAATTGACTCTGCACCTGTACATAGATCACTAGTCTTATTGGGCAAGGCTCTCCACCTCCTCAATGGCCTTCGGGGCCGTAGTCAAGTTCTCATAGCCATCCTTCGTAATATGAATATTATCTTCGATTCTCACCCCGCCTACGCTCCAGTACCGTTCCAGGACCTCGGCATTGATGTACTTGCCCAGCTCCGGAGACTTCAGAACCGGGTCGATAATGAAGCGGCAGAAATAGATCTAGCAAATCATCAGTCATGTGCTTGTCTTTGGGAGTTGACGGAGTTCATCTTACGCCGGGTTCGACCGTGATCACGGCACCCGCAGGCAGGTTGCGTCGGACACGCAGATACCGGAACATCTTGTCCTCGTCATCATACTTGGGATAGCCACCAGTATCGTGGGTGTCCATGCCCAAGTAATGACCCAGGCCGTGCGGGAAAAAGGCCACACTGACGCGCTTCTCAAACAGTTCGTCCTCGGTACCACGCAGAATACCGAGCTTCAACAGGCCCTTGATAGCGATGCGATGAGCCAATGCGTGCACATCGTCCCACCGCACACCCTCCTTCAGCACCGCAATGCACTCTCTCTGCATCTCCAGGACAATCTCGTAGATCTGACGAGTCTCCGTCGGGAACCTCCCGGCGAGAGGGATAACACGCGTGATATCGGCACAGTACGTCTGGTATTCACCACCCGCATCAATCAAAAGGTTACCCTTTCGCTTTTGGGTTGCTGCATCCGTTAGGCTCTCATCGTTTCGGACGTAGTGGAGAGTAGCTCCGTTTGCACCGCCGGCAAAGATGGGGTGATAAGACTGCTCCCGACAGCCATTGGCAACGCAGGCACTAAGGAAAGCTGCCTCCATCTCACGCTCGTTGGTGGCCGTTTTCGACGCTTTGATGGCGGCAATGTGTGCCTTGGCAGAGATGTCGTTTGCCTTTCTCAGCAGCGCCACTTCATATGCATCCTTGACCACGCGGACATCCCCGATCACACCCTTCAAGATCGAAAGTTTAGCCTCGGCGAAGCCCTTGAACTCGATGCCCTCGGAAATTTGCTCCTCGATGGCAAAGGCCAGGGTTTTTCCACCTTGAGCCGAGGCAAGCGAGGCGAGGGTGGCATTGACGTCGGTGGTGTAAAGAACGCGGTCGACATCGTAAAGCTTCGCAGCCTCCTCCGTCGACATAGGCAGACCGGACCAAATGACGGAGTCGGGATCGATAGGCGGAATGAACAGGGTCAATTGGTCCGCTTTGATATCGTAGACCATCGACGCATCGGGCAGAAGACATCCGGTGAGGTAGAAGAAAGGGCGACGCTGTCTACACCTCCGATCAGCGTGCGCGGCTCAAATGGGGAGCGAACGTACCTGAAAGGCATCGCCTCGTCGTTATCCTCGATCATTCGAGTCTTTTGGGCCTCGAGGTAAATAGCGCCGGCATCGCCGTGTGCCTTGAGCACCTCGGCGACACGGCGCGCATGGGCTTTGGCCGGATACTTGGCAGCGAGAATGGAATCGACCGTGGTCATGATGGGCAGATCTGGAGGTTGAAGGAGAGAAGACTGCAAGGCTGCGGAGACCGCGGGGCAAACCCAGCGGTGATTTACTGTTGCATCGCTGCGGGGCTCAACACAGGGAAGGCGGCTACGGCCGGGAATTTCATTTTCGTTATACATCAAAATACACATTATTCAACGGGCGGGGCTGCCCTGGGTCTCCGATGCAGAGACTTCTTCAAACTCCATCTGCCACTTGTCAACCTCCGCAAACTTTTTCGCTGCGGCGCGCAGCTCGTCGCTCACGTAGCGTCGCGTGGACAGCGTCTCCCCTTCGGTATCAGATGCGTCCGAATCAGGCGGCGATGACAAGGGCGACGAAGACGGTGACGATAATAGCAGTTCATTTTCCTTGTCGAGTCCTCCGCTTTGGCGCGTACGCGAGTATGTCATCGGCGCTTGCGGCTCCAACCGTTTTGGGGCTGGGGCCGATTTAATCTTGCTCTTCTTTTGTTTCTGGTTGTTGAGCTTGGACTTTTCCCGCACGTTACCAAGGGGCTTGGGTTTGTCTGATTGTCCTCGTCGTGAACGTCTCGAGGGCAGGTAGCTCAGCTCGTCGTCATCGCCAGACGCAGCGGCGTGCATGTCTTCATCACTCTCATCACTAGGAACGTCGAATTCGCCCGGAGGACGACGTTTGCGTTGACGTTGCCGCCTCCGAGGTAGGAGCCTGTCCTGCAGTGCCGCTGTTGAGAGGTGAGCCGGATCCTTGGTCCTGTTGCGTTCGGAGTTGTTGTGGGCAACGACGTTTGGTGACCGAGCCGCCGCAGTGGAACCCAAAGGGCTACTGTCAGGAGGTGCCATGGTCTGACTGAATACCTCTGGGAATTGCAACGGCCGGGGTGTCATTTCTGACACATGGGATGGTTGATCACGAGCAACTGGCGTAGCACTTGGAGTATCCTCAATCATCTCTTGAGCAGTAGGTGATCCGGGCACCTGAATGTCCCCGGCGCGCTTGCGTTTACGCGATCCGCCCGACGATGGGAGCGATTCTGACGGCGACTCGTCAGCCGGTCTCACCAATAAGGGTTTGCCTCGGGAAATATTCAGCGGCGTAGACTCGTCCTGGGGGCTGAGGCTCCCCAGAAAATCGTCATCATCGAGATCAGAGGAGCCATCCTCGGCCTGCATCATCTGGAGGATACTCTGCTGTCGCGGGCGGCGTCGGAAGTTGCTCAATACCGAACTCTCATAACCAGGCGTGCCGGGCACGCGCGAGCTGATATCACCGTTGCGCCCAGCAAAAGAAAGTGTAGACGAATATCCACGAGATCTGGTGGGAGGCCGACTGCCGGTGCCTGGTCGACTGCCCGTACCCGGCCGGTCACCGGGCGACGAGTCAATTGCCTGCTCATAATTCTTGGCCAAGGGTGTTTGGCTGCGCAGGGCTCGAGGGTCCGTAGACCCTTGTTCCGGGGATTTGGACGCGTTCGTATCGGGCTGGTCGCGCGGCTCCGCGGTGGTGCGGTCGACCTTGGCCTTGGTGGCGTTGTTGGTCTTGGTCGATCGATTTCGTTTAGGCGCAGGGCGAGGCATGACGCAAAAAGATGTGTAAAGAATGGAGAGCTAAGGGTGCTGGAAGGAGGAAACCGTCGCGCGCGTTTTTGACTTTCGTTTGTTTTGGGACGCGTCCACGTGGGGAACTCGGCTCGTGTACTTTGGACTTGGACTTGGTGCTTGACTTGGACTTGACACTCGGTACTCGTTACTTACGCTCGTACTCTGTTCAATGACCGATGTACTCCATCGTTCATCGCTGATCTCCTGCGGTAATTTACTGCTCCATTGCCGTGTCACCCAACAAGTCACGGAAGCCCCGTAATCAACTGGAACTGGTCACAACCCGCTAAACCCCGTCGGGAGGCAGAGACCCAGTAACGATACGGCCCGCGGTTCCCCCGGACTTCTGGAACTCTGGAACTACATTCGAGTCCGAACACGTTCCGATGTCGTTCCTGATATCCTCTAGTATGCGAGCGGCGCTGCCCGTCCTACAGTGTAACACAATTGAAATTCCCCTGACAATCCTCCCTATCCGCGATATAACCGGAAATCATGACTGGACCCGCGGACGAGATGGATGCAGGTAGTGAGACTGAATTGTCGGGCACCAAGAAGCGCTCCAATTCCGATGCGACGGAGTACCCGCGAAGACGGGCAACGATTGCTGTATGCGTCTTCGAGCCGTCGCCGGCGACGTTTTGAGAACCCTGTTCAACTAAGAAAGAGACAAATGAATAGTGTCAGATATGCCGCTACCGCAAGACGCGGTGCAACGGAGTTCGCCCCAAATGTCAGCTGTGCACCGACCTGGATGCGGAGTGTGTGTACCGAGAGCCCGGAATCAAGCTCGATGCCGGCGATAAAATGATCCTGGAACATTTGGTCCGGATTGAGGGTCTGCTTCATTCAAACTTGGCCGGCCAAGCTTCTCAATCGGCCTTTTTATCGGCCTCGCCAGCTACGAGCCACAGCACCAACGTTGGTAACGATGATATAACAGCCGGGATTCCCAAAGAGAGCTCGATATCTGACAAAATGTTGACCGTGGGGCTGGGGTCCTGGGCCAAGCCACCCCCGAGCATTAGCATATCCACAATGCCCAAGGTTCACACCACTCCAGCCTTGCATCTTTTACAATGGCCACTCATCCGTGACCTGGTCTCGGGGCCGTACGATCCGCAAAATCTGCTCCAGCTCGAGATGGCTCGGGAGCCTTTGCGGACGATCCCAAATTCCGGGTTGGATCTGGCAAATGGCCCGGCTTATATTGAAGCCTTTTTCGGCCATGCAAATGTTTGGTATGCCTGCGTGAACCCCCATACGTTCAACCGGTACTATGGAATCGCTGTGTCGCAGGGACTTAAAGAAGGGCCGGTGGGCTGTCTAGTTTTGCTTGTTCTGGCTCTGGGAAAGGCCGGTCAGAATGGCAGCATTGCCTTTGTGCCTCCAGAGAGCGAGCCCCCTGGGCTTGCGTACTTTGCTGCGGCCTGGGATCTTTTGCCGTCGGTCATGATGCGCAACTCTGCCACTGCAGCACAGTGCATGGTTCTCGCCTCGGCCTTTCTGTTCTACTTGGTTCGGCCTCTGGAAGCATGGACTTTGTTATCGAATGTGAGTATGAAACTGCAGCTGCTGTTTGGAAATCCAACTTGCCTACCAGCCCAGTGGAAAGAGCTCAGTGTGCGTGTATACTGGAACACTTTGTTGTACGAGAGCGATCTACTAGCGGAGCTGGATCTTCCCCATTCGGGCATCGTGCAGTTTGAAGAGCTCGTGGATTTACCTGGCGGTTTCGAGGATGAGGATGAGGACGATGACGATGGCCCAGACGAAAACCAAGAGAATGAAGAACATCCTGCCGGCAGCCTCCCAAAAGAGCCAGCAGGGCGCGACGAGCTTTGGTACTTCTTGGCTGAGATCGCCTTGCGGAGACTGCTAAATCGAGTCAGCCACCTCATCTACCAAAAAGACAGCGCTCATACTCTGGCATCGCTGGGCCCAATCGTCTCGGAATTGGATTTCCAGCTGTCGCAGTGGTATGAAAACCTACCTCACCCCGTCCGGTTTCCCCTCGTGCAGCTACCACTCTCCAACCCCGTACAGACCGTGTTGAGATTCCGCTATAATGCATGTCGTACAATCATCTACCGTCCATATATCCTGGCGGTCCTTGAGAACGAGCAGACCGGTGCAGAAACAGGTGTCCGCGAATGCTGCCGAAGGTGCCTGGATGCCACCATGCGGCAACTAGAGCATGTCACCGGCCATCGCGAAGGCCACCTCCCGTATCTATGGCAGGGCGCCATGTCCATGGTGTCCCAGACGCTATTGATCATGGGTGCCACCATGTCGCCGACTCTCTCGACCCTGCTTCCTTCGCCCTCGCGGGTTGATGCTATCATTTCTAGCGTGATTGTAGAAGTCGAACGGTATGCGCATCTTGCGCCGAGTCTGAAGTTGTCGGCAGAGATCATTCGGGATGCCGAGCGACGACGGCAGATCTGTCTTCGGTCGACCGGAATTGGCATTTAAACGCACTGCTTCTCGATCAACTCTTTGTGTAGCAAGCTATTATCTTTCCTGTTGTAGAGGGTGTTGAAATTTATTGATGTGAAGCTACAGTTAGTCTATTGGAGGAAATTCTCTGCCGATTTAGCTTCCCGTCTTTCTCGGGACGTTAAAAAGTGTCAGTCACATTGCGGAAATGTATGCCACATATTTTCTTATGATGGTGTTCATTCCGTTCAACGCCAAAATATTCAAACAAACAATCTGATGTGGCAGTGCTCGTCTCAAATTTATCTTCGGGGGTATATTGATGACGAACGAAAAATATTTGTTTCGGCCGGAGAGAGGGGGAGAGGGTGCAAGGAACCGTGATTTACATACAAGATGCGAGGCAATAGGCAAAATAATAAATAAAAATAGGTACAGTGTCCTTCTCGTGACAATCATGTTCTTCAAATCGTATCTGAGGCAAATCATGGTATCTTAAAGACATGGCGGGGGGTCAATATAGACGTCAAAGGAATATTGGCAAATAAATCAGAGACGGGCCATTGGAGACCGCTCAGGGAACGGGGATGGAGAGGGTTTCAAGAATCTGTCGTATCATTCCGTGTCCTTTCTTAGACCAAAACCCACTCGCTACCCCGTTTGATAAACTTATCAAGCATCAAACCTAAATCGGCCAGAGCGAAACGGCACACGTAGAAACCGAAGAACTCGGCGGCATGTCGTGTGCTAAGCTCCAGACCAACATGGGTTGGGGAGGAATGTTTGAGGCCAGGATCTTCAACTTGCTGCGCGATTTGGTCTAGCTTGATGGTTAGCACGGTATGTCATTGCGGAAAATGACAAAAAAGGGAAATATGCACGAACCTATCACTTGGGCAGCATCGAAGAGACGGGCCAAGGCTCCCATGTAATTGGCATTCGGGCCCGAAAACTCGAGCTGGGTGACGTTACGCTTGGCGTGAGGGGTTGGTCCCGGTGCCATGGGGAGTGAGTTGAGAACGAGATTATCCTTGTTGCTCTCACGGGCGCTTGGAGTAGAGGACGAAGTGGTACCAATACCGGAAGTCTTGGCCCGCAGTCGTTTCCAAGTCGGGAGATACGATTTGTTAGAAGTGCCAGAGGTCCTAGAGGGGGGAGGATCGGCGTGTGCGGTATCTTCCGGGGAAGCATTTGGTTTGAAGAGAGGCATAGCCGTGTGAACTCCGACCTCATGGCCCAGCTTTTTGGACAGGGCTGTCTGGACCTGATCGAGAACAGATTCAAGGGATTGCATCTCTTCCAGAACAGCATCCGCGTCATATGTGTCAACCTTGGCCAGTTTCAGGAGAGCTGCTGTAAGAAGATCGCAGTTGGACACTTTGTCCTCGAGAGCTTTGATCTTGATGTTTTTCACGCGCCAGGCGTCCCGAGGGATGAAGAGCTTCGCTGACAGATACCCGCCATGGGGATGGGCGAGTGTTTGATACAGACATCGCATGAGCCAGAACGGGCGGAGAAGGAAAGACTCCGGGCAAGGTTCCAGTGGCAGAGGCGCATTAGCAACCAATGAATTCGGACGTCCTAATGCCTTAGGGGAGTGGATGTTGCAGTCAAGGAGATTGAGACCGCCTGTGGGCAACCCATTCTGTGTGAAGTAAGTGCCGGTAGGGGTAGGCATAACTGGGATGCTGCCTGCCATCGCGGCTTTTTGAGTATCCAGAGCCGGGAATGAACCGCTCCACGGGGTGGTGGGAGATCCGGGTGCGGTCTCGGGAGTAGGAACAGAGACGTTGCGGTTTCTGAAAGCTTTTGCGTGGGAATCAGCCTTGTCTAGACCATCTGGGGCCGAAGGGACCTTGCCCATGGGCCGCGCGGATAAAGGTAAAGGTGGAAGGCCGGGTTCGTCATCCTCATGTGTCCGGGCCTTTGCAAGGTTGGCTTGATCCACAATAGACCCAACCGATGGGTTGCGTTTGGAAGGATGCAAGTTAGATCTGCTTCCTGGCGTGGAGGTTTTGGAAGTGTCCGTGGACGGCTCGTCTTTGGGGAGAGGTGGTGGCGGCCGGCTCGTTGACGGAGTTGAGAAAGACAACCCCGAGGCACTCGAGTCTGCACGAGGGCGTGAGCTTGTTTCGATTGTAAGATCCTTGGAATCCTGCTTGGAAAGTCTTCGGGCTCGTACGCTCGGGACGGGAGGTGGACCCATGACGGGAGGAAGAGGGTTGGTCAAGGAAATCCTCTGAGCGGGCAGGGCTGGGAAGTCCGACGATGCAGGAACCGGAGGCAATGCCACGGACGGTGGTGAAGATGGCAGACCAATGCGGTCCGGTCTTTGGTCCGGCGGCAGGATGTCATCGTCTTCGGCAAGGGTGGAAAGAGTAGCCCCGGTGCCGGTAATATTGGATGCCGCCGAACTTTCCCAGGTTCTTCCTGACATGTTGCTAGAGTCGGATTCCCGGGGCAAAGCGGATTTGGACTGAAGACCGAACTCGAAATCATCCATCACATATCCCTTGGTCATCTCTTCTAGAAGGCGCTCTTCCTCTTCTGCCTCCTCGTCGAGGTATTCGGAATCAAGCGGGGGCTCTATGATCTGTTCCATGTTCTGTTCCTGGATGCGGCGCATTTCACGGCCACGATTCATCGCAACCTCCGCCTCGCGCTCTGCTTCTCGCACCCGCTGCTTTGCCAGCTCGATGTTCCGGCGAGCATTGGCAACGACGTCATAGCTTTCGTCTTCATTGTACTCCAAGACGGGCTCAAGGCCCTCATCATACGCAGCTTCCACGGCCGCGTCAAGAGCCGCGTCGAATTCAGCTTCCGTGTCAGTACTAATGCGCCGGCTTGTGCGCCGGCGTAGATACACCGATGACGCTTTCGAGTTTGCCGACGATGGCGAAGACGCACCGGATTCATCGATTGTGTCCAACCACGATGTTGATTCATTGGCTTCTTGCGCAGATGCTTCCAGGTATTGACCATTATACGGAATATTGGATCCACTCGCGGGAGTAGAACCGCCAGATTGTCCGGACGGACGCAGAGACTGGCGACGAGGTGGAACAGCGTCGAAAGATAGAGATTTCGCCTCTTCGGTTGCGATTTGGAGACCGAGACTGGAATGCGCAGAGCTATGCTGACTCCCGGCACGAGAATTATCAGTCGCTGATGAATGCACTAATTCACCGTACGACTCTTGACTGAGAGGGCGCTCGGGCAGAGCTTTATCGGCATTATCCGGGAGAGGGAAATCCATGCGCTCAAGCTCGGTGATTCTGATCATATATGTATCGCGCTATGACAATTAGCATCAAAGGAGCCCTTTCTTGACTTGAGAATGGGTACACTTACAATTTCTTGCAGTTTGAGCTTCTCTTCGTCGCCTCCATTGCTACGAAGCATTACCAGCTGTAGCAGCTGGCAGGCATCGGTGTAGGCTTCCATGGCACCTTCGAAGTTGGCTGCATTATCGAGAAGGACTGCAGTGTTTGCCTTCTGCAGGGCCTTTGACAGCATTACTTTCTGAGTTTGGCCGTGCTGTCGGTCCGCCTCGCCTTCCCCGTCCATCAAAGAAGCCGCGCCTTCACTAGCACGAGCGATGATATAGTCCTGTTGGTAGGATGGTATACTGTCCCTTGGCTCATTTGCCGAATTTTGGATATGATTGGAGGCAGTGAATGAAAGGTCAAGGTGAGAGGAGGTTGGGTCGGTGGAAAACATCTCCGATGCTCTAAGCTCGGGAAGGCTTAACTCGGGCAGTTCACCCAGGTCGGCCCCCCTGTGAGGGCTGTGGCCCATTACGGACATTTTGGAGCTGCCGCGGCGGTGATTGGTGTACTCGGAAGGGCTTTTACTCGAAGTCGTTGACTGAGACCAACGATTCAGGCTGCCTAGCCCTTCTTTAATGGGGCTAGTCATTTTGAGACTCTCGGGATGAAGATCGGGGGCATCCTCTGTCACCACACGAAGCCCCGTAGGAGTCACGGCTCCAGATTTGGCCATTCGACTGCGGGAGCCAGGCCTGGATGAGCGGGAGGAAGGCCGGTTGGGGAGCGGCGCCGAGGCAGGTTCTGTGAGGGGGTCCGACGGACGTTTGGTGTGGAATGGTCTGGCTTCATCTTCCAGAGCTGAGCGGTGTAGCATTTTCGAAGACGGAACGGTTCAATGTCGGATTGATTTAGATGTTGAGGTTGGGCATTTAGAAACGGGAAGCGACTTCCACGATAGGAATCCAAGAAACGCTATTCGCACGAAACGAGTCGGGACAATTGATCGGTGGTCGTAAATTGAATCCGGGTGTCTTGACTCATTCTTCAACGGGGGCTTTCGTAAAGAGAACCGAGGTGGATCCTGGCAAGTATGCGCCTCGCTCAACGCATCGCTTCAATGAAGAGGTTTCGGGGGATGGAATATATCTATCGCAAGGCAATGGGGGACCGGAGAGACATGGCTGCTCAGTTTGCGAGAGTGAGAACTAGGCCGCACAGTTCGGAAGATCCGAGTCACTCACGGATCGAGGGCGACACAGAAGAGTGAAGAGTTCAGGGGGCCGCGGTCCCGCGCCTGGTTCAGGGGTGGTCCGTGTGGGTTGCCGGGCGGTGGAATGTCGATTGCGGGGAGGAAGGATTCGATTGTTCGATTCCTCGAAGGCGACCCCGAGAGAAAAGAGGGGTCCAGGAATGAAGAACGGGAACAAGGAAAGATAGGGAGGAAGGAAAGAAAGGGGTAATTTGTTGTTCCTCCCTAGCGGAGCGAGAGCCGGTGCAACTCGGGATAGGAGTCGAAGTATACACCTCAAGTCGTCGATCTGAAGTATCCTGTGAACTCGGAACCATCGAGATATACATCGCACAAGGGGAGAACTCTAAACAGCAGCTAAACCGACTCTTCGGATTCTGGACTTATCTCCCAACTGACTCGTCAAAATTCACGGGGTTGCATCGTGCACCGCTTAGAGGCGGGAACACCAAAAAAAAAAATTGCCTAAGTAAACGTGGAACGTGGAACGCGATGAGTCCCTCCCCGCTCGGACTTCATCGCTTTCTCTCGCGATCTTTTTCTTCCAAGCTGCAATCATCTATCTCCGTGCGCAGAATGGCCGTGGTTACTAACCCGCGTGATCCCAACACGCTGAGCAACTACAACAATTGGCGATCCACCCACATCACCGCCAATTTCGATATCCTGTTCGACCAGAAGAAGCTCGTGGGAAACGTCGTCCACCGCTTCAAGTCGATCACCGATGCCCAGTCTCGTGAGATTATTCTGGACACCAGCTATCTCGACATCGGCGGCGTGAAGGTCGATGGCCAGCCGTCCAAGTGGGAGCTGTTGTCCTCGCTGGAACCATACGGCACCCCGCTTAGGATTAGCCTGGACAAGGCCGTCGAGCTCAATGGGACGATTGAGGTAGATGTATGTTCACGTTGATCGTAGTTTTGAGCCTTTGCACATCAGTCACTGATATCCTCCCCTTCGATAGATTGCCGTGAAGACCACCGAGAAATGCACGGCGCTCCAGTGGCTGACGCCGGCCCAAACTTCCAACAAGAAACATCCGTATATGTGTAGGTGATAAGCAACAACCCGTCATTTAGGACCCTCTGTCTGACTCGGTGCTAGTCTCGCAATGTCAGGCCATCCACGCGCGGTCCATCTTCCCTTGCCAGGACACGCCGGATGTCAAGAGCACCTTTGACTTCAACATCACCTCACCGCTCCCGGTCATGACAAGTGGTTTGCCCATTCGGGACTCGTCAGACACCTCTCAGTCGGGAAGCCGCCTGTACCGATTCAACCAGTCGGTCCCGATCCCGAGCTATCTGTTTGCAATCGCAAGCGGGTAAGAAGAGACCCTAACTCGCGTTCGTGTGCTTTTGACTGATTTCGTAACAGAGACGTCTCCGAGGCGCCCATTGGCCCCCGAAGCGTGGTGGCTACCAGTCCTGATAAGCTGGAGGAGTGCAAATGGGAGCTGCAGGCTGACACGGAGACCTTCATCAACACCATCGAGGTATTTGAATCGGCTTCTTTAGACTTGGCGAGGTTCGACGCTGATAAAAATACAGAAAATCGTGTATCCCTACGTTTGGGGCGAATACAACGTTCTGATTCTGCCACCGAGTTTCCCGTATGGTGGCATGGAGAACCCGATCTTTACCTTTGCGACTCCGAGCATTATCTCGAAGGTGCGCTTCACGGAGAAAGCTGACTTCCTTTCGCGTTTTGGAAACTAACGGGATATACCAGGACCGTGAAAACATCGATGTCATTGCGCACGAGCTGGCTCACAGCTGGAGCGGTAACTTGGTGACCAATGCTTCGTGGGAGCACTTCTGGCTCAATGAGGGCTGGACGGTGTACCTTGAACGACGGGTACGTAAACCCAATCTCATTTGTACTGCCCGTTCTGACTGACTCGTGTGTATAGATTCTGGCTGCAGTGTATGTCTTTCATAAACTAACCGTTTCTTGGTCGGCGATACTAACGTCTGCAGTCATGGGGAGTCGTACCGCCACTTCTCTGCCATCATCGGTTGGAAGTCTCTCACCGATTCCGTGGAGCACTTTGGCCCCGACCATGAGTTCACCAAACTGGTGACCGATCTGAAGGGCAAGGACCCGGATGATGCGTTCTCCAGCATCCCTTACGAGAAGGGTTTCAACTTCCTGTTCCACCTCGAGAATCTGGTTGGAAAACCGAAGTTTGACAAATTCATTCCTCACGTATGCTACCCTCGACATTCACCCTTAGGGGAGGCTTTTGTTGACTTGTTTTAGTACTTTACCGTCTTCAAGGAGAAATCACTCGATTCCTACGAGTTCAAGGCGACGATTTTGGACTTCTTCCAGTCGGATGCGGATGCATCCAAGTTGTTGAACGAATTGGACTGGGACAAGTGGTTCTACACACCTGGTTTGCCTCCCAAACCGCAGTTTGACACCTCGCTGGTGGACGTCGTCTATTCTCTTGCCCAGAAATGGCAGACCCTCCCGGATTCCTCGTTCAAACCGCAAGCGAGCGACCTGGAAAGCCTGACAGCCAACCAGATCGTTGTTTTCCTCGAGCAGATTCTGCGTTGGGAGCAGCCCCTCCGCCCGGAGCTCTCGAAGTTGATGGGCGATGTTTACGGACTGTCCAAGAGCGAAAACATCGAGGTGGCCAATCTGTACTTCCAGGTCGGCATGAAAGCTGGCGACGAGAGTGTCATCGAGCCCACCACAGAACTGCTAGGCCGGATCGGAAGAATGAAATTTGTGCGGCCTCTGTAAGTTCACCCGCCCTGGTGGCTCTGGTCAGAAAGCTAACGTGCATGGTTCCAGCTACCGCAACCTCCAGAAGGTCAACCGTTCCGTCGCTCTTGAAACTTTTGAGAAGTACAAGGAATTTTATCACCCCATCTGTCGCGGCATGGTTGAGAAAGACCTTTTCGGCAAAAAGTAAATCACCTCGCTCCAAGCTATTCCATAGAGCAGATATTATAGTTTTCGATGAGAGAAAAACAAAAATCGAATGGATAGAGTTGGATGTGATGAATAACTGTACATGACATAATTAATCCGGTAAAGGGTAGAACCTGAACAAGATGTACATATATAGTAAGACAAGATGCTGGAGTAGAAAGGAAAAGCTGTTTTTACACCTGTCCGCTCGGACTCACTTGGTCCCCTCGGCCATTTGCTTATCAAGCGCAGAATATCCGAAAATGCCAGAGCTCTTCACATCTCCAGTACTCAGACTGAAGACCAAATCGGCTTCGTCCATCTTCGAGATCTGAGAGAGGACTCGTCGCATGTAGGCAACTACCCATGCGACCTTTGTCCAATCAATTTCCTGGCCGTCAGGACCCATGGAGCTCGCCTTCCACAGGTTCCTCCAGACAGCAGCTCCCAACACCGCGTCACCCTTGATCAGGCCCTCATCGTATGCAGCAATGATTCCGCGCCACTGGATGAAGAGGTCCTTTAGGTACTTATTCCGGATGGATCGGCTTCCCAGGTCGTGCAAGACGTCCATTCGGTGTTCTGCATTGTGCGAGAAATGGTCGATCAGGTGGCGAGAGTAGGTCTGGACGCTCTCTCGGGTAGGAAGCGCACGCAATCGGACGGTCAAAAGATACATGTGGAGGAATGTGATTTGCGACCAGGTTGAAAACGTCGGGACAAGGCCGAGCTCTGCAGACACACGTATTAGTCCTCTCATCTTCATGCAGACTCAAGTATTTCTGGTGACATTCACGAACCTCGATACCACCAACTGTCACCAACACCAAGATGTTCACCCGCTTCGGTGGTGGGCACGGGCACACCCTTTTGCGATGCTTGAGGAATTTTATAGTCTGCCTGGCTTGAGCAAGCCTCAAAAAGCTTCTGTGTCATTCCGTATGCAATATAAGTCTCGGCCGACGCTCCTGGGGACACGGCACTCCTGGCGAGGCGGGAGACAGCAGATCCCTGAGAGTAAGAGCGCACGGGCAATTGGAATCGCAACTGCAAATCTCGGTCCGGTGACCGTGGCGTAGATGCCAACGAGATGGGCTTCGAAGCAGCATTGCAGCTGATGGGCTTCTGGGACGTGGTCGAGATAGATGCGCGTTGGGTGAAAGACCGCTATACGAGATCAGCACCAGACTCTCGGAGCGCGAGTGTGAGATAATGTACCTGAAGGCCGTAGATTCGGAACCTGCGGATTTCCCGCGTCCACGACGTTGTTACTCGTGTGGTCGACATTCTGTGATGCGTCGAAGTTGCTTCGTCTCGCCGGGCGATCTTTTTGGATCGCGTTTGCACCGTTTGTCTCTGTGGTCAATCACGGATCAAGGCCAATCACTATCGCCCATTCGCGGCGATCACCACTGCGATGAGAATCTAGATAACGTGGACGTGGAAGAACTCCTGGAAGGAGACGGTCTTTACTTTCCCTCAGATCGAGTGTATGTCGCCCGTCTAGGGATAATCCCTCTTACCAGCGTGGCGCGCATCAACCAAACCCGTGAGAAGTCGTTGTCAGCGAAAAGGTTCCTGCAGGAGCCCAAGGCACTGGAAGTGACTTCCCGCTATTCGGACCGTTGACCCATCCAACCGGTTTGTCTATGCAGAAAATTCTGAGCGACACCGTGGTCTCTATATCCTTTTAGTCAATTGCTAGATGCCTCCTAGGGCTTTGTTGTGGAAGTGTCATTCACGGGAATTGCGTCATCAGATGAAGGCTTATCTGACCACGAACACGAGTTCTACACATGGCCCACCGTAATCCGCACATCTGGATATTTAGTTATTTGAACAGTTTGGGTTTTGGTACATAATGAGATTTCGTTTACGGTCAATATCGTGAACGTTATTGTAACGGACTGCTGTACTAAAGCGTCCGAGGGTTCATCAGAAGGATCATTTCATATTCGTCTATTCATGGGACAACCTTGGAAGTTTATTGACGAAACACATTCATGGGTGCAAAAAGTCAAAGCAGTCGAGAGGTCCTCTTTTCGTGATAAGTTAAGTGACTCTACTTTTCGGTTATATCCGCGGCGCTTGAAGATCTCGGTGAAAGCCCAATACATTAAGCATCAAGAACCACGCGCTCCGATTGCTTTGCTATGATGGGTAGTAGCTCAGAGAGCCTGTTGGGGTCTCTCATCAAAGCTGGGATGTCATCCCGGGTACCTGCAAGCATCTGGGAAGTGTGAGCGGGATACGGCTTCGCGAATACGGCACGTCCACGATCTTACCTGTCTGACTTTCTCATATTCACATTCCTTGGACTGGTATTCGCGGATCACTTCGCGAGTCTCGAAGTCGACGTAAACCCGAGTGTCTCGAAGACGAATCAAGACATTGTCCAGTCTCATAAAGAACCTGGACAGGAGAAGCATTCTCCCGGGCATCACGCGGATCTTGCAAGACAACATAGCGATCCCGTTATCCGCCAGTTCATCTTCATATAGTACGACATCGTCAAAAAAAAGAATTGGATCGGGACGCTTTAGAAGCTCGATGGGGATTGGTTTGGTGGTCACTTCGAACGGCTTGGCATTGGGACTGAGAGTGCCCTTGTAGTCCGTACTGTATGACCAGTCGAACGGCTTGACGACCTCTTTGATACCTTCATGTGTGTTTTCTCTATCGAGTACCAGTGGTGAGTCTCAGGAACGTCTAGGAGCAATGAATTGGAGTAGTAGCTCCGTACCTGCTTTTCTGCCACTCCTTTGAGTATGCGACCTGAAGCATTGACTGCCCGGTCTTATCCACCAGGTCCAGCGCATCGAACGAGTTGAAATTGATGGCCCATCCACTCTTCTCGTGTTCGATCGCCACGTAGTTGTCGCCAAAGATCATCTCTGGCGGGGCAATGCCGAGTTTTTTTGTCATCTCCTCGATGGGTTCTGCTTTCAGGATGGGCTGCTTTTGTGTCGAGACTCGGAAGCCGTGGATAGTGATCCCATTGGGCTTCTTAGTATCTGGGGAGACAGCCGCATGCCCTCTGGGCACCGCGGCGGAAGACTTGGAATCCATGCTAAACCATGTTGCGGAGAAGCTCGAGCTGATAGCGATATGGCGATATGGCGATAGAGCCCCGCGGGCGGAGAAAGAGGCGGACCGAAGACGTTGCCCGGGAGACGGCAACCGTCGACCCCAAACACCCGTTCCTCACCTGGATTCTTTAGATTCCTCGACAACGACTCTACACCAACTGACGATGCTTGTAAGGGCCTAACTCCGTTCCTCGGCATCTCGTTTGTTTATCGACAACCCCGTTCCTCTTCTCCTTTTCCCTTCCCGTTACTCTCTTCTCATCCTTTCCTACCTTTCCTAGCCATGGCGACCAAGACATTGGAAGCTCGTTTCGAGCACCTGTCCGTCAAGGACGAGAAGGAAAATGGAAGTGACCGGACCTACGGAAAGCAAAAGGTACGAAGACAGTTCAGATCGAAAGCAATGCCTGCTGACCCGGCTCTACCAGGGCTCTCTGTCGACCGCCGTCTCCCTCTCCGGCCTTGGTGCGGCCCAGTTGAACAATCCAAACAGGGCCCACCTGCTGAAGCTGGCTCTTCAAAACACCAATGACAACAAGGTCAACTCCATGAATGTCCCTGCCTCGCCTGTCAGGAGCT
This sequence comes from Penicillium sp. S103-07, assembly GCA_037042055.1. Lineage (NCBI taxonomy): Eukaryota > Fungi > Ascomycota > Eurotiomycetes > Eurotiales > Aspergillaceae > Penicillium > Penicillium sp. S103-07. Next base: position 410,568 of record JAXQJQ010000014.1, on the reverse strand, counting down.
CCCAAGGAGCAAGAGTGTCCCGCAATACGGATGAGAATGGAGAACAGCGCACGTCGACGTCGCTGAGTGAACCTTCTGTGCCAAAGGAATTACACCTCGGCATGTTTGAGATTGGCAAGCCTCTTGGAAAGGGCAAGTTCGGTCGTGTTTACCTTGCCAAGGAGCGATCTTCGGGCTTCGTCTGCGCCCTCAAGGTGCTGCACAAATCGGAACTACAACAGGGCGGTGTCCAGAAACAAGTCCGCCGTGAAATCGAAATCCAAAGTAATCTCCGCCACCCAAATGTCCTGAGACTCTACGGTCACTTCCATGACAGCAAGCGCATCTTCTTGATTCTCGAATTTGCTGGTCGGGGTGAATTGTACAAGCACCTTCGGAAAGAGCATCGGTTCCCCGAATGGAAGGCTGCCCAATACATCGCCCAGATGGCCGCGGCACTGAAGTACCTGCACAAGAAGCATGTGATGCACCGTGACATCAAGCCCGAGAACATTCTCGTCGGTATTCATGGAGAAATCAAGATCAGCGACTTCGGTTGGAGCGTCCACGCTCCCAACAACCGACGCCAGACCATGTGTGGAACGCTCGATTACCTGCCTCCAGAGATGTTGAAACCGGGCTCTCAGGATAACTACTACAGTGAGAAGGTGGACCTGTGGAGTCTGGGTGTCCTGACGTACGAGTTCCTGGTCGGCGAGGCGCCTTTCGAAGATACTCCGGTGATGACCCAACGCAGAATTGCGAGAGCCGACATGTCCGTTCCGTCCTTTGTTAGCCCGGAGGCCAGGGACCTCATCAAGAAGGTTAGTTCTGACGTCGATTTCTGTTGAGAGACCGTATTGCTGACTGGCTATAGCTGCTTGTTCTGGACCCAGAGAAGCGAATTCCTCTGGACGATATCCAGCGTCACCCTTGGATCGTTAAGCACTGCGTGAAAGATGCAAAGCGGAGCTCGGGCTCCTCGAAGGATGGCAAACCATAATGGCATTTGCATATCAAATTGGTGTCATGGAGTCTTTTCCTCTCTCGTTCCGTCCACCGTGTGGATGGCAGGAGTTCTTAGTGAGGCGTTGGGTACTTTCTGCATTTTTGGAGTTTTCTTTTCCTTTTTCCCATCTGGAGTATAGCCGGTCAACATATGGGGACATATGGACTAGTAATCTTGGTTCTACCCATGCCAATGAAATATGGTACATTTAAAGTCTATGGTACAAATGGGGGGTAAACAGTTGCAAAACTGAGAGGAATCGTAAAGGAATAGGGGAGAGAGGAGAGAGAGTTCGGTATCATCGGTAAATTTCATCAAATGGCCTCGTGTCTCTGAAGCAGCTGTCCCAGACCTCATTGACAACCTGCTGTGCATGAGCCTCGTCTCGGCAAGTAGGCCGAGCCCTTACGGACAAGACAGCCCTTCTCCGAACGCACTCTTGATGCTGCTGTGTAAGCTTCCATTGGCCTCTTCGGAAGAATTCACGCGCCCATCTGCACTCGCCGCTGAGTGAGCTGGCTCGGATCTAGAATTGATTAGCCGTTATATCCCTATGCGGCAATATAAGAAAAGCACATACCTCTGTGCAAGCAGCATGCCGTAGGTTATCAGTCCAATTGACTTTGAATCGCAGATGATCATAGGCGTGGACCATCTCATGAGCCATTGTGTCCTCCAAGTGCCCCTGATCCTTCATCTCATTGGCGCAGAGCAGAATTCCGTACTCGGGATCAAAGCCGCCACCCTTTCGATCGGTGCAACGGCGGCAGTAGATGTTGTGGCTGTGGAGATCGCCCCCAAGTTGCCGGATGTTATCACTGAGGAAGCGGATGACGGGACCTTGGCCGTGGGTGATTAGCCTTTGTTTGAACTTTTCCAAGAAAGGCAACTCACTGTATTGAAGGAGATAATCACGCTGTTCGTCACAGCGCTTGCAATCGGCTGTTTCATTTCGAATGTCTCGCGCAACGCGGAACTGCTCAATTCCCTCGGATGACATCTTCCCCGTCAAGATGGAGTAGATGTTGCGGAACTGCGTCCATGTGTCATCTCCGGGGATAAATCCGGTATCTGACTTTCCATTTGAAGGTGCGGTCGCACCTGGCGACTGAGTGTCAGACATCTTGACTTCACAAACTGCAGGAAGCGCGCCGCCCGAAACGAAGAAACTCCGCAGAGGGCGGGCACGGCCGGCAGAAACCGGAGATTTCCCCGAGGGAATCGCGCTTCGTCAAATCCCAAGAAAGACAACGTGCAGAGGACCGTCTATTTCCTTTCAGTGCGCCTGCATGCGGCGAAATTGTGATATTTGTTTGAATTGACTGACTTGTGCGCCATGGGGACTTCGGGGCTGACGATTGTGATCAAACTCGGTGCGGGGAGATATATATGAGTCGATGCGGAACGAAGCTGACATGGCCGTTCGAACAGGGACGAGTTCAATTGTCGACGAGAAAACCCATGAACCTATTCTGTCAATCTTGACCCTGATCGTAGAAACGGTCGCAAGGCTGCGCAAAGATGGTCACCGAGTTGTGCTGGTCTCTTCAGGGGCCGTGGGGGTTGGCCTGCGGAGAATGGACGTGGACGAAAGACCAACCTATCTTCCCCGAATACAGGTACGAACGTGACGGTTCCATACTGAACAAGCTTCAGTTCTTGGAAGAACGTAAGAATTGAGACCGAGGCTGATGGAGATACTCAGGCGCTTGCTGCCGTTGGCCAGTGTCGGCTGATGAGTCTGTGGGATAATCTGTTCTCGCAACTTCGAGTTCCTGTGGCCCAAATTCTTTTGACGAGAAATGATATTGCAGATGTAGGACTTCCATGCACTATTCATTGCCCACGGCTCTTCACTAACCGGAAACCAGAAATCACAATATGTCAACGCCCAAAATACGTTCGAGCAATTGTTCGACATGGGCGTGATCCCTATTGTCAATGAAAATGATACCTTGGCCGTTTCTGTGCGTATTTAACCTTGGTTGGATATCATTTTCTGAACGCCAGATCTAACGTGAGGCCTAGGAAATCAAATTTGGCGACAACGATACGCTTTCCGCGATCACTGCAGCGACAGTCAACGCCGACTATCTGTTCCTGATGACCGATGTCGACTGCCTCTACACCGCCAACCCGCGCAATAATCCCGACGCCGAACCCATCGAGGTTGTCTCCGACATTTCAACGCTGGAAGCCGACGTATCCTCCGCCGGTTCCTCCTTGGGAACTGGTGGTATGAGCACAAAAATCGTGGCCGCAAAGCTGGGAACCAGTGCTGGTGTGACCACGATCATCACCAAGAGCTCAAAGCCCGGCAACGTTCACGACATTGTGAAATACCTGCAAAGTTTACAGGAGGTTGCGGATTCGAAAGAGGCACCGTCTGATCAGCTGGCGAATATACCCCCCCCTCCTCTTCACACTCGATTCCTCCCGTCCGATACTCCAATCCAGTCGCGAACGTTCTGGTTGCTCCACGGACTTACGCCGCACGGTACTATATACATCGACCAAGGGGCGTACGACGCACTTCTGAAGAACAAGGCTAGTCTTCTCCCAGCTGGAGTCCTCGGCGTAGAAGGCCACTTTGGGCAACAGGAAGCAGTTCGATTAGTGGTAGTGGAACGACCTTCTCCAGATGCTCTGAATGGCGACTTCCTAATCCATGGCCAGGAGCCCAAGGAAGTTGGCCGTGCCCTAGTGAATTACGGAAGTATCGAGATCGCGCATATAAAGGGCCATCGCAGCAACTCGATCGAGTCACTGTTAGGGTATTCGGACAGCGATTATGTTGCCCTGCATGAAAATATCTCATTTCACCCCGAGGACCGACATAGTCACCCAGTCACTCCATCGTTAACGCCAGCACTGGAGGAATGGAAATAACCCCGGTAACCATTGCTGTCTACCACCGATATGATGGTGATCTGAACATATCACGGCATATTTATTATAGATGAGCTTCTCTCATGAGCATTGATTTTCGCTACATTCTAGGTCAGAAAAGTGAAAAGCACCAAAAATTTAATAATTCTCAAGCGATATCAGTCAACCGAGACAAGCTCGAACAATGAATGATTATCTCGGGAAAAGCAAAGTCCTCATTTAAAGGCCGTAAAATACCGGAAAATATATGCTGTAGATAATAACGACCATCATTAATCCTTCCAACGCTCAAGCCACATTTGCATCCTCTTGTCCAGTGTGGGTGCAGCCGCGGGGGCAGCCTAAGTAGAAACGATTGTTAGCTCAACGACCACCTGCGCATGGAGATGGAGGGCATACTGTGTTCTCAATACTGTGAGTAGTCCATGTGAGATACGCAGTATCCGTGTACTGAACCGTGGGAGCAGGAAGGTAGGTGGTTGCGATGGAGAAAGGGAAGGGCGGGTACTGAGGCGTTGGTGATCTGTCTGGAATCGTAGTTCCGGCCCTCTTGGGCATCGGGGCATACTTTGTCGGGCCCGTCTGCATGCCGTAGGGGACGGTGTGCTGGTCAACCTCAATCCCGATACGCTTCCGCAGTTCATTTCGTTCTAGATCGTTGGCGATGGTTGGCGTGGGGAACTGTAGGAAAGCCTTGGTCGCATCGCCGTGACCATCACTGTTGAGAGTGGATCCATTGTATACCGGGGCCCTTTCGGCTGCATCGAGAAGATTGGCATCCGCCATTGCGGTCCAGGAGATCTCGACGAGTTGCATTGTTCGGAGTGCATCGGATACCTTGGTGGAAAACGAGCCCTTCATGTTGGTCAGGGTGAAATGGGAGGTGAATCCGGACCATTGCTCCTTCTGGTTCAAAGAAACGACCTTGAGGAAGCTGCGAATTAACATAATGCGTTAGTTTCAGCTCGAGGCAGTCCGATATGCGGTAGTTGTCCATACTATGCATTCAGATCGTTCCCGCCCAGGCTTGGGTCAACCTGAAAAGACACGAGGTCGCCAGGGGCAAAGGCACTGTCATTGACGACTCGTGCTAGCGAGTCCTTTGATAGTTTCATCCATTAGCCTGGTCCTGCAAGCGTCCCACTATAAAATATAGCTGATCGACTTACGTATGAGCCCGTAGACTCGTCTCCGGCGCACAGGTAGAAGTCGTAACGCCCAGATGTCTCCCCGTCAAAAGCCCAAACAAGACTCACAGAGTCTCGGCCATCAAAAGTCAGACCACTCACGGTCTGAGCCGAGACGGCACCCAAGAGGGATAAGAGAGCTGGCAGCAGATGGTCGAATCTCATGCTGAGTGGATTGGGAGAGAGAAGACGGTCCGGATCCAATTCCAGGATGAAGCGGACCGAAGGGGTCGGATTCAACCCCCTGCCATCTCCACGGTATGCAAAGTATGCGAACCGTGTTGAGTTTGGTCCATTCCAACGCCCTTCCCGGTGTCCCTTCTATGATGCAAAGGATGCAAATGATGCGCAGCGCTAAGATAAGCCGTGGTCCGTGCTATCGGGTCTCACCCGTGTTCATTCTGCTGGACTCCACTGTGAAACTCAACCTCCCCATCAGCCCACCATGTCGAGTCAAGCCGGTTGGAACTCGGTGACGGGCATCGCCACCAAGCTGCTCGATGGCAGTCCCCTAGCCATCGCCATTGCGATCCTCATCACCTTCGGTGTGCCGGTGCTTCTACACATCTTCTTCTACCGCGCTGCAGCGTCGCCGCCCTCTAGCAACTTTCTTCTCTTGGGCCCCAGCGGAGCCGGCAAAACGGCCTTCACAACTTTGGTAAGCTTTCATTCAAGTTATGATGGTCTCTCCTCATTGCTGATCCATGGTTTGCAGCTGGAAGCCAAGTCCTCGCCGGCTTCGAAGAAGTCGCAACTCACCCACACTTCTCAGGCGTCGACGCTGGTCTCCGTCAGCCTGCCGCCCACTGTCCCCACGGCCTCGAACAGGTATCGTTCGATAAATGATCCCTCGTTGAAAGAGACCTCGCGGAACCCGATCAGGTACTGCCTGAAGGATACTCCCGGCCACGGAAAGCTGCGTACCTCTCAGGGCATCTCGGAGCTTCAGTCCATGTCCTCGTCCAAGGATGTGAAGACAAAGATCCGGGGTCTGCTCTTCATGGTTGACACCGCCGCCCTGGTGGACGAGGCTTGTCTGCGGGACGCTGCAACATACCTTCACGACGTTCTGCTGGTTCTTCAAAAGCGGTCAATGGGCAAGGGCAAGTCTTCTACCAAGCGAGAGGCCGAAATTCCAGTCCTTGTTGCCGCAAACAAACAGGATCTGTTCACCTCTTTGCCGCCTGGATCGGTGCGAGAGAAGCTTGAAGCCGAGATTGATCGAATTCGCAAATCCAAGACCAAGGGTCTTATGGATGCTAGCATGGACACCGGACTGGAAGCCGAGGAGGATGTGCTGGGAGATGACGATGCCCAGGGTGTGTTTACCTTCAAGCTGCTTGAACAAGTGGGGATCAAGGTTGATGTGGTTGGGGGTGCTGTCAAGGGTGACCCGCAGGAGGAGTTTGGATCCGGCGTTCGTCGCTGGGAAGAGTGGATTGGCATGTGTCTGTGAGCATAATTCGATGCATCAGCCTTGCTGTATGTTTTGTTTCCAAAAGCGTCGATTCCCCTGTATGCGAGAGGACCGAGTATCCTTTTATCTTTTCAGCTTGCATATAGATGGACACGGGCGCTGTATAGTGGAGGCCCACGTCCCTAGCTACAAAAAATTCCACTCATCTACAAACATCAAAGCCGATTAGTGAGCATCAGTTGACCGTAGCCAACACTACTTGTCCAAACATCCTGTCAATTCACCCGGGTAAGTGTCAGTATTCATACGGGAGACTAAGCCGTCGTGAGAGAATGAGAAGCACAGATATACGAAAATCGGATATTTTCTACTTGTATATTAACGAGTTTATATAGAATATTATGCAAGGGTGCAGCGATAATCCCGCGCTGCACAATCTATCCAGATTCCACAGTGAGTTGAATCCAACCGGAGCCTTGATATGACATCTCCGGTTGACGCAGGGGAAACGCCGGTCCCGAAAGAACAATGACAAACCAGTAACCAGGAATGTTGAAACTCCACCCGAGAAGCAGAAGACGATACTTCCAGGAATGCAAGCCTAGGATGAAAAAAAGTAGAGCCGATTAAGCGCCGTTGGTCTTACTTCGGTGAAGCATCCAGGTGAGCAGATCAACCTTGGTGACAATAGCCAGAGGCTTCATCGCACCATTCTCGTCCTTCTCCGTGACAACTGCGGCACTGTTCCACTCAAAGAATCGGTTCAGCACGCTGAGCGGAGTGTCCATGGTGATCTCAATGAACTGTCGGCGCTTGGTCTGGGGCAGGGCGGTGTCCGTTCCGTTGGACGTCGCGCCCGACGAAGCGCGGGTGACACCCATGTCGCGAGGGTCGGTGACGACCTCGGGAATTTTCGAGAAATCGAACATCACCTCGGAGACCGGGCTCTTTCCGGTCACGCGGCCGTGAGTCAACCGGCTGAGTACGTTGCCCAGCGTGAGAAGACCCACGAGTTTTCGGCCGGAGGGAGCGAGAACGGGCAGCTGGTCGAAGCCCTTGTCACGCATGGTTTCGATGGCGGTCTCACACGGGATGTTGGCGGTCACGGTGGTGATAGGCTTCAGTCGGAGAGCGCTGACCTTCGCACCAGCCAAGGGGTCTGTAGAGACCGGAGGCTGCTGCGCCTTAGCGGCCGCGACAGAAGTCGACGACAACAGGTCGTTGGCAGCCAGCCAATCGTCATCGGCAAACTTGGAAGTAGTCAATATCAACAGTAAATATATATCAGCTTACCGCGTGAACTCACCTTGGTCAGATAGCTTCGGATGCTATCCGGGAGGACAACAACCACGACATCGTCCTTGGCAAACTTGCGCTCCTCATTGGCCTTAACCAGAGCTGCGATGGCACTTCCACTGCTGCCACCAACCAGGAGACCTTCCTCAGCGATCAGACGCCGCGAGTACTGGAAGGACTCCTTGTCGGCGGTCTTGTACCACCGGTCAACTGCCTTCCGGTCCAAGACATCGGGAATGAAGTCGTAACCGATGCCCTCCACCTTGTAGGGCTCATTTACGTGTGCCTCGTTCAGCGCTTCAGGCAGTGCCAGAATGGAGCCATGGGGATCAGCACCGATCACTTCGACATTGGGGTTGTGCTTCTTGAGACCCCGAGCGAGACCGGTGATCGTACCACCAGTGCCTGCACCAGCCACGATGGCCTTGATCTCGCCCTTGGTCTGCGTCCAGATTTCTTCGGCGGTGCCGAATTCATGGGCATTGGGGTTGTTCTCGTTGCCGTACTGATCAAGGATGTGAGCGTTGGGCAGCTCCTTCTGCAGACGCCTGGCCACTCCGATGTGGGATTCGGGCGAGTCGTAGGCGGCCTCGTTGGGAGTTCGGATGATGGTGGCATTCAAAGCACGCAGAACGGAAACCTTCTCAGCGGACATCTTCTCGGGGAGAGTGATGATGGTTTTGTAGCCTATCGAGACAAAGAGTTAGCACGGTCTAAATCATGCGTTCACCCCTCTCTCCGATGACGAACTTACCCTTGACGGCACCGACCAGAGCCAATCCAATACCACTAACAATCCCATTTAGCACACAATACACATGCAATCGTGTAAGATAGAAAAAACCTACGTGTTGCCACTGGTGGGCTCGATCAGGGTGTCGCCAGGCTTGATGCGGCCGGACCGCTCTGCCTCCTCAATCATGCGCAGGGCAATGCGATCCTTGACACTGCCGCCGGCATTGAAGTACTCCAACTTGGCGTAGACGGTGGCATCGATACCCAGGCTGGGGGGCAGCCGGTTCAGTCGGACCAGAGGGGTGTTGCCAATGTGCTGGGTAATAGTATCCAGCGCCACTGGCGGAATAGCGGGTTTAGTCGTGGAAGCCATTATGGTAAAGAGCTTCCCGGGAATGGTGATGAATGAAGGTTCCGAAGATTTCGCCATTGCAACTTTTTCCACCGTTATCGCCCCGCCCGACGATAGCCGCATGCAGGTGGGCCGGGCCAGGCATCACCGTGGGTTGATCAATAGAGCGTCTCGTCCAGATTCGAGATACATTCACGTTCAACTGCTATTGCACACTTACTCAAGCAGTTGTGAGCCCCGTGAACCGTGCCAATTGCAACATGAAACCTGCAACACACAGTACCGACTCTCTCTTGTTTGTTGACGCCATCTCGGCGATTTCCGACCTGAGTTCAATGGACACCATCTTTCGGTGCTATGACGAGTGACTATTACATCGAGACTAAATTGACTTGGACGTCGGGCCTCTGTGGTCATGAAGATCATCTTCAGGGGCCCAGTTCCTCTCAGCTCCCGTCGGCCTCCACTTCTGCAGGAGCCAAGCCTGTGGCTGGGCAGATGGTATTCCCCACAGTTGTGGTTTCATCCCTGAGACGAAGACCAAGATGATGCATGTTAGGATGCTTCCAGTCAAGATGCCAATGTGTCGGACAGCTTAACCGAGGGGGAGGGGGATACGGACCCGTGCAGCAAATGCAGCAACCGGAGACACCGATCGAGCACGAGAATCCACACTCCATCACTCCGTCACCGATCGGAAGTAGTTGCTGCCAAGACCTCCTGGGCTCCTCCAGATCCGTCTCTTGGCTCAGTGCCGGGGTTGATTGGCTACGACGGATTGCCAGCGCACGGCTGGCTTGTTTTTCTTTTCGCTTGTATAGACGGTCGCCATTTGCTCCTAGCGCTGCAGAACCTTTCTCATGCATTTCTTCTCTGTTGACCTGGCCCCTTGATAACTGATCGCTCTGGTCCATTGCCATTGCCAGGCCTTAATCAACTTTCTAGCAACGCCTTCCTTTTGGCGTAGCGATGGGTTCAATCGGGTCCTTGGCGAGCAGGGAGCTACGCCCGCAGGCCAGCGGCGAAAACCTCGAGCCGCCGCAAGAGAAGGATACCCAGGGAAGTTTTATCTTGCCTACTCACGAAAGAAAAGCTCATCCCCATCGCTATGTGCTGGGCCTCTTCCGGGTCCATAGTGCCGGCGAGAGCGGCCGCACGGGGATTCACCCGCTTCACTTCTTACGCGTGTGTTTCAGGAGCGTCTGTACAGCTTCAATGATGGTGAATATTCTGTGGCCTTTTGTGCCGGCTGCGATCGTGATGCACTTTGCTCGGCCTGACCTTCACGTCTGGGTCTTCACCCTCAACTACATCGCCATGGTACCATCTGCCAATTTGCTCGGTTTCGCCGGTGGGGAGCTGGCTAAAAAGCTGCCCAAGGTGCTCGGTGTCTTACTGGAAACAACTCTAAGTGCCGTGGTGGAAATTGTGCTCTTCATGGTCCTGCTCCACAATTCCGGGGAACAGGACCTGATCCCCGTCATCCAGGCCGCTATTCTCGGCTCGATCCTGGCCAACCTGCTTCTCTGTCTGGGTACTTGTTTCTTTGTCGGAGGCCTCAGGCGTAACGAGCAGGTATTTCACGAGGCGGTCAGCGAGGTTGGAACGGGACTACTGCTGGTCGCAGGTTTCGGATTGTTGATTCCAAGCGCTTTCTACACCGCGCTGAAGGGCGCCGTCAACCCGAAGTTCACCCTGCATGAATTGGAACGATCGGCCTTGACAATCAGCCGCGCGACCGCTGTAATCCTCCTAGTCGCATTCGTCGCGTAAGTTTCTGGGCCGGCCAAGATTGGTGACCGGGCTCGAGCTGACTTTGTTTTGATAGGTACCTCATTTTCAACTTGCATAGCCACAACTCGATCTTCGATGAGATCCTTGCATCGGACGAGGCGCAAGATGAAGATCGAGATCAGGAGCTTCAGAGGGCCAAGCTCACGTTCCTTGAATGTATCGTGGCCATTGCGATCTCCTTGACTTGTGTCTGCATGTCGGCCGTCTTCCTCGTGCAGGAGATCGAGCACATTGTGGCCCTAGGCGTTTCCGACAATTTCATGGGTTTGATCCTGGTCCCTCTGGTCGAGAAGGCTGCTGAACACCTTACGGCTGTGGACGAGGCCTGGGACAACCAAATCAACTTCGCGCTCTTCCATTGCCTGGGTCCTTCTATCCAAACGGCTCTCCTGAACGCTCCGCTCGCCGTCATCGTGGGCTGGGGCCTGGACAAGGACATGAGTCTGAACTTTGAGATTTTTATGGTTGTTCTATTGGTTCTCTCTATTCTGGTCGTCGGCAACTTCTTACGAGATGGCAAGTCCAACTATCTGGAGGGAACTCTGTGTGTGCTCGTCTATGTTATCATCGCTGTCACGTCCTGGTACTATCCCGGAGTGGAGAATGCTTCGACCAACCAGGCCTAATGTGGTCAATCTGGACATGGCTTTTATAGATTAATACATCTGTCCCATGTGTCATCGGCGTTGCGATTAAATCGATACCTCGAGTAGTATGGCCCAATCGGGAAATTTGTGTATCATCACGTGACCAACCGTTCTCCGCGCCTGTCCAACAAGCCCCCGTAGAAAAAGGGACTGAGAGCCGGCAGACTTCGGGCACGGTCAGCATCCCTTATTCCAGGGCTGAGCCTGGAGAAGCTCCGGCCAGGCTAATTCCTCCTTATCGGGCTCGACTTGGGCGACTCTCAGCTCAAAAGATCCACCTCCGTGCCGCATTCCACGTCTCCGGCCCGCGAAAGACAATCTCCCCCGAGAATGGATTCCGGAATCACGTCGGACAAAGTGCTTTCCATACTAAGGGAGAGAAATCTCATAGCCAAGAAAGATGTGGTTGAATCTGCTCTGGAGGACCCGGATACCGGCCATAAAAATGCGGAGTGGGCGTCGACGCATCTGCAGCCGGAGACTCTGCTCTCCCGGGAGGAACTAAACCTGTGTGGTCCCCAAAAAAGAATAGACCCTGGCTTGAGCTGCAGCTAACAGTATGAATCAGATACACCAAACTCGAAAACACCGGTCTTCTCCAGCCCATTCTTCGCGACCCAGGCCTCAATGCGACGCGCCCCTTTTTAGAAGACGACATACGAACAGCGATTGAGACCCTCGAGGCGTCGACAGCTACCATTCAAAGGCAGACAGAGACGTTATCACTCCAGTGTGAAACGCTCAAAGGTCAGCTGCGACGGCAAGGGAACTTGGATCAGGAAAGAAGTCGAGACCTTGGACGGCTGCGAAAGAAACATGAAGCTGGGAGGCAAACCACGACGATTGCGGTAATTGCACCACACTAAATAGCCATTGCGACTTATTGCTGACCTTTCACAGGCCAACGAGCTTTCCGACGAGCTGCAGGCAAGGTTCAGAAGTGCAACGGACAAGTCTGGGGCAGAGAACAAACGAATCCTCTCCTCGTTATCTACTCAATTGAAGCAAGATGATAAAATACTTGCGGGCCTGGAGGCACTCATATCCGGCACCAAGTTTAATGGCAGCGATGCATCCACTGTGAAACGAACCGCCGATCTCAGTGCAATGCTCGCAGACACCACTGCTCAAGAAATCCACTACCGCTTAGACCGAATGTATCTTGAGACGATGCAATCGGGGAGGTCAGACTATGGCCAGACAGCCGTGGAAGACGAGGCAGTTTCTGCGATTCAAGAAGAACTGGAATCTCTGTATCCTGAAATTGAGATACTGGCAGAGATGTCCACGAAGCAGCAGTACCAAGAGCCCATTCTTCGGGAGATCCGTCAGGAACATGGACAGCTTCGGGCAGCATCACAGCACAAGCTGGAACAGGTGTGACTCATTTCCGACCTCTTGGCCCGGTCTAGACTAAACAGTTTATAACAGACACTCGATATCCTAGTTGATATGACTCTGTCCAGGCAGACACTGTCGAAGCAGCTCGAAGACCGCGAATCTTCATGTGAATTATTAGAACAGCTCGCCTCACTGTATCAGGCCGAAGCAGGCATTCCACTGGCGTCTCAAACGTCTTCCCGACGGGAATCCCTCCGACGGCGTTCAATGCAACCCGGTGCCGTCCTTGCAGCCAGCCACAGCCCGGCACCGACCCTCGAACAGCCCGTTCTGGAGAGCCTCCTACGACGTGTTGGGGTGTCGCCCGAATCCGTGCTTCGTCCTCGTGCGGAGGGTGGCAGTGCTCAAGAACTCCACGAGAAGCGGATTCACATATCGGAAACACTACGGAGTCTTGGGACGGCAGCGGAATCGCCTTTGGTGGCACAATTGGCTCCGGTGGACAACGCATCCCAGCTGCTGGCTTCCTCCTTGCACACCAATTCTCACTTTGAAACGTCTCTGCGCGATCCCGGTCAAGAAGAATCGTTAGCAGGCCTAGAGGCTGAGCTTGCCATGCTGCAAAGAGGCGTGCAAGGGCTCAATCTGGAAATACTCCACCAGCGAGACAAGACGCAGGATAGGTTCCTTGAACGATGGAGCTAAGAGCGATGCCACGCCTAATAGATCGTACAAACGTTCAGTGGAAGCCCTTGACCTGACATTACAATGTCAGCCATCGTGCTCTCGTAACAGCTCAGCCTTGGTTGCCCTTAGCGCGGAAAGAGCCTCGAATAAACCAACGGGCAGCGGCAGCCGTGATTCGACGAACGTTGTGGCTGGTGAAGCGCCACCCCGCCCTGCATTGCATCGGCATCGTGAGATGCAATGTTGCGCAGGAGATTGCGATCGCTATCCACCCGGGCAATCCTCGGTGATGTCAAATTCACCCCGTTCCTTGTCTTTTGGACACCGAAGAGCCGCACTGCTTCTCACGTGGAGAAGGAGTTTCCTCGTGCGTCCATCGCGTTCCCCGCGCAAGGCGGACCAGGTTGAACCCTGGAGAGGCTCGAAAGTTCTACGACTCGGCCACCACCCATCGGAACTAGACTCCGTAGTTAATGCGATCTGAATAGTAATTATTTTCTACTCCCTACGTTTGATGTTTGATTGGAATGGCGCAAATGCCGACCCAACTATAGTACAGAAGGATGTATGTTGACGTCTCAACAGACTCGCGAAGTGTAAAAGAGAGAGCCAGCAATCCAGGTCTTGAGCAGAGCCCAATACCAAAAGCAGTGAAGTGCCCTATGATATATCCGACATAGCAGACCCCATAACATCGGGTGCACTTTGTCATCCGCATTTCCCCTGCTGACTCGCTGCGCCCCTGTGACCGGTTTTCAGCCACACCACAAAAACAGAGAAATTCAGAAAAACATCGCAAAGAGGACACTGCTGCCTTCTCTTATCTATTACGCTTCATTATGGAGACCCAACAAAGACCATATATAAAAGTGCGCGATCGGAAGGTTCTCTGTTCATTATGGCTCTGAATAGTCACCCGTCGCGTCGACTATATACCGTGCTCCCCGAAAACACAATGACGAGTGAGCTCTGCAACGGAACAAAGGAATCACCTGCAGTGCGCCTATGACTGTCACCACATGCCTTTGGGGTCTATACTTAGGTAGGCATTGTTCCTTCTATTGCTCGTTTCACCTTTCTACTTTTTGAATGCGGGTTTATGTCTTCTCTTGAGCAGGACGAAACATCCAGCCTCAGCCCCATTGATCATGACCTTGCGTTTCTGTCGAATATCTTGCTCGAATGCCTCTTGGTATATCGAGGCGTTATTTGCTCCGGAACCTCTGATCTATTTAAGGCCCTTTGTTCTGCCCTGGTGCTCGCCATCATGTCAAATGTTGATGAAACCGATCTATGCAGCGACCACAGCACGTATTTTTCAGAAAGTTCTTACGACCTGCCCCGTCCAAGACGTCCAAGGCGTCACAGACGTCGACCCTTGCTTAGCTACAGACCGTGGCCGAGATACCGATACACGGACGACATCGAGTACTCTGGATCCGATCTTTTTGAAGACAGTGATTCGGTGACGTCGGATTGCTCGTTCTACGAGTCCAGGCTCTCAAGGACATACATTTCCGAGTCGGTTTCGAGCCTGGACATGGTCCGGCCCAGAAAGTGGCTTTCTTCGATTCTCGACCTCGTATTCCCGGACGTCTTGAAGAAAAGGAACAAAGCCAGTGGTATAAAGAAGGACAAAAAGCCACCCAGAGAGCGTCCGTCGCGGGCAGTTGTGGTCGAACCCCCGGAGAATCCAGATGAAGAGGATTTTCGTCGAGAGCGACGTACCACTACGACTCGATATATGCTACCCAGGATGGATTTGGATCACATATCAGAGCCACAAAGAGACCGTTGGCCCCGGCGTGACCGCGCCAGAACTCCGGAGGCTAGAAAGTCCATAGTGACCGAACGGAAACCCCTCCGACGAGGACGGCGGACATCACCAGACCGGACGTTCGAGGTACGTAAAACCAATTCCTCGAGAGACCCTAAATCTTACTGGGCTCAACAGGTCGACCTCGAAAGCGTGCGTACATTCGAAGAAACCACAAGTCGATCCACTCGAGTGGAACGAGCCATGACGGAAGAATCGACATCGGCTGGTGGGAAACACGGAGCTTTGGAAATCAGAATGCCAAAACGCGGAGGCTATACACGATCAAGCGACGGGCCTGAACCGATCACGATTGAACACCGCGCACCGCGACCTCGGGCGAGATCACCCATGCCACAAAACCTCGAGAGTCGCAAGGTCGAAGAAAGAGCACCTCGCGTCGAATTTGACGAACGAACACCTCGAGCGCAGCCTCGGATCATACAGTATGGGGCCGGCGGGCTCTCAAATTCAGGCGCCGAGGTTCTCACTCGTGCCCAGTCTCGCCAGGGCGGTATACAAATCCGGGATGATACATGGGTCGAGATCGAAAAGAATCGCAACACACGGCGCTTTGGAGAGCGGCCCTCCCGTCCCTATGGCCCCGGCCCGAGTAGTTGAGAAGACGATCACCCGCGTTGTATAGAAGTCGTGATCTGGCCACAATGACCAATGTCTGGCGTCATCGCATGATACATTGATACCCGGCGCGAAATTGGAGCACGGAGTTTCCGTGGAGGGCTTTCTTTAGGGATTCTTGTTTTTCATAGACGGTGAAGTTACAAAATCGAAACTGTTTGCCGTTGGGTTAGGAACCTTGTAGATGACCGTAGAGGCGTAGATTGAGTGGGTTTGAAGTGGAGAATGAATTCGCGGTGTTCAATCCGGCGCGAGGCGGGTCAACCCATCCAACACCAACACCTTATCTTTTGCCCCCTGATCTTCCAACTTCTTCCCGGTTTTTTTGTGGAATTCTTAATATTTCCCAGTGTTTCGGTCCTTGGGAACTCCCGTTCTGTTTATCCGCTATCTATTGCCTAAGATCGACTAGGACTGTTCATGCGAGGGGTGATTGGATGATAGTAAGTTCCGCGGTGATGGCACAGTGGCTTTTTGGGCATGCGACGTTAACCACCGTCAGGCAGTCGCGCCCCATACGTTTCACAGATTCTCGATCGCTTGCATCTCCTCCTGGCCAGCTCTTCTCACTGCACTTCCTTATCCTTGCGCGCATTCTGTGTCCCCTCTGCGACGTGATCCCAGGTCGCCGCGCCAGTACAAAGCCCCGGTGTTCTTTGGTATCAGAAAATGAGATATCCATTCAAGGAGCATCCGTCCACCTCTAGGCCCGGGTGCTTTTTTTCCTCTCGCACCGCCCCGCTAGCGCACTCCTGCGCCGGTCTATAAACTACGGCAGCATGGCCGCCGTCATGACGCAGATCGAGTGCGCTTCGCAAGGCGCGAAATCCCCGCGGCCTATGCTAAAGCTGGGCTCTCCCACCGGCGCAGAGACAATGGCAGCGAATGGGGCAGCGATGGTCTTTGAAATCTTGCCTGAGACGGCTTTGCAGCGGCTCTGCGATAACGTCGAAAAGCTAAATGACTATTTTGCGGCGACGCCGGGGAGCACGGATCCAAATTCGTCCGTTTCCACACCCCTTGAAAGTGACACACCGGGAGATGAAGCGACGGCAGTGGGCCTACACTGCGGAGATGTGGAGGATGCGGCCAACCAGACCCGCGAAGAAGCCTTCCAACTAGCACTGCTCTCCAGAAAGTTCCTGTCAAAGAAGGTGCCTCCGATCTCGATACGAGACTACGTGCTGCGGCTGCACCGTTATTGCCCCATGTCCACAGCCGTGTTTCTCGCCGCCAGCCATTACATTACAAGAATGGCGCTGTCAGAGAAGGCCATCCGCGTGACACCGAAGAACATGCACCGGCTTGTCCTCGCAGGCCTTCTCGTGGCTACCAAAGCTCTCGAAGACCTGAGCTACCCTCACGGTCGTGTCGCCAAAGTGGGCGGAGTCAGTGAACATGAGCTATCCAAACTAGAGATCAGCTTCTGTTTTCTGGCCAACTTTGAACTGCGCGTGGATGCGCAGATGTTAATGGCTGAGGTCACATCGCAGAACATTTCAAAAGAAGATACAAACGTATAATGCATATCCTTCATGAGTACCGGTGACATGTAAATATACCTAATTTCAACTCGAGTCTATTGGGAATGCGGCTGCCTATGTGGCTGAGTAATCCGCCATGTGCGTGTCGCGCCCCGGAGAAGCCTTGGCCAAAAAAATACGAGTCTTCCGTTTCTCCTGTAGAGAGTCCAAGGTGAGACGAGTGAGTTTGTCTACAAGAACTGTTTCGTTCGGTTTCAGAGTTGAGTACAGAGCGTTGGGTGTCCTTAGCGTCCGAACGTTTCCCCGACTCCAAAAAAAGTTCCGCCCTTTCGCCGCTCATCCCCAAGTCCACCGACTCTCCTTCCACCATTTCGTCAGCCATACGTTCGCTGTCTACCAGATTTCAAGTGTGTTTGCGACAGGGACCCGCCATGTACCAATAGAGACCGTCGTTCATTGAAGTTCCCGAATTCGACTCCTTCGTTCCCCCGACGCCGCCTCCCGTTGTACAGCAATACCCAATGTCTTCCCAGTCCTCCCCGTCAGAGACTCAGGGCAGCAGTCCCGCGGGTCAGAACTCCGGTTTTACGCCCTCCTCGAACGACAAGGGCATCTCGACCCCTTCGACTGGCGACGTCGAACTCAAGACCATGGGGGCCGGCGCGCCCAAGCGCTCAATCCCCCTAGGGGAAGATATCATGCAACTGGCTCGAATTGGAGAGATTGGCGCGATGCAGAATCTGTTTGCGACCAAGAAATTGACCGCGAACCATCGCGACGACGAAGGGATCACTCCGTTACACGTTTGTTTGCCCCCTCCGTGGCGGTTGGACTCTCCGGCATGGAGACGAGACGGAACACCTGACTAACTGCTTTATGACTCCAAAACAGTGGGCGGCAATCAACAACCAATATGCGATGTGCAAGTTCCTCCTTGACTCGGGCGCCGACGTGAATGCCAAGGGTGGAGAGTCAGTGGCCACGCCGGCCATGTGGGCGGCGCAACGGTGCCACTACTATATTGTCAACCTCTTGCTTTCATACGGAGCGGATCCGCTCCTGACCGATGTGCAAGGTTATAACATCCTTCATCTTGCGACTATCGATGGCAACGCCTTTCTCCTCGTCCTGCTGCTACACCAGGAGATCCCGGTGGACGTGGTCGACCAGCAAGGCCACACTGGATTGATGTGGGCTGCCTACAAGGGATATCCCGCTTGCGTGGATCTATTCTTGCGATGGGGCGCGAATGCCAATGCCGTGGATGAAGGTGGCCTGACGCCGCTCCACTGGGCGTTAGTGAAGGGCTCTTTGCCCTGCGTCCTGAAGATGCTAGAATACGGCGCGGATCGATTCGCAAAGACCAGAGACGGCAAGTCTCCGATGACCGTGGCGCAGGAAATGAACACTTTGCGCATCTGGACTCGCGCTCTCAATGAGCGTGGCTACGAGCCTGATGGCAGCCAGAAGGTGGTGCCCATGGGCTTGTCTGGCTGGGTCCGGAATAAGAGTCTTATGGCAAAGTTTTTCTTCCTCTGGCCTTTCCTGACTATTCTCGTGGCCATTTGGTTGCTGAGCAATATGGCCATCTTCATTAGTGTCCCGCTCACGCTGGCGACACTGTTCGGTATGCAATGGGTTGCGCAACAGTTGGCGAACCGTGGACCCTCGGAATATCGCATTCTGCAAAAAACGGTATGTCTTCGACCTAATTGCCTATGTGTTGAACGTGCTGACGGTTTATAGCCATATCTGGCTGGTGTGTTCGCAGGTTCATTATTCTGGGTTGGCTTTTGTTACGTCTTCAAGGTCTTGCCAGGTGAGCATTGGGATTCAGAATACCCTTCGGCAATTGACTAACGGTATTTAGGCACATATTCTTCGTCTCCCATCCTGAACATCCTTTTCACTGTCTTCTACTCCCTGACGACCTTTTTCTACATCATGGCCATGGTGGAAGACCCTGGATACGTGCCCAAGCTCAGCAGCAGAAACCAGCAGAGAGAGATGGTCAAGCAGCTCTTTGAACTGTGGAAGTTTGATGAAGAAAACTTCTGTGTTCCTTGCATGTCGAGGAAGCCCCTTCGTAGCAAGCACTGCCGCCGTTGCGGCCGCTGTGTCGCGAAGCACGACCAGTACGTTCTTCTATCTGCTCATTGTTCATCTCCCACTAACATTCCCAAAGCCATTGCCCATGGATCGACAACTGCGTTGGGGTGAACAACCTCCGTCACTTCGTTCTCTACATTGTGTGCCTCGAAATCGGCATCATCCTCTTTGTGCAGCTTACCATTCGCTGTGAGTATATCCAACTAGTGATTGATATCAGCAAGTTGACTAACTGGCTCAGATATCAATGACCTGCCATCCGCAAATGCCAAGTGCAGCGTTGTCAACGATACTCTGTGCGACTATGTGACTCGAGACACCTTCACTCTGATCATCAACATCTGGATCATTCTTCAGCTGGTCTGGGTCACGATGCTGTGCGCTGTCCAACTCGTCCAGATCTCACGTAACCAGACCACGTACGAGAACATGAGAGGTCACCACATCGACCGTTCCTACCCCAGTTCTCAAGCCTTCGCCTCGGCCATGGCCGCGGGCACGACTTCGCTGGACGAGGCCGGTCTCTCCGCCGCCGGACAGGGACCGAACCCGGCCCTGGCACGACCTCCCACGCCTCGTCGGCGTCACGGCTGTTTCCAGCAGTGGTCATCTCTTCTGGGCATCGACACCTTCTTCGCTACCGCACGCGACGGGCTCCGTGAAGGACCTGCTGCTGCGCGGCCCCGCAATCCTTTCTCTCGCGGGGTGACGGGCAACTGCCGCGACTTCTGGTGCGACCCGGCCCCTATCTTTGGCAAGCGTCAATCCGGGTCTGGGATGCTGGGTGGCGAGGTGGTGAATTATAACGACATGTACGAAACCCCGATGCGCATGCACGCCGGAGCTCGAGGTGGTGATGGGGGTGCCTACCGCAGTGTGGCGGCCGAGGATCCCGAACACATGGTTTGAACCGTGACGAGCTCTCTCCGGCACTGGTGTTTGGAGACTTGTATTTTGATGTCTGTACACTCCGTTTCGGTTCCAAGTCACTTCATGACTGCAGCGTCGGTGTTGCATTGCATGGCATGTTCTTTGTTTGCATTTTAAGTTTACCTCGCTTTCTACAATTAGAGCTTGTACAGTGGACGCTACATAATGAACTATCTTCTTTAAAAATCCCCTGATTTCGACGTGCGTTGCACTTTCCCCCGGGTCGATGTAGTGACGAGGACCGAGAACCCTGCATTGAATCATTCCCACGAAGGACGATCACTGCGGCTTTTCTGCAGGGGTTCTGGAAAGCTGCCCATTCCTCCCGCCGCCTGCTCCGACCCGAGGCCACGGCCCAGCGTTACCCACTTTTCACCTTTGTCTTGGGGCATTGAGATTGACCGCCAAGATCTAGAGTCCACAGCCATTTCCCCTCGTCTCTCACACTTTATTGGGCAAGCCCATCCCGAACGTCCGAGTACGAGAAAAGGGAAACGTCAACCGAGAAGGGAATGCAGCAGGGCAGATCCGATATTGCCGAGGTGCGGATACTCCGGATTCCTGTGACATAAGATCGTATCTAGTGCAGGCAATTCCCGAGTTCTAGGTTTGAGGCGCAAGCAACATGCAACCATGCAACGGGCCACCTAGGGAACAATGCCGTGGCCTCCATTGACGGGAAAGAAATTCCCAGGACCGCACATGTCCATGAGCCTGGCGGGTCCCCGGTAACCGTACCGACCAGGGGAGTGCCAGGTGCCAGGGAAGGGAGGGGGTGGCTCCATCTCACTAGAAACGGAGTAGGCAAAAGATTGACGGTGAGATCTGAGGGGCCGACCCAGTATGCAAAAGGCAGTTCAACCGCCGGCATGTCGCCATACGGGACGAGCAAGTTCCGTCGACGGTTGACATTGGTAAACACGAGGAGTTGCAACATCCCACGGAACCGGGATCGGAGTTCTGATCAGATAAAAATTCTTCGAGAGTTATCTGATGGCGCCACGCAGTGGGGACCCACTCGATGTCTCGGTTGCGTACCGTACTCGCGTATGGCTTGGCATCGTACGGGGGTTTCTGGACGTGTCCGTCATTCGAGGGTCCGGTCTTTTCGGGGTTGACCGAGCTGGTCAGCATTGCCGATCGCCGTGATCTCGTCGTGATCTCGTCGTGATCGGGACATGATCTGCGGTTGTCACTTAGAGCTATACCGATCTTGGAAGCTGGAGAGACCGTGTTTCGCGCGGGTTCCGACACAGGCGCTTGGCCTTGGGCCTTCGGAAGTGTAGTAGGTACAAGTACATTACGTGAAGATCGGTAAATACCCCTTGTACACTGCCCTGGTATTGCAATATCTTAGTCTTTGCTTGGTTTCTTGGGTGCTCCACACTTCGGCCTTTTTATCCTTATTCAACGAGTTTTTTTTTGACTAGTTTTGCTTTTGTATCGGGGATAAAGTGTATTAGGCTGCAGAGTCCCTCCCAAAACCGAGCTTTTTTATGTTGGGTAGGGACCAATTGGAGCATCATTCATTAAATCCAACAATCTAGAGAACAGGACGGGGTGTCTAAAAGTATTTCAAAAGGTCAAACCAAAAAGAAGAGTAATCACAGCATGGCGCGCAACCGGGTGTCCTGCACCGGGGCCCCCGACAGCTGTTCTCCGAACACCGAACTGACGATCTCGCCACCGCGGACCGCCAAGATGGATAGCAGGCTGTCGCTTAGGCCGTGGGTCTTCTCGTTACAGCCCTGCAGCCAGATGCCGGCCTGCTGGCTGACCTTGCCGTCGTCGAGGGTAACGCGGTAATCCCGGCCGGGGTTCCAAGCCGCCTGGCCGGCAGGCCGCAAGGCACGCACCTGCTCCAGCAGTTGCTCGTGCGCGTTGCGCTGGTAGCCCGTGGCCACCATGAGGGCATCCACCTCCAGCACCTCCTTTCCGTCGGTGGGCTCGTCGTTGGTCGACTTGACGTGGATACGCATGCGGTTGGCAGGGTTGTGGTGCTCGATGCGCGCCACCTTGCGCTCCGGCAGAATGCGGTGCTGCCACTGCGTCTGGTTCGGGTTCTTCACGCGCTGCAGGTACATGGTGTTGTAGATCTCCTCGATCAGCTCCAGGCGCACCACGCTGTAGTTGGTCGCCTTCTCCGTAGCAATGCGCTTGTTGCGCTCGTCCGTCGGCAGTTGGAAGAACTTGTCCACGCGCTCGGGGTTGAAAATCTCGTTCACGCTGGATCAATTCGTAAGTATACATTTCTAGTCGGGTGATATTCCAACGGGGGTCCACGTACAAGGGAGAATCGTCACTGGGCCGCAGGGCAGTATCACGTAGGATCAAAGTTGTGCGCGAGTTGGGATACCTGCGCTGGAGGTCGTGGAAGATCTCGGCGGCACTTTGGCCGCTGCCCACAACGGCGATGTGATAGGGCTTGGTCTCATCCTTCAGCACGTCCGGCAGGGCAGTGCAGTACTTGGACGAGTGCATGATGCGCTGATCCTGGGGGAAGCCCGGGGGCAGCTTGGGCTTACCACCCAGAGCCACCACGACCTTGCGAGCTTTGCGCGAGGAAATTTCACCAGTCTCGGTGTTTCGCGAGCGGACGATGAAGAAGTCTACCTTGCCGTCGGTCTTGCTGCCGGGAACCACTTCCACGACCTCCTCGCCGTACGAGACGAGGTTTTCAAATCGCTGGGCGCACCAGCGCATATAATCCTCAAACTCCATCCGAGCCGGTAGGAAGGTGCCCAGGTTAGTGAAATGGATGAGGCGATCCTTGTTGTGTAGGTAGTTCAGGAAGGTGAAGCTGCTGCGGGGGTCGCGGAGAGTAGCCAGGTCCTTGATGAAGGAAATCTGCATGCGCGATCCGGGAACCAACATGCCGGCGTGCCAGGCAAACTGCTTCTGGCGCTCGAGGAAGCACACCTTGGGCTTGAAGCCGGCCGGGGCGGAGGGGTTCAGAGCAGGGTCCATGGCATCGTGCAGGGCAATACCAATGGCCAGAGAGGCAGGACCGAAGCCCACGCAGAGCAGGTCGTGCATCTCGTCGGAGGGTGATGAGCGCAGCAAGGGCCGAGCTGCATTCGACTGAACACGCGGCGGCGTGTTGACAAAGGGCAGCTCGGACTTGCGGGGAGTGGGCTCCATGGCTCGAGGTTGAAGCTCGAGCTCAACGACTAAATAAGGAAAGAGAGAGAGAGAGTGAGTGAGTGAGAGAGAGTAGTTAGGGCCCGAGCTCCGAGAACCAAGAACCGAGAACCGAGAAGCTAAGCTAAGGCAGAAAGTAAAAAGCGAGGGAAAGCTTCAGGAAATGAGAGTCGGTTATGTATGAGGGCTGATCTCATCAGCAGGTTCCACTCTCCGGAGATTTCTCGTTCTGGGCACAGTCGGTTCGAGGCGAACGGAGATTCGACTTGACGTGCCGTACGATACGTTTCCGGTTCCACCGAGGAGGTGCGGAGGTAAGAAAAACTTGAACAGAAATTATGGCGAGATCCCATTCACCAAGATTTCGGGAGCGGATCAGATAAAAAAAAATATGTCCAAGTGGAGACGAGGGAAGTCTGGGCGTTTTTGGAGTCGCAGAATTAATGGGCGTATTATTTCCAAGGTGCCATTTATCAATCAGTCTCCACCGGTCTTCATTTCGTCTTCGAGGCGGATTCCGGGAACGGGACGATTTATATCTTTCCTTGCTCAATCTAGACAAGAAAACATCGGTTTCTCCACCTGCGAGTTAACCGGATCCTGCACAAGGGACAACCATGAAGGCTTCAGAGCGAAGGGGAAAGACAAGATTAAAAAGCAAAGTGACGAAAAGCACAAAGGCTAAATCTGGCCATCCGCAGATGCCCGACATCGGGAAAAGTGGGTAGACGGTACTCAAGGCAGAGGGCGTCGGGCTAACAAGGCTGCGCGTACCAGTGACTCCGCGCATGTGGCTTGGCGACGCACCGAGCGTGCGAAACGGACAAGTGGACGAAGTGGGGGAGCTGGAAAAGGACTCCTGGTGGCTCACCGCGAGTCCCCGGTGGTTTTTATTTGTTGGCATTTATTGATTTCTTTTTTATTATTTATTTTTTGACTCTCGTCGACTTTTCCTGAAACGTGGGGTTGCAAAGAGCACGGGCATCGTGCCACATGGATCGTCCGTCATACTTCTCTGTCCTCGAGATTCAACGTTCCATCTTCATTCGATCCTTCCATGTAGTCTACATTCACTGCGAGGAAGTCCAATAGGAGAAATATAGACGATGTGACGTAACGTCATCCAAGTACCTGTGAACCGGTCATTAAAATCATCTCGGCCCACTTCATCTCCAAGTCCGAGCCGTTTCACGGTGCGGTGGGAACGTATTCCAGTAGTGTTACCGAAAAAAACCTTAAGAGGGATTTGCAGTTTTGCAGGTTTCCCTTCGTTTATGATCAGGTAATAAATTAGGGTAACATATCAGGTCAGAGAAACCGTCTCGCGCTCGGAACTTGCCCTGCCAGGCATCCACATCGTTCTTTTTGGCGCTTGTCTCGGTGTCTGCGACCAGAAGATCATCGGGCTCCACGATTGGAAATCCACGATTGGAAATCCACGACTGGAAATCCACGACTGGAAATCCACGACTTTTGAACCCCTCATCTTCTCGCGCTTTTTACAGGCTCTCTTCCCAACTTCGCAGTAGAAGCTGATCACGGGCCCTTTCTGCCGCCGAAACGCCTTTGGTCATTGCTTCGCGGCTCCTCCTGCATATAGTCGCTGCAGTTCATCGGGCCCGAGCATCCACTCACGGTCCGCACAATAAGCAGTCTATAAGCGGTTTTCGATGAAGCTCATTTGACCCAAGTGGAACCCGATTCGTGCTCCGATGGAGCGGTTTACTACCTTCCCGGCCGTCACGGGCGACGACGGCGCTGCCCGCGCCGTACTTCCCTGGCCGGTGGATACACATCGTATCCCTGCCAAGTTGCTAGCGGTTTGCTGGGGCTTTTTATTGCGATCGTTCACGACCGAGGAATCACCCGTCTTTCTACTGAACGGGTCCCCTGTTAAAGCAGACTTAATAGTCCGGACGATCCAGCCTGCAGCGGATGTACTTGCTGAGCTCTCTGCAAATCACACCGCTGTGATCATTCAAGATTCATCATATCAAGACTGCGCATCTTCTGCTGTTCTGACGTGGACCCTGAATCTTTCCGCCCAAACGAGCACGTTGCATTCGTCCTCAGGCATGGACACGGCGTTCTTGCAGCAGTTGGGAAAGCAGCTAAAGCACACCGTGCAGGAGCAGGTTGCAAAGTCCGGCATACAGGTAGAACTGTCGACCGTCGAGCCCCCTGCTTTGTCCATCTCCAATCCGTCACCATGCACATTGCCGGGGCCACAGCTTCTTCACAAGCTTGCTCTCGGCGGTGCCAATGACTCCCACCCCGCCATTGAATTCTTGGCTGCGGATGGAAACACCCGCCGTTTGACATACAGATCTCTGGATCGTCTATCATCGAAGCTAGCGGAGCAAATCGTCTCGGCTTCGGCAGCTCGAGTGAATCATGTACGAAAGTTCGTGGTGCCCGTGCTCCTGGCCCAGTCCGTGGAACTGTACATTTCACAGCTGGCAATTCTCAAGGCGGGTGGAGCTTTCTGTCCATTGAACATCGACGCACCTCCGGACAGGATAGAATTTATCCTGCAGGATGTAGCTGCGTCTGTGGTGATTACACAGGATGCCTTGGAAGCAAGAGTTCCCCAAGACGAGCATCTGGCTGTGATCAAGGTGGATGGGATTGAAATGAACGAAACAAACGATACGGCTTTTGTAGAGCCCGTGGTGGACATCTCATCCTCCGACCTTGCCTATGTCATGTACACCTCCGGATCTACTGGGCGCCCCAAAGGTGTTGGGGTCTCTCATTTGGCTGCCACCCAATCATTACTTGCACATAATGACCTGATACCCCATTTCAATCGATTTTTGCAATTTGCATCGCCAACGTTTGATGTCTCCGTCTTTGAGATCTTCTTCCCTTTCATGAGAGGGGCAACCCTCATTGGTTCCGACAGGGAGCAGATGCTTCTGGATATTTCTCATGTTATGACCGAAATGAAAGTTGACGGTGCGGAGCTGACTCCGACTGTAGCAGGAGAGCTGCTACGCACCCGAGCAGCCGCGCCATTTTTACGAGTTCTGCTGACCATTGGTGAAATGCTCACCAAACACGTCGTGGAGGAGTTTGGTCAATCAGAGGGCTCGGTTGGTATTCTTCATGGAATGTATGGACCAACGGAGGCTGCAATCCATTGCACCGCAGCCACACATTTCTCGGCCAGCTCCCGAGTGAACTTGATCGGCGAGCCCTTTAAAACCGTTTCGGCTTTCGTCATGTCTATGGAATCTGACGACAAATCTACCCCGGATCTCCAGCCCCTTCCGTTGGGTCAGATCGGTGAGCTCGTCGTGGGTGGCCCTCAGCTAGCGGATGGATATATCAACCGACCCGAGGAGAATGCGAAGGCATTCATCGATAGCCCTGAATACGGCCGACTTTACCGGACCGGCGATAAGGCTCGCATGCTACCCTCAGGGGAGATTGAATGCTTTGGTCGTCTCTCCAGCGGCCAAGTCAAGCTGCGAGGTCAGCGAATTGAGCTCGGTGAAATCGAACATGCCATTTGCCAGGCCGAAGATGTTCGAAGTGCCGTTGCCGTTGTCAGTGGTGGGAGCTTGGTTGCGTTTGTTTTGGTCAGCAACAAGGGCACCACTGATCGTGCCCTTCGAGACATCTGTCGTCAATGGCTACCTCGATTCATGGTTCCCGGCGAATTCATTCTAGTTAACCAGTTCCCCCAGCTGCCATCAGGAAAGATTGACCGCAAAGCTCTTGAGGCCGAATTTGTCCACCGCCGCAATGCTTCACAGTCTGTGGATCAGCAGCAGTTCCGGGATGAGATCGAAGAGACCATCGCATCGTGTGTGGTAGATGTGCTTGGCAGAAAACTTTCTCCGGAAGAGTCTCTGGTAGCCGCCGGTCTAGATTCTCTTTCCGCGATCCGACTTGCGTCTCATCTTTTGGGCGCCGGCATTCGTTTGGATGTGGCGCATTTGATGGAAGCTGATTGTGTGGATGGGATCTGGCAGCTCGCGAAAGAACTGGAAAAGACGCAGACGACTGATGATACTCGGGCAGGCCTTGAGAACATTCGTCAATTGGTTGCGGATGCCGGTGCAAGAAGGATAGAGTCTCTTGGGTTGAGCTCACAAGTTTCTGAGATCGAACCGTGTAGCCATATTCAACAGGCGATGATTCTGGAAACAGTTCGACACACCAAAGCATACTGTAATTGGATCGAATTGGAATTTCAACGCTCAAACTCGGTTGATTCCAACACGATCCAAAACGCATTTGTCCAGATTCTGCAACAGAATGCGCTGTTGCGGTCAGGGTTTGTGGAAATCGGTCTCAAAGACCACTCATATGCCCGCTTCATAAGGAAAACACTTGATGAGCAGCTAATCCTAAAGCGTGACGCATTTGACTATGATCTCTCCCTGATTGCAGAGCAAGATTTCCTCCATCCCATTCGAATTCAGTTGAAGGAAACACCGGAAACCCTCCGAGCGCTGGTGCATATTCACCACGCGGTATACGACGGATGGTCCTGGCAGCTGATGTTGAAAGACCTCCATCGTCTTTTGCTCGGAGAATATCTACCACCGAAACCTGCGTACAGCGTTGTGACCGACTTCTTCATTGAGCATAAATTGAGCGGATCGGCCAACGAGTCCTCCATGTTTTGGCGTGATCAACTGCAGGGTGTATCTGGTGCAAGCTTCCCCAACTTCCATGGGAAAGTCAACGACTCTCCAAATACCCAAGAGGCCACTCGCGTATTCGAAGTCTCTGTCTCAAAGCTCAACGATGTATCGCAGCACCTGAGAGTGAGCCGACAAACCGTCTTTCAGGCCGCGTTCTGCTATATTCTCTCTTCTTATCTTGGATTTGATGATGTTCTGTTCGGAACTGTCTTCTCTGGTCGCACGTTACCCATCAAAGGAATTGAAGCTGTCCTTGGACCATGTATTCGAACACTTCCCACACGCATGGATCTGAGCAAGATGCAAAACGTTGCGGACCTCCTGCTGGCAATTCAGAACCTGAACCTCAAGTCTCTCGAACATGGAAGTCTTCCTCTGCAAGACATCAAGAAGGCCTCTGGTATTGACATGCACCTGAATCTTTTCGATACTGCGCTTGTGTGGCAAGAGAGTATCTGGTCCAATGACGAACATCGGGACTTGTTCCGGGAAGTCGGTGCAGCAGAGTTCTTAGAGTTTGCCCTCTTACTAGAATTCGAGCCCAGAGAAGACAACATTTATGCAAAGGCCACCTACCAGGAATCAACCCTGCCTTTTGAGCAGGCACGGATTCTCTTGGAGCAGATCGACCATGTGGCATCCATCCTCATCGATTCTCCAGCCCTTCCCCTTGACCAAATCAGCGGCCATCTTCCTCAGTCAGCTCTTTCAATTTCAATTTCCGAGTTTGAACGTTGGGAATATCTTCCAGGTTTTATTCCGGGGATTGAAAAGACTGCTTCCGTCAACCCTATTACCGGCATTTGCACCATCTGCCCGACTGCCAGAACATCGACATTCTCTTCAAGCACAGAATTGCCGATCGAAAATACGTTTGCAATGATTGTGAAGGACCAAACTGCCTCCACCCTTCTTCCTCGTGGTTCATACGGAGAGCTATGCTTTGGTGGTAATCAACTTGTAGGTCCTCTGAGATTTGCTTACTCGACCAGAACTAATACTCTTTAAAAGGCACACGTTCTTCCCGATTCCAAAATCTCTGATACGGCAAAATTTGTTGAGCATCCCAAGTTTGGCCGACTCTATATGACCAGAGAATATGGAAGGTTGCTTGCAGATGGCTCCATAGTTCTTCTTCCCAGTCGTGGTCAGCTCAAGCTGCATGGCCAGTGTATTGATCTGAACGAGGTAGACCGAGCCATTCTATCATCAGACTTGGTTGAAAATGCTTGCAGCATAATTTGGAGCAACCCTTCGACAAACCAACAGCAATTGGCAACGCTTTGGATCCCTTCGGAGAAGACATCAGACTCTTTGCAGGTTGAGTCATTGACAAGCCGCCTCTTCTCTGAGATTTCTACAAAGCTTCCTCCATCCGAGATCCCTTCCCTGCTTGTCTCCGTCAATGAGATTCCCAGGACCGGGACTCACCGGAGAGATGATGCTAATATACTGCAAAAGCTCGGGCAGTTGAGTTCTGAAGACCTCGAGGTCTTCTCACGCAAACTTAATGTGTCTGGAGTCGATGACCCACTCACCGATATCGAGAGTACCATTGCAGGCGCTTTGTCAACAGTCACTGGAGCAGACCATCAGCATGTCCGCAAACACACATCCTTTTACAAGCTCGGCCTGGATTCCTTGAGTGCCATCTCCTTTTCGCGGAGGTTACAAGAAGCTGGCTGTGGAAGGCTTCCCGTCTCGACAATTCTACGATACAGCTCTGTCGCTCAGCTGGCCGCAGTTATTCCCGGCTTGACCAATGGTCATAAGCCTGAACAGTCTCCGATGGACGAAACAACGCCCACATTTGACGATAGTTTTATCCATGAAGTCAAACATGAATTTGATACAAAAGATGTGTCTGTTGCCCGCGTCTACCCTTGTACACCGTTACAAGAAGCAATGCTGGCCGCTGATTCTGATGTTGACTCGGCCTACTTCAATCACCTGCTACTCCGCGTGAACACAGATGTTGATGCACTGAAAAAGGCGTGGTTTCAGATGCTGCAAAGACATGACATCCTCCGAACTTGCTTCAAATCGACCAACGACAAGCAATTCGCCTTTGCACAAGTGGTGCTGAATGACGCAACTTTACCTTGGGCCCAAATCGAGATACCTGATGATCTTGACCAGCACGTCAAGAAGAGAAAATCGGAATTTGAAATGCAATCACCCATCAATGGCGACCTTCCTTACTCCCTGACTGTATTCATTGGTTCCGCTTCGCAGAGCGCACACCTTCTGTTGTCTATTCACCATGCACTGTACGATGGAGAAGGCATTGCACAGTTACTACATGAACTTCAGCTTTTCCTTGCGGGTCAAGATCTGCCAGCACCGACCCAGTTCCATCGATTCATCGATTACATGGTCTCTGCTAGCTCAGATGCTTCCGATCAATATTGGGACAAATACTTGTCTGGGGTCTCGCCAAGTCTCATATCAAGCCCCGAGCAGGCCAAGAACTCTGTGGACCAAGCTTCCTCCCACCAGACCAATATAGACCTCAACCTCCCCCTCGGCTCCTTCAAGCAACGATGCAAAGAACTCTCTGTGACACCTTTGAATGTCTTTCACGCTGCATGGGCGAGATTGCTGTTGTTGCATGCCGACTCATCTGATGTCTGCTTTGGTAATGTGTTCAGTTGCCGAACCGTTCCTATCGAGGGCGCAGACCAAATTGTGGGACCTTGCTTCAATACACTACCAATACGAGTCAAGTTTTCGTCACACTCGACAAATGCAGATATTTTGAAGCTCTCACAGAAGCACAACAGCGATATCTTGCCTCACCAACTAAGCCCTCTGCGTCGTATCCAAAGACGTGTACTTCAAGGAGGCTCTCGTCTCTTTGATACCTTGGTCATTCTTCAGACCAACAACACTGAGCTTGATCCGCGCTACTGGGAACTTCTTCGCGATGAAGGAAATATGGGCTTGCCTCTAATTTGTGAAATCGTCCCTGATGAGTCAAACAACACTATTCACATCTGTCTTCATTTCCAAATCTCGCACTTGGGCCGTGAGGAGGCTGAAAAACTTGCACGAGATTTTGTGGCCCTTGTTGAACATACTACTCAGTATCCTTCGGCCCAAGTATCTGACAAGCAGCCGATTGAGATGATTACACTTCAGATCTTTGAAACGAAAAAGACTTCTCAAGTCAATTCCATCCAGATGTCTTCTACAAAATCTGAACCCAGTCGTGTCTGGTCTTACCAAGAAGAAGCACTTAGGGAAATTCTGTGCAAATTCTCCGGTGTTGATGCAGAGACTGTGGCCTTGCATACGACGATCTTCCAGTTGGGTCTGGATAGTATCAACGCTGTTCAAATTTCAGGAACCCTTCGCAGACTGGGTTACAAGATATCCACTGGTGATATTCTCGAGGTATGATAGTTACTCCCAAAGCGTTATGCTGTTCGATGCTAATTTAATTTAGGCTGCATCAGTTGAAAAGATCGCCTCGCTTCTTGAGACTAGCGAAAAGGGCAACAATGAAGATGAATTTGACTTCTCATCATTCGAGAATAAACACCTTCAGCCTATTTGTGACCAACTCGGTGTCTCTGCGCAGACGGTGCAATCTTTGCGACCGTGTACACCAGTCCAGAATGGCATGTTGGCACTCTTCACTCATTCTCAGGGCAACGTGTACTTCAATAAAATGGCTCTGAAGTCAAAAATACCGCTGGACAAAGTGTTGCTCAAGAAGGCTTGGTCGAAGGTAGCGGCTCATCATGAGATGCTAAGAACTGGTTTTGTTCAACTGCACGATCAGCAATACCCATTTGCCATGATCACATACCATGAAAGCCTGGATATCCCATGGAATGAAACTTCGAAATTCATCTCTAACGGCTCTGTTCAAGAGAAAAGAGTCCTCGAAAATCTCCACCGACCGCCTTGGGAAGTCACTGTCGAGTTTGGCGAGCAGGTCGATACTGTGCATTTCGCTGCACTTCATGCCATTTATGACGCACAATCTTTGGCATCAATCTTATCCGATGTCATGGCAGCGTATGAAGGGAAGAGCCTCAATAAGCCTGCTTCAATTTCCGCCACACTTGGACCCATCCTCATCGAAAGCCAGAAGCAAATCGAAAATGGCCAAGAATTCTGGCAAGGATTAGCATCAGAAGTCCATTCATCCAAGTTCCCGGACTTGCACCCTATTCGTATCGAAAGGAAAGAGTTGCTTGAAAGTTCAATCCGCTGTTCACATCCTCTCAAGGCACTTGAGGGCCGCTGTCGCGAACTTGGGGTCACCTTGCAGGCAGCTGCGCAAGCTTCATGGGCTCGACTGCTTGCTGCATACACAGGAGAAAAGAATGTCGTCTTCGGGACTGTCTTTTCTGGTCGCAACCTATCCGCAGCTTCCCAGGAAGCCGTTTTCCCATGTTTGGTGACCGTCCCATCGCCTTCACGTATCGAGGGAAGCAATCGTGAACTTCTGGACCGAACCTTGAAGCAAAATTCCTCTTTGGTTAAGAACCAGTTTACTCCACTGACGCAGATCCAAAGATGGCTGGGCAGCGATGAGCCGCTCTTTGATACTCTGTTTGTCTATCAGAAGTTTTCGTCGAAGTCGGAAAACGCCGAAGCCTGGGATGTCGCTGACGAGGAGACAAAGATCGATGTATGTAAATTCCTGTGTCCGCGTGTATCTTTCTCGCCACAAAAGACGAAGTGCTAACAAAATATATAGTACCCCGTGTCTATCGAGTTAGTCCCTCAGTCTACCGATCTTGAAATTCGAATCAGCTATAGGGGCGATATCGTCCCTGAAGAGCAAGCCATGACTCTCTTGAGTCAGTACGACAAGCTGCTTGAACAAACTGTCTTTTCACCGGACTCTTATTCGAACGACTACTTGTGTCTTGGGAATGATCTGCTCTCTGTCACCCCAGCTAAGGAGCGAACAATTCCAACCTCCGTGTCTTTGCTGCACCAATTCGTTGAAGAAAATGCCCAGAAGATTCCGGAGAAGGCCGCATTCGAATTTGCGACTGGGTCCACCGCAGACAGTCTACAGAAAAAGACATGGTCCTACCGTGAATTCAACGAAGATGGTAACAGAGTTGCTAACTTCTTGCAAGGCAAGGCACTCACTCCTGGTGGAATGATTGCCATCTGTTTTGATAAATGTCCTGAAGCATCCATCGCAATACTTGGTATTCTGAAAGCAGGCTGCGCATACCTTGCCATTGATCCTGGTGCTCCTATATCTCGCAAGCAGTTCATCTTGGAAGATTCCGGTACAAAGCTTCTACTTTGCAACCAGGCGAGAAAGATGGAGCTAGAGGGTCTTTCCGGCATTGATGTTCAAGCGCTTGACGAGCGTGGTTTATTTGAAGGTCTCTCATCTGCTCAGCCAGTGCTTCTACGAGAAGTTCGACCGGACGACACATGCTACTGTTTGTACACATCCGGCACTACAGGTACACCAAAGGGCTGTGAGATCACCCATGACAATGTCGTACAAGCGATGTTGGCGTTCCAGAGGCTGTTTTCTCCTCACTGGGATAAAGACTCCCGATGGCTGCAATTTGCCTCGTTCCACTTCGACGTCAGTGTTCTTGAACAATACTGGAGCTGGAGTGTTGGGATATGTGTGACCTCTTGTCCTCGAGATCTTCTCTTTGAAGATCTGCCGGGCACGATTCAAAAGCTCCAAATCACACACATCGATCTGACACCCAGCTTGGCAAGATTGGTTCACCCGGATGAAGTGCCTTCTTTGTGTCGAGGCGTTTTCATTACTGGTGGAGAGGCGCTCAAACAAGAGATTCTCGATGCTTGGGGCAAACATGGAGTCATTTACAATGGATACGGACCGACAGAGGTCACCATCGGATGTACCATGCTTCCACGAATGCGCGCTAATGACAAGCCATCCAATATTGGGCCACAGTTTGACAATGTGGGATCATATGTCTTCCGCCCTGGCACTTCCACACCAGTTGTGCGCGGTGGGCTCGGAGAACTTTGCGTCTCTGGACCCCTGGTTGGAAAGGGATACTTGAATCGCGCAGAGCTCACGAAAGAACGATTCCAAGTGTTACCTGAATATGAAGACCGCATCTATAGAACCGGTGATTTGGTCCGAATTTTGCATGATGGTAGTTTCCAGTTCCTCGGTCGCATTGACGATCAGGTCAAGCTCCGTGGGCAGCGACTCGAGATTGGAGAGATTAACGAGGTCATCAAACAAGCTACTCCTGAGTTGAATGAAGTGGCTACGATAGTCATCAAACACCCAAAACAATCCAAAGACCAGTTGGTATCCTTCATCACCAGAATTGATGCTGACAAGAAGTCTCGAAATGTTCAAGTTTGCGCCGACGAGAATGACCGGGCTCTTCTGTCGACTATCAAAGCAGCTTGCCATACTCATCTACCGGGCTACATGGTGCCAACACATATCATCCCGATGACTCGCTTCCCTCTGTCGGCGAACAACAAGGTCGAGATGAAGGTCTTAAAGGGTGTCTATCAGGAGCTTTCTCTCGATGAATTGCAGAAATTGACTTCGATGACTGTCGATCGTTGCAAGGAAAGTGAGCATGAAGAAGAAATCATCTCTATCTTAGCCAAATTCATTGGGTCTACTGATGAAGATATCTCTTCGTGGTCGAGCATTTACGAGCTGGGTCTTGACTCTATCTCCGTGATATCATTTTCTAGGAGTCTCAGAGAAGCGGGTTTCTCCGAAGCTCAGCCATCCCTGATCATGAAGCGTAAGTTGAGTCGCCTACTTTGATTGATATATATCTAATGTGGATACAGATCCTACCGTTGCAGGCATGGCATCGGCACTACAAACATCCGCGGCACCTTCTGTCTCTTTGGAAAACCTCCACAGAAATGCCAAACAAAATATGGAAGCTTTTGCGCACAGGCATTCACACTCTGTCATTGAGAGCATCGGGGTGGTAAACAGTGATGTGGAGCAAATTGCACCATGCACCCCGCTCCAGGAAGGCATTATATACCATTTTCTGTCGAGCACGACACCCTTGTATTGTTCGTCCTTTACCTTTGAGCTCACCTCTCAAATCGACCTTGACAGATTGCAAACTGCTTGGAGTCAGGCACAGGACCAAGTCCAGATACTGCGAGCTCGCTTTGCACCATCACCGGATGGTTATGCTCAAGTCGTGTTGAAGAAGGGTGTTCTTCCCTGGTTCCAGACGAAGGTTACTGCCGAGCAAGAAATCGGAATCTTACACAGAAAGCAACGTGAAAAGTGGATTTCTGGACTTGAAGATCTCTCTACGCAGCTATGGGAGGTCGGAGTGGTCAGTTCTCCGGAAAAGTCGGTGATGAGCCTCAACATTTTCCACGCCCTTTACGATGGCAACAGCTTGGCTCTTCTCCTTAGTCTGGTTGCGCACATCTATCTTGACAACCAAATGGCCTTGGAGCACCCGCCTGAATTCCTGGACGTGCTACATCTGGGCCCTCTTTGCAAAGACCCCTCAGAGCAGGAATTCTGGAAAGAACATCTCGCCAAGGGCCAGAACAGGGCCTTGCCAAAGTCGGAAAATGATACCAACAGCCCCGTACTAGAGAGTATTCAAATCGACAGTACAGAACATTTGGACCGTCTGCGGAAGTCGCTCAACGTTACCGAGCAGGCGATGCTTCATACTTGCTGGCTATTGACTCTTCACCACCACTATTCGTTTATTCCACCCATTGGTATCATTGCCTCTGGGCGGACTATCGACGTTCCTGGGATTGCCAATGTCATCGGTCCTTTGTTCAACACCATTCCTAGCAACGTGCAACTTCGTGGTCTCAAGACCTGGTCCGACGTTGCTCAGCGATGCCATGAGTACCACGTGTCCACGATTCCGTTCCAATACACGGCTCTACGTGATATTTCCAAGTGGCTTGGAAAGAATCCCGATGAACGACTCTTCGAGTCTCTCTTTGTATTCCAGAAGGAAAACACCAAGGGCAAGTCGTCAACGGACAGTCTTTGGCATCCCCTGGTCTCGGAAGCACAACACGAGTATCCCTTGGCCTTTGAGATTGTGCGCAATGGCGATGAATCTCTTACTGCTACGCTTGCTGCTAAGGGCCATGTCTTGTCTCCAGAGTCAGCTCAGCAGATCCTCGTCGCATTCAAGCGAATCTTATCTGAGTTTGCAGAGAATCCAGAACAACAGTTGCCGTATGTGAATGGATTTGTGGAAGAGCATCAGATCCCAACAAACGGTCAAGTTGAGATGCCGAAGGAGATTCTCAACCCCCCTGGAAATGATTCATTCCAATGGACCCGTCAAGCTTGCACAATTCGCGATGTTATTGCAGCACTTGCCGGTGTAGACGCGCACTCAATTGGGGAAGAAACGTCCATTTTCGAGGTTGGACTCGACAGTATTGACGCAATCAAACTGTCCTCGCGATTGAGTAAGCTGAACATCAAGCTCCCAGTTAGCGCCATCATGCGATACCGCAATGTCAAGGCCATGGCTGGTCAATTGGCAGAGTCAAACCACAACGAACAGAACGGGACATATCCAATGCTTCGCCAGATGGAAAGTACCTTGAAAAACTTCCTCGAGCGCGAGGGACTTGTTCCACAGGGTGCCTCTCGAATCGAGCCGGCCACGCCAATCCAAGAAGCAATGATGGCCGAAATGTGTGCCTCTGAGTACCACCGTTACTACAACCACGACATTCTGAAGATCGACCCCCATGTCGATTTCGCAAAGCTTCTGGAAGCATGGAGAGCGGTTGTGAGAGCTCATCCCATTCTTCGCACTTCCTTTGTGGAAATTTGGGATCCAGAGATATCGGCTTCTTACGCTCAAGTTATCCACAGCGAAGATACTTTTGATTTCCAGACAGTGCAACTGAAGGGAGAAAGCGTGGATTCAATCATAGAAACTCAACGCGCAAGAGCTGTCACCGAATTTGCGGGCAAGCCACTTCTTACTCTCACATCCGCTGTGGATGGCGAGGACCGCTATCTTGTTCTGTCGATTGCTCATGCTCTCTACGACGGCTGGTCAATTAATCTGCTTCATGAGGACGTTGCCAAATCTTATGCCGGGGAGGAATGTGCCCGTCCGCTGCCTGACGCCATACTGGAGCAAATTATCGCGTCGTCTGGCGAGCGTGCTCTTAAGTTCTGGAGAGCAACACTCTCCAATTGTACGCCAGTGGCCTTCCCATCGGGACGACACTCCGAAGAAGGCTCGCAAGTTGTTCACCGTGCAGAACAGCCGCTCTCAGTTCCCTTCGAAGAGGCCGAATCCTTCTGCAAGCGTAATGGCATTACAATGCAAGCTCTCCTGGTTAGCTGTTGGTCTCTTGTTCTAGCCACCTACGTCAAGAAGCTAGACGTGGTTTTTGGTCTTGTACTCTCCGGCCGCAACGTGGCTGATTCTGAAAATGTGATGTTCCCAACGATGAACACGGCAGCGATGCGTGTCATCCTTCATGGGACCCGTCTGGAGCTAGTGAAGTACGTCCAGGAGACCTTGTTAGAGATGTCTGAGCATCAGCATTTCCCGCTGCGGCGCGCAAGGCCCGATACAAGATCTCAACAATTGTTTGACACCCTCTTCATCTACCAGAAGAGGCCATCGGAGACCAGCCCAGAGTCGGCCCTATACAAGTCCACTGGTGGGGCATCAAATGTCGAGTACCCAGTCTGCGCCGAGGTTGAAGGTATCGGAGCAGATCTTGTAGCTCGGGTGGCTTGTAGTGGGCATGTTCTTGGACAAAAGGATACACTTGTTCTTCTGGGACAAATTGGTCAAGTCCTGTCATCGATTATCGACCAACCCGCCCAGCAAACTGTCGGCTTTGAAGGAGACACGATGAACATATGCGGAACGTCGTTCACTCAAGATGTCTCCGCGCAGGTTATCCAAAACGGCACAATTCACAAGGCAGCAAGTCGGAAAGAGTGGACTTCTCTCGAGTCGAAGATCCGAAATGTTCTCTCAATCGTATCCGGAGTGCCCGAGGATTCAATCGACAGGGAAGCGAACATCTTCCAGCTCGGCTTGGATAGTATCAGTGCCATCAAGGTTGCTGCACTTCTGAAGAAACAATCAGTTAAATTGGCCGTTAGTGACATGCTCAGAGCCGGTACGGTCGAGAAGATGGCCATCGCTGCGAACAATCACCATGCAGAGCTCACTTCCGCTGAGATTGCCAGCTCCATAGAGAAGTCGCTTGAAGGGATCGAACTGAATCCACTCCTCCAATTCTACGGCATTGAACCCGATCAAGTTGAGATTGTTATGCCTGCAACTGCTGGACAGACATACTTCCTTGCTATGCATACCTTGAACCCGAGCGTTTTCTATCCAGAGTTCCACTACTTGGCATCGACACAATTGAACAAGGATGTTCTCGACAATGCCTGGGCACGGCTCTGCGAGCTAACGCCCATGCTTCGAACGGTCTTCGTGGCTATTAACCAAGAACAGCATCTGCCCCATGTCCAGGCTGTGCTAAAGCATGTACACAATCCCGTTGTCTGGCACCACAATGTCGATGAGCTTGTCGCACCCAATGCCAGGCAAGCCATGGGCGCACCGCCAGCTACACTGCATGCTTGTCAGACCTCTAAGGGAACGGCGCTTGCGTTGCAGATCCATCATGCCCTGTATGACGCCATTAGTCTTCCATCAATGATGGATAGACTTGCCTACCTCTGCCGCGTGGATGCATCCAAATCAGAATTTGATATCCATGACCTGTCGCGACTCGTGGCGTTCCAGCGCCTCCTTTCGCAGGTGGATGTCCGACGGCAATTCTGGCAGAAATATCTGGGCGAAATCTCAATCGACGGTGCAAAAGACGAACGACAGGGTGACTTTGGCGTCATCCAGCAGCACTACCGACCGGGACTCGTCTCAAACATGTCTCGTGTCGAAATAGCCGCCCAGAAGCAGGGCCTCGGTGTCCAATCGATCTTCCTGGCTGTCTATGCTCGAGTGCATGCTGAGGTCCTCGCTGCGGCGGGTGCAGACAGTAAGGAGATCCCGAGACAGCTCGTGGTCGGGTTGTATCTCGCCAATCGGTCGCACGATACGGAAGGACTGTCAGAACTCATGGCTCCCACGGTCAATATCGTGCCGCTTCGTCTGGACAACAAGCTTAGCCGCGACCACGAGTCACTCTTTGTTGCTGCTCGGAAGATCCAAGATGACATTAATGAGATCAGCATGGTTGAGCATTCGGGTGTCTCTCTCGTAGAGATTGCTGAATGGACCGGGGTGCGAATCAACACCTGTATCAACTTCCTGCGACTGCCCGAATTGGAGTCTGTCGATGCCGCCGCCAGCGCCACTGATCGTGTGGTGTTCAAATCTCTTGGGCGTGACGAGCTGGTCAGCCTCCGCTTATCTAGTCTGGGCCAGCCTGACCAGTCGCGTATCAAGGGCAGTGCGGCCTCGTTGGGCTCAGCCCCGACCGTACAAGCCGCCGTTGCGGCGGAAATTGGAGACGTTTTCATGGTAAGTTGACAGATACCAGCAATGCACCATGAACCGATACTAATGCATTTTCTACGTATTCAACAGCCTACAATCGATGTGGAGGCAGCCATCCGAGATGCCCGATTGGACTTTGGAATTTTTGCTCCCGAAGCTCGACTCGATCACCCCACTGCAAAGCAGATGATCGAGAAAATGCGGCAGGAGATGACCGTTTTGGCCGAAACTTCGAATTCGGTATAGAGATGATAGATAACCCAGGGAGAAGAGAAACCGTCACAACCCTATAGGGGAGTTAAGGCGGTTGCTCCTTCCCTTCGCAACCCCGGGAACCGTTTGTTTTGGTCGATATTTTCAGCATGGTTTTCTTAGAGATTACTTCGAGCGAGCCATTCATCTCCTTTCCTGTGCATATATTGCTTTTTGCGGTATTTTTTTTGGCGTTGGATGTGTTCGTTCCAATAAATGTATTTGCATAGAACCGGAGGGGCAAAGGCGCGGACCCATGCGGATCCCGGATGATCGGAGTCTCGCGTATCAGATGTCTCCACCAGGAAGATACGATAGACGGAATAGACAGCGATAAACAGCGATAACCAGCGATAGAGTTCCCTTGTCTAGGGACTAAGCACCCGAGTCCGAGTCCGAATCCAGGAGTAACCTTCCATGTTTGAGGATGAGATAGTGCGAAACTCTGTCGGAAGTCGGGACCCGAGTGCATCGCCTCCATTCCTGCTGAATTTTCGCATTTTCTGCAAGCTCCAAGGGCTATAGGGAAAAACTGATGAATCAGATGAGACACCCCGGGAGTGGAGTGGCCTTCATGGGTGGCAGCCACCGAAGCAAGGGCAATCCGCGTGGCCTATCCAGACGAAACAATGGCCATCTGGCCGTGGGGCCACCGGGGCCACCCAATGCCAGGCGGCTCTCCTCTTTCTGATGCATTTATTATTGCTCACCTGGACACCTACTGGTCAGAGTTGACGCGCAGATCTTGAAGTGGCTGCCTGCGCAGGGGCTAACCCGGACTCCCCAGGCCGTGCTAAGGCCCGAGTTCAAAGTTCAAAACGTAAAATGGAAAACAGAATTAGAAGAGAACTACAAAAACACAAACATAGGATAGTGGTGGTTACGCAGGTACCATGCGGTGCATCTCTGCATCCATCACCCTTGTGTACGGATGCACTTACCTAAGCCACTATTTGTTTATGTCACGACGCGTCCCCGCCGCTAAACCTGAAACGGCATCGAGGATCAACAACGCGACGTGCGCGTTTCTTGTACATTGACTTTCATCTCCATTCTTCACATTCCTGTCATCGATCTCCCTTGAAACACCCCTCTCCCTCCTCCCTCTCCTCCTCCGCTCTCCCTCGATCTCCCGACCTTTCACCATAGCCACATTCCGACCTCTTTCGACTTCCCTTTCGACTTCCAACTCGCGTGGGCTGATTCTCGACAACTTTTGGAGGGGAACTACCCCTTACGCTTCCGTGGTTGGTTGAATAGACTGGGATAAAGAATCCAACTTCTCGACAACTATACCCTGTCTTGTCTGGATTATTGAGGCCATCACCGAATGTCCGTGGGCCCGACCTGAAACATTCCCGTCCCTCGACAATACAGCGCGTGTCGTGGTTGTCCCCCGCGTGATCCGGAGGGACCGAGCCAAGTGAAGCGGAATTCCTTGTGTCTCGCAATGCGTGGATGAAGCTGCCTGCTTTGCCACTTGCTGCGCCTTTCCTGCTCAGCATTCCAGGCAGCGTGCCTGCCCTGTTTTCCTTGACTCACCCTGGTGATTTCTTTTGGGGACTTCTTGTTCGACGTGGAAAGACTGGACTTTTCACAACTTCTCTGCTGGACAGTGCCGGTACTGAATACAGTGATCTCTGAGCCCATCGTTGGTGGGTGGAGATCATCACTCGCGGATTGGATCACCTCTCATTCTGGGATTGTTGCGCGGCGGACTCACATTCCCCAGTCATGGTTGCGACCTTTTCGCCGCACCGGGACTCGGGCGGCACCCTCCACCTGTCATCGCACTCGGGGCTTCATCACGTTGATGCCAGTTCCGCCATCCGCCAGCTTCGGCGCTCTCTGTCGCGCTCTCCTTCCAAGAGCTCAAGCTTCTTCCTTAACTCTCGCAACGCCTCACCCTCTAAGTCTACATACGTCTCCTCGCCTCTATCTCCTTCGCGCCGATCCTCGCAGAACAACTTCGTGTTGTTCCCTTCATCAGGGCAGCAGTCACCTCTTGCAGTTCCGTATCCTCCTAGTGCAAAAATAACCCGGCCGGCCATGCGACGGCGAACATCTCCGCGCAGTCCGGCCAAACGTGCTCTAACTGTGTCGGCGGACGGGGGTAATGCTACTCCTACTCAGCCTATTTCCATGTCTATGGGTAAGGGTGAGGAAAATGCACTCACGTTGGATGACCTGATGGGTCAAAGTGAGAGCAACACTTGCGCCAGTCCCTTTCTCTCAACCACTCCAGGCGCTCCTCCGTCTGATACTCTTGCTCCTCGCTCTACACTCTCGCGCATCGAAAAACGCCGGAGTGGTACCTTTGGAAATTACGCGACGGTCAGTCCGTTGAAGCGCAGTGACGGCATCATGAATCTGGACCAGGCGTCGCGTGGAAGCCCCTCCGCGAAGAGGCGCAGTGTACATGCACCCAACGCCTCGGATTTCAGCATCTTCGACACCGACCATGAAAATGCGCCTGCCAGTCCTTCTGCAGGTGAGATTCCGCCTTTTCCGACTCCAGTTCAGCCGTTCAGCCCATTCGCGACCATTCCCAAGCGCTC
Organism: Penicillium sp. S103-07; assembly: GCA_037042055.1. Lineage (NCBI taxonomy): Eukaryota > Fungi > Ascomycota > Eurotiomycetes > Eurotiales > Aspergillaceae > Penicillium > Penicillium sp. S103-07. The sequence goes on along the minus strand of JAXQJQ010000014.1, from coordinate 368,177 downwards.
ATCATCGTTGCGACGGTCCACCCTGCAGCAGCGCCAGGGTGAACGCTCGCTATTTGGTCGACCCAAGGCTGCTGGAGAAAGCGAGACATCACCTAGTACCCCTCTGGCAGTTCGCTCTCGCATGTCGTTTGACAGTGGCCTCTTTGATGCAGGACAGGATAATCTGTTCTCACCTCGCCCTGTTCCTGCCGGTCCGCTCTTCTCCAATCCCAGTGGCACCAACGCTAGTGCTGCTGCTCAACCTCCTCGCCCTGCCGCTCATCCTCTTTCGCGCACGATCACCCAATCCTCTTCCGGCTCCAGTCTCGATGATTCGCCCACTCATGAACCCGCTCAGAAGCCTGAGCGTCCGCCTCGTCCTCTCTTCAACTTCTCCAAATCTCTACCTGCCGGTGCGGCTCGCCCAGCTCCTGTGCGCCGTCTTACGCGCGAGGATTCGAGTGGCTCGGACACTTTCGCGACACCCGAGAATTTCAAGCTGGTCAAGCCGCTTCCGGCTGCGTTCATGTCGACTGGGCTGATCTCAAAGAAGAATCGCAATGCGGAGGAGTCTCTTGGCTCGAGCTTCAACAAGAACATGCCTGACACTCCGTGCAAGCGCTCTGTCAACCTATTCACTGCAGGCCCTAATCCAGCTCCAGAACGCCTCTTCGACCAGTCGCGCCTGGTTCGACAGTCTGAGGATGTACCTCCCTCGCCATTCAATCCTCCTTTCTCGACAGCACGCCCAAAACCCAGCCGTGGCATGGGCATATTTGGCAATACTTTCAACCGCCCTGAAGAGCCTCCGCGCCGTGGAAGTTTCGCGAGCGTGGATGGTGACGATATGCTGCAAGCTCAGTCTCCCTCTTCGCGCCATGACAACCAGCCACTCAATGATTCCGACTTCCCTCCTACTCCGACTAAGCAGACCTTCCTCCCTTCTCGCACCTATCCCCCCACCACTTCTCAAATCGCGCCTCTCGAGCGCTTGTCAGAGGCCAGGGCCGGTACCAGCTCGACTCCCTTGCATGACCGGTTCCTGCAGGCTTCACCTCGCACTCCTCGGGATCAGTTCTTCCCACCCGACCCTAGCGGCTTGTCAATCTCTGTGCCGAATGATCAACAGACTTTCCAGCCAGACTTTGGCAATTCCGCTCTGCCTGCCACCCCAACTGGGCCGCGCGAATCATTGCTCTCGAGCAAGCGACCCAGCCTCCAACTCAGTGGATTCCACACACCCGATGTTGATTCCAGTCTGACATCGCGCTTTGAAAAGGCCGAGCTGATCGGCACTGGCGAGTTCTCTCAGGTCTATCGAGTTTCCCAGCCTCACGAGTCGTCTTTCCCTTCTGTCTTCTCTCTCCCATCGAGTGGTCCTAAGTCACCCAATCCTCTGCCCGATCAGGTATGGGCTGTGAAGAAGAGCAAACAACCCTACCTGGGCCTCAAGGACCGTGAACGCCGCATCCGTGAGGTGGATATTCTGAAGACTCTCGTCCACTCCGACCACGTCATTTCCTTTGTGGACAGCTGGGAGGACTGTGGTCATCTATACATCCAAACCGAGTTCTGCGAGGAGGGTAGCTTGGATGTTTTCCTTGCCCAAGCTGGCCTCAAAGCCCGAGTCGATGATTTCCGCATCTGGAAAATCCTACTCGAGCTCTCCTTGGGTCTCAAGGAAATTCATGACCAAGGGTTCATTCACCTTGACCTGAAGCCCGCCAACATCCTGGTTACCTTCGAGGGTGTGCTTAAGATTGCAGACTTTGGCATGGCCACGCACTGGCCCGCCGAGGACGGCATCGAGGGCGAGGGCGATCGTGAGTACATTGGACCGGAGATTCTCATGGGCCGCTTCGACAAGCCCGCCGATATTTTCTCACTCGGTCTTATCATGTTTGAAATCGCCGGCAATGTGGAATTGCCGGATAATGGAGTGTCTTGGCAAAAACTTCGAAACGGTGACATGAGCGATGTGCCCAGTCTGACCTGGAGCTCGGAAACCAGCATCTTCCGTGATGCATCTGGCAACCCTGTTTCGGAGTCTTCCTCCTTTGAGGAGCTCTGTGCCTCTGACCTGGGTGACGATGACTTCGGTGACGAGTTCATGACGAGCCGCAAGCTGAACGCCGGCAAGCCAACTCAGCTAGAGCGCAGCGGCGAGCTCGTCAACCCTCCGGACTTTATGGTCGACGCTCATCACCCTCAGGCGCTGGACAAGATTGTTCGCTGGATGATTTCCCCCGAGCCTCTCGACCGGCCTACTGCCGACCAGATACTCGAGACCTACGGGGTCCAGTTTGTCAATCGACGCCGCCGTGCCGGTGCCACCATCTTTGAGGGTAATTGGGGGCCCGCCGACGAGATCTTGGCTGAAGATGCCGAGATGATTGATGTGTAATCTATTCTCCTCTTGCTGCTGTTTGTGCATATGGAAGGTGTTCTGTGCCTTATGTTTCCCTTGTTTTTCCTTTGTCATCTTCCGGTGTTCATCATGACTAGGCGCGGCTTTTGTTTCTTCCTATCTTTGACGTCATGTTTGCGGATCACGACTTTGTTTCTTTGTTTCTATTCCAGGCTTCTCGGGTCGAAGCCGAGATTTCTTTTTCTTGCGAACTGGAAAATCTCTCGGGAAGTGCTTTCTTGATCCCGACCCTTCGGGACTTGAAGCGACTTTGCCGGTTGCTCGGACTATCAGTTCATTCCTCGTCATGACCCGGTGGAGTTTACAGAGGGTGAATACCCTGGAGTTTCTGTGTGGCGTTTCTTCATTCGCTTGCGGCGTCCTTGCTTTCCGTTTCCTTTGTATCTGCCTAGCACTACTAGGTGTCACGAATTTACCATGATCCCACTGTGACCCCGGGAGGCCTTTGTCTATTCGGAATTGCTCTCGTACTTTGTGCCAGCTTGTCAGATCGTGTCTTGATTCTATGGGTTCATAAATTTTCAAACTGGCCGCTTGCCACTAAGAGCGCGATCGTTGTCATCGGACCGGTTGGCCGCGTATGCTTGGGACGTCCTGGTTTCCTTCTTTCAATCTGTTTTCTTGTTCCCTTTTTCTTTTTCCATTTTTTTTTTTCCATGCAACTGTGACGATGAACGACTGCCGCCATGCCGTGTTGGATTAGCGAGATCTGCTTGAGTTGTGTGTCTATTGTCTGACTTACTTTGATTCCATGTCAGTGTACAGCCTGGAGTCCGAATGATATCCCCCAATTTTCTTTACTTTGTTCTCTTTGTAGTTGTGATTTTGTCAAATGCTGTTGTAGTCTTGACTTGGTGATCTCTACTTGTAGGCCCGCCTTCGTAGGCATCACTACTTAAGGTGCACTGGCATTTTAGGATAGAATTTCTCGAAGTCGGTGAGGTGCTGGCTTTTGCTACGTGGGACATGGATTGAGGATAAGTAGGGACCCAAAGTATCCATACCTTGGAACACCTTAGAGGAGAATTTTGATATATACACGTACGTCCATACACATGATCAATATACAAATGTCTTCACGTGTCCCATTACTCCAGTCCACATCTATATGTTCTGGTTCTAGCTATGTGCTTATTGTGACACGTCTCCTCTCTGATTGGGTTCATATTCACCCTATAGAACCATCGTACCCAGAAGAATTATGGAAATAATCCAGTAATATGTTTCAGTCTCACTGGCCTTACCATGTTCCTATCTATAGCTTACCTAGATTATGACGGATTTAGGTTATTGTGACCAACTTGTCATTCACTGATGCAATTCGGTGACTAAGTAATGTCCGATGCTATCTCTCTTTCTCTTTCCTATGTTGTTATTCTCATTCTGGTCCTGTGGATGATCGTGGCAATTATCAAAGCCTGATATACACCCCGCTAGGTCTGGCACTGATACTAACTCAAAATAAACAGCGCCCACTGCTTGTCTGATTCGACCCTATCTCTAGTTACAGTATCGCTTACCTAGGGAACTATGCACCTTGTCACTACATTTTGTCACCAAATCACACATAGTTAATTAAAACAAAATCACAAGTACAAAGGAAATCACAGAAAAGTACAAACAAAGGAAATCACCCAAGTACAACAAACAAAGGAAATCACAAAAAAGTAAAAGGAAATCAATCACACATAAAAGGAAATCACACCAAGAACAACCGAAATCACTCCAAAAACAATTCCAACGGCTCCCGGCTCTACCTGCGCGGAACCCTTGGCGCGATCAAGCTCCCGGCGGGGATCGAACCCGCGATCTTGAGATTCCTTATAGCGAGCGCCCTTCGGGTCCTGTGCAAGGCCCTTCGAGAACGTCGACTACTAGAAGTCACACGCCATACCACTTGGCCACGGGAGCGGTCCTGATCTCCAAACATGAAACATGGCATATTGAAATCAAGCAAGCTGGGGAACAATCGGGAGCCTTATGAGACCATCACATACCTAGTTACGATGACCAGAGCCCGAATGGCTGGTCCGTAGTAGCATAGGCGAGAATACTCCATATGGAGAAGGAAGGAAATGAGTGAGTGGGAAGGAAATAAATGAGAAGGAAGGAAATGAGCGGAGGTTGAAGATGAAGTTATGCATGTCGGTGCCTGAGGATGCAACTTCCCGGAACCTTCCTCAGTTGACCATCGGGCCACCTGACTTGAAAGGCTTGAATAACCCCGACCACTTCACGAGAAGTGAGAGAAATCACCGCCCGGTTTTCCTTGATGCACACCATGCGTCGTGCTCTCTAAGATTCAACTACCATTGTATCCTGTGAACGGGTTCGGAATATTGTGTCTTCTCTAATTCCGCGCCCAGCATGGACAACAAAACTTTCGTGTCCGATTCACTGATTCGATTGACTGGTGCCTCAGATCCGATCGCGGTTGACTTTGTCCTCGCCGAAGCCACCTCTGCCAAGTCCCCATCATCCCTACAGGATAAGCTGGTCTCCTTCCTCGATGGCAGCCCGGATGAAATCCGCGCTTTCTGCGGACAGCTCTTCTCCCGCGTGGGGAAGAGCAGTCAGCCCAGTGCATCTACCGCGAAGACCGCTGCAAGCAAGGAACAAAAGAAGAAATACCGGTTGGTAGACATGGGCGAAGATCTCCCTGATCCCACATCCACGCTGGGGCCTGTCAACGTCGAGGCAGACCGTGAAAGAAGGAGGCGCAGGGAAAAAGAAAGAAACGGCGATCGAGACCGAGGCAGGAGCAAGCGAGAATCTGAGGTCCCCAGTCGCTGGGAGAAAGACGACAATCGAAAACGAGATCGCAGCCGGGACGCGGAGAGTCGGGATCGCCCACGGTCGAAGAAGTTGCGGAAGAGGGACTCACAAGGCTTCGATGATAGGTGGGGTGATGAGGAAACCCCCGAGGAAGAGCTGTATGCCGAAGGCGACCGGGATGAGTTCGCGGAGTCTCCCTCGAAACGGACGAGACTTGAGGATGGATCCGCCTCCCCACGCTCCGCGTCTCCCGTCGATGACCTCGACCCTCAAACCAAGCAAGAGATGGACCGCCAACGGGACCTTCGTGAGCGAGACGAGTTTGCGAAACGACTGGCCAACAAGGATGACAGCAAGTCCAAAAAGATCGTGGAGGACCGAACGAGAGATGGAGAAGCTGCACGGCGACGCGCGTTGGCTGACAATGCTGATGCGCGGGCCGCCGTAATGCCCGATTTACGCCTGCGGTCGCGACAAGAATATCTGAAGAAGCGAGAAACGGAGCGGCTGGCGTTGTTGCGGCGCCAAGTCGCTGAAGAAGCTGCTGAATTGCGCGAAAATCCAAATCTCACCCGCCGCGAGAAGGAGGAGTTTGCGCGAAACCGAGAGGTTCTTCGCATCGCAGAGGAACGACTTCGGATTGACGACCATCGCGATGGCTATATGATGCCAGATGATTACATCACGGAGAAGGGCAAGATCGATCGCAAGAAGAAAGAGGATGCTCTGTACAAACGCTATGTCGATCGCGACGATGCCGGCCAGGAACGATTCGTTACAGAGCACGAGGAATGGGAAATGGAACAAGCTGCCAAAGCCAAAGCCCAAATCAAAAAGGCCGAATTTGTCGACGAAGGAGACTATGAATATGTCTTCGACGATTCACAGCAGATCAATTTTGTAATGGATACCAAGCTTGAAGGCACGCAAAAGCCTATGACCCAGGAGCAGCTCCGGTTCAAGGAGCAGGTTGACGCAGCTGAAAAGAAGGCTGCCACAATGGAGGAGACTCGAAAGAGCCTTCCCATCTATCAATTCCGGGACCAGATCATCCAAGCTGTGCACGACCACCAGGTCTTGATTATTGTTGGAGAAACGGGTTCGGGTAAAACGACACAGATACCTCAGTACCTTCACGAGGCCGGCTACACGAAAGACGGCTTGAAAATTGGCTGTACTCAACCGCGTCGAGTGGCAGCCATGAGTGTTGCAGCCCGTGTGGCAGAGGAGATGGGCGTCAGAATTGGTAATGAAGTTGGTTATGCTATTCGATTCGAAGACAATACGAGCGACAAGACAATTCTCAAATACATGACTGATGGCATGCTTCTTCGAGAGTTGCTCACGGAGCCAGATCTGGGCCAGTACTCGGCGTTGATGATTGACGAGGCCCACGAGCGGACGGTACCTACGGACATTGCGTGCGGTCTTCTCAAGGATATTGCCAAGGCGCGGCCTGATTTGAAGCTGCTCATCTCCTCTGCGACTATGGATGCGCAGAAGTTCCAAAAGTACTTCGACGACGCCCCTATTTTCAACATCCCCGGTCGCCGGTACCCAGTCGACGTGCACTATACTTCGCAACCCGAAGCCAATTATTTGGCTGCAGCTATCACCACGGTCTTCCAGATCCACGTCACGCAGGGCCCTGGAGATATTTTGGTTTTCCTGACAGGCCAGGAAGAAATCGAGGCTGCCGAGCAGAGTCTACAAGAAACGGCTCGAAAGCTGGGCAGTAAAATTCCGGAAATGATTATTTGTCCCATCTATGCCAACTTGCCGTCGGAGCTACAGACCAAGATCTTCGAACCCACACCGCCAAAGGCGCGTAAGGTGGTGCTGGCGACCAACATTGCCGAGACCAGTTTGACCATCGATGGTATTGTTTACGTGATTGATCCCGGATTTGTCAAGGAGAACGTGTTCAACCCTCGGACAGGCATGGAGAGCCTCGTGGTGACGCCGTGCTCTCGCGCCTCGGCCAACCAGCGTGCAGGTCGTGCCGGACGAGTCGGTCCGGGTAAATGCTTCCGACTTTACACCAAGTGGGCGTACTACAACGAGCTGGAAGAGAATACCACACCGGAGATCCAACGCACCAACCTGAACGGCGTTATTCTGATGTTGAAATCTCTGGGTATTGACCAACTACTTGACTTTGATTTCATGGACCCGCCCCCGGCGGAGACAATCATTCGAGCATTGGAGCAATTGTACGCACTCGGGGCTCTCAACGACCGTGGAGAGCTCACCAAGGTCGGTCGACAGATGGCCGAGTTCCCCACGGACCCGATGTTAGCCAAGGCGATCCTCGCGGCGGGTCAGTACGGATGTGTGGAGGAGGTGCTTTCGATCATCTCAATGTTGGGTGAGTCGAGCGCACTTTTCTTCCGACCCAAAGACAAGAAGATCCACGCCGATAGCGCACGCAACCGGTTCACGATCAAGGACGGCGGCGATCACTTGACGCTTTTGAACATTTGGAATCAATGGGTGGATTCAGACTTCAGCTTCGTGTGGGCCAAGGAGAATTTCCTGCAACAGCGTAGCTTGACCCGAGCCCGCGACGTCCGCGATCAACTGGCCAAGCTGTGCGATCGAGTCGAAGTGACGGTCAGCACCTGCGGCGCCACCAACATCATCCCGATTCAAAAGGCCATCACCGCTGGTTTCTTCCCCAACGCGGCACGGCTGCAACGCGGCGGTGATAGCTACCGCACGATCAAGACCGGACAGGGAGTGTACCTGCACCCGTCAAGCACGCTGTTCGAGGTCAACCCGCGGTGGGTGATCTACTACGAGCTGGTTCTGACCAGCAAGGAGTACATGCGCAGCAACATGCCGCTGCAGGCAGAATGGTTGGTGGAAGTGGCACCGCACTATTACAAGAAGAAGGATCTGGAGTCGCTGGGACTGGATCGCAAAGTGCCCAAGGGGACTGGGGCAGCGGGCGAGAAAAGTCGAACGTGAATATAGGGAGTTGATCCTATGATGTATTATTTACATATAAGACCAATGAAGCAAAATGCATGTTTTGTGATATAAGTTCTTGCCTTCCTTGACCGTCGCTAGTTTCTTTTCACCTTTCTTTTCTTCATTGCCCCTAAAGATAAGTACTAATAAAGAGCTATTGCACTAATAGCGGTATATTTGGCTTCAGAGCAACCACATAGGTAGATCGGATCCAGACACGCTCTGCCACACTACAAGACCGGCCGTAGACACGGCATAGGTAAACATAAACATGGAATAATCAATCATAAGAACGCCGAGTTATCACAAGAGCTCCACTCGGACGAGTCCAATCAGACGGCAGGTATTTGTGATTTCCGAGGCACCGAGTTTACCTCGGCCCCGCCTTTTGTCCCCAGACTCCCGCTTTTAATGACCTCACCTTCTGCGAACATCTTCCACCTTCACACCACCACCCATCATGTCGCAGTCCTTCACCCCCGCCGACGTCGCCTCCCACAACAGCGCCGACAAGGGCCTGTACATCATCGTCGATAACAACGTGTACGACGTGACCAACTTTGTCGACGAGCACCCGGGCGGCGCGAAGATCCTCAAGCGCGTTGCTGGCAAGGATGCGTCCAAGCAGTTCTGGAAGGTGAATACCCCTTATACCCACGTCTCTCTCTCGAGACATGCATAGCAAGATAGCCATGAAATATCTGATTATGGGCCGACGAACCATCCGCTAACCCACTACAGTACCACAACGAGTCCGTGCTGAAGAAGTACTCGCCCAAGCTGAAGATCGGCGAAGTCAAGGAGGCCGCCAAGTTGTGATTTACAAATTGCGATAAACGACATATCTCGACAAGATAGAGGCGCTCGATATCAGTTTCACCACGTCCTTCGATTCATTCTCGAACTCTGTGTATTACGCTATACCTATTGTGTTTACCTTGCCTCCGATCCATCATCTTGGCAGTGGTTGTATGGACTATGTCTTAGCTAGAACCAGTTTCGCACTTCACATTCACACTGCACATTACATTCAGCGGCTTCAACCATCTGTGATACGGTAATATTCGAAAATAGATTCTGCCATGGACACTCAAGCGTTGTTCCTCGGCTCGCAACCACTCGAATACGAATTTGGGCGAGTAGTAAGAAATGGCCCTCTGAGAATAGATCGATCCTGGTTCTAGGACGAATGCGTCACGTATAATGCTATATCAACCCCCCACCCCAAATTTTCCAGTCGATCGGCAGGGCGACACAGTCGTTGGATGCTATGATATGGATGGTTGAAGAACGACGGGATATTCTGGCAACGTTTGTACAGCCGATCGCAGAACCGTGAAAGCTTCGCAACCCAGCGTCGTCCGGCATCTCTCCGTTGTGAGTGGCCCGAGAGCTCGACCGAGCCGTTGCTAGCGAAAGACCATATCTATACCCGCCGAAAGGCAAGTTTTACATTCTACACTGTTGCTTCGGGAGAATTTTGTACACTATACATTATATTTGTATAGACATCCGACTCCGGTTTTGCCTCCAACGCCCCGAGTCCATCGCTGCTTCGATTTGGTATCCTCTTTCGCACAATGGTATCAACATGAAAACAAAACGTAGAGAGAAAAAAAAAAGGAATTGTGAAGAGTGACGTATGTAGGTCGGAGGGAAAAAAGAAAATCTTATATACGGCTGTACATGCAAAGGGCCACCGCGGCGATCAAGAGCTCGCCGATGAGGAATATAGAATTAAAAGCCGCGGAAAGGGTCGGATCGGAAGGACATTTCACTGCCGTAGATGGAGGGTGCATCGTAGTCACCCTGGCTCCAATTGCTGGAGCTCTTGCGGATGTGTCGTGAGCGAGCAGGCGGCGCGCCGCGAGGACGGTTAATCTCTTGCGCGTGGTGATCGATAAAAGCCTCCATGCGCACGGTACCCATGTCATAAACATTACTGGCATTGGTATTGGCGGTGCGTCCACTGGCCTCCGAGGTTCGACTGATGCTACTGCGGCCGCTCCTGATGCCCTGGGGGAGGCTGGGAGGCGGCACAGCTGAGAAGTATGGCTCTGAAGAACCGGCGGTCGTACCGCTGTGTGACGAGGGCATAGTGCCCTGGCTGGAGAAGCTGCGGATGGTGGGCACAGCTGGTGGTCGTGGAGCCGTGTTGCTGCGCTTGCGGTTATGGTTGGAGAAGCGCGGAACGTGGGGGGCGTCTGCGGCCATGTCGAGGCCATCTGCCGGCAGTTCAGGCATGGCTGTTCCAGGGAATGAACGTTTACCCTTGGGCATGGGTCGAGGCCGGCCCTTGGCCACGCGAATGGAGTCACGGATTGGATTGCGTCGCAGGGCAGCCAGTGGCGGCGTAGGAGATAAGGCCTCCTCTTGCGGGGCCGGTGGCAGAGCGGCCAGTTCGTGTAGGCCCATGGAGGAGTGGCTGAGGAAGGACAGCGCCGTGAGCCAGACATAGTGGCGCTCGACCGTCACTGCGGTGAATTTGAGCGCGCGCTGAGGTGTCAGCACCAGGATTGAACGGTTGAAGGAATTCGGCGAGCCGGAGCCCTTGGGCAGGGGGTTATCGTCCTTGACGTCCAAAACGGATTGGATAGTGACTAGAATTCATAAGTTAGTTGGGACGATATTATAACAAGTATAGGCCGACAGCTTACACTTCCTGCCACTCTTGCCCAGCAACGCAGGGCCACTCGTTGGCTGCTTGCTGCTCCACATGATAGAACCTTCGTATGGCGCCAGCCAGACCCATCGCTTGTGTCGTACTCCACTGCTAGTGATATTGGCCGAAACCTCGTCCGGGTTCTTCCCCTCCCAGCTGTCCTTGGACTCACCCATGCCGAAGGACTTACGGCGGCGGACGTATTTGAACATCCACTCGCCGACCATTGTTTGCGCAATGGCATCCACGACACTAGTCGGTTGCACGCCCCCAGTCGAATCCTGACGCTCATGATTCCAGGTTATGGAGGGTGTCGTTCTGTGCGAGGCCCGTTTATGAGTAGGTCGCTGCTCGAAAGGAGCCGTAATATCATCAAACGGCATGGGAGGCGGGCGGAACGGGCTGTCAGGTACAAAGGAATCGGCCGACCGCGTTGGAGATGATCGAGTCTCTGGACGTTCTGGAAGATCTGAGTTTGACATTGCAGCTGCGGATCGGACTCGGCGCAGGGTCGGTCGGCGGACGATCGATCCACGGCCACGGTCTGAGAACTGTCTCCCAGCAGAGCGAGTCGGACTTGGAGGTCCATCGCTGCCGTCCAAGGGGATCTTGCGCGAGCTGAGACGGATCGGTACGGGGAATGGAGGAGCAATGCTAGATCCTGCGCTGCCACTATCGAGGCTAGGCTCACTAGGGCTGCGGGAACGGATCTTTTGATGCGTCGCTGCGCCGTTAGAGATCATAGCCATCTTGCGCATGCCAGACTGGCGGCTGCTGGAGCCAGTCGCGCCAGACCGTTGGGTAGTGCGGGAGGAGCTGTGACCTAGGTCGGATGGTCGAGACTCGGGATCAGAGAGATGCTCATCAATCTCGGGGAGACCCATGGAATCCAGGCTGGGTCGTGATTTGGCATTGACCAATTTGCCACGACGGATCTTGTATGCAGCAAATGGCCTGTTCAAGAGCTCGTCATCCGTGAAAATATCGCGTTCTTCCCCATGGGGGCCTTCATCATCGCTCAGCTGTTCGAAGCCGGCAAATAAACTGCTGGACCGGAAAGGTCTCCGAAGTCCAGAAGCCACCTCGTCCGACAGTGGGCCGTTGTCGTTGTTGCCTGGGTATGCTTGAATGGGCTCCGATGGTGGTGCAGGCGGAGGCCTCACTGGGCGCTCTAACAGCCTAGGACGCTGCTGCTCTCGTTTGGCAGATCGAGGCGGAGGCACAGGTGGCCGGTAGGGCTGATAACCTGCATCCCCAGCTTCAACTGGAGTGGGCAAGTCTGGTATAGCCGAAGGAAGAAGGCTGGCGGGCAGTTTGCGCCTATCAATACGGATCTCCTCGGTCTGCATGGCGACGGATCGGCATTCGATGACCGACCTGAAGTTGGCCTGCACAGACACATTCTTGGTTTGAGGTGGCAGAACAACGCTATCTCGGGGCGAAGGCGGTTCCGAGCCGGGAGGATGGATGGCGATCATTGGAACGTCCATTTGATCTGGGATATCATTGGGTGACAGAGAAGTCTTTTCTTCCTTGACGGGTTTCGCATCAGGGATTGGATCGGTTTGGGTAGAGATCGATGTCATTTTCACTAGCCCCGGGAGCTTTTCTGCAGAGTGAGCTGGTGATTCGGGTTCAGGTATCTTGGGGGTCCACGGGGGACTGGGAAGATCGCCCACTGTCTGACTAGAGGTGGACACCATCTCGACGGCACTGGTGAGCGTCGCGGAATCCTTCATCTCGGGCGTCTCATCCTCGAGATCTTCTCGCTTTGGCTCTGCAATCGTCTCTACTGACACAGCAGAAAGATCTTCGACAGCCGATGTCTCAGGTGACGGGGGAGGAGAGTACTGGATGCCGGTGTCGCGATACTCAATAGATATTTCCGGTACTTTCACAGGACTCGCCGTGTCCAGAGTACGATACTCTGCCGCTGTAACGGATCCGACGCTTTGAAGAGAAAGGCCCAGGATTTTCCTGGCCTTTGATGAAACATCATGAGATGCCTGTGAGTGAACGGACAGCGGGCGTTCCTCGGGCAGCGCCTCCTCATCAGATGCAGCAAATTCATCCTCTTCATCAAAGTCCAATTCCTGGGCCAAATTCAGACCTGAATCATTCTTGGCACCGGGAGCAAGACTCATCACCGAGTATCGCACGTTGTGATAATCGGCTCCGGCGTGGTCGTCACCCTCACCCTCATCAGACGTCATACTGGTCATACTCGTGCGACGACGACCCTGGCTGCTAGAGGCCACACTTGCTGTATCGCTGCCTTTGCTCTTCTCCTTGGCAGTATCGTCATTTTCGCTAATTTGTGAACGAAGATTTCCGGCTTCTTGGGCCGCTGCGACCTCGTTCAGCACCATCTTCAGACGGCCCTCCACCACGTGGACCTTGCGCTCCATATTCCTCCGCTCATTCTCCCACTTTTCTCGATCGCGGTCCCACAACATCTGAGTGCGCTCGGCATCTTCTTCCCGATTGCGAACTCTTTTTTGTGCTTGCTCTAGTTTCTTGCGGACGTCATTTATGTTCTCAACGGCATCGTCTCGCTCGCGGGCCAATTCCGTCATCGCAGATGAGGTCCCGCCTTCCAGAAGCTGGATTTGATGCTTTAAGGACCGCGCATCGCGCGTGGCCTGGGTTAAATTCTCCCCCAGCGTTTCATTTTCTGTCCGTGATTCGTCCAAGCTCAGTTCTAAGGAATCAATAGCCTTGGTTTTGTTTTCGACCTCTCGTCGGAGGGAAAGGATCTCGGAGACGAGCGATGCATGGAGGGTAGGTGTAATTCGACGGGCGTCGAACGGCGAAAGCGTCTCTTCCTCGATCAGCTCTTCTTCGCCATCGCTGTGCCCATCAGGGGAGAACGCCGGTGTAGGCAGGCCTGGCGGGGAGGAGGACGGTGCGGGGGACGAATCTCGATGACGCCGGGCTGGCCGAGATCTGGATCTGGCCTTCGAGGGATTTTGGGATTTGCTGGACGGCGCCGGCGAGGGCTGGGCCATGTCGGTAGCCGGGGAGTCCATCGCCATATCTGTTGGGTGTACTGAAACGTTCAAACCATCACCCGGATAATTTCGTTTCCCGGTGCTAACCAGAGCACAACACGGCCGGATCCCATCAATTGATATCTACCGTAGTTCAATCATCCGGCCAGAGGTGTGTGGTACAAGGAAGTTGTGTCTCGTCACGGGCAGGAATCAGAACAGGAATCAGAACACACCAGATCGGATCCCGTGCGTTCTGAAAGCAAGACAAGAAATATTCAACGGTGGCTGTGGAACGAGTCAATCAGCCACTGTAGCGCGTTTGCGACTGCGGGATGCAAGATGCACGCCCGAGCGCGAGGAGGGCCAATGCAATCGTTTTTAGTATGCACGGAGGCCCCGAAATCTACTTACCGGAGACGAGCCAGATCTTAGGCTCGGGAAGTTGGAGTCGAAGGAGACAAGTCGGATGTCAACGCGCCCCTGGGACCTCAGCGGGCTTCGAGAAAAGGCCGATCGCGATCGCTCGAGACCCAAAGAGTTATGGGTCAAAAAGGTACAAAGGTCCTGCGATCAGCGGGTTTACGAAGAAGGCAACGATCCGAGACGCGCAGCCCGCTACTCGATAGATAGATTAATGTAGAACACCTTTTTTTAAGATCAGCCTTGCCAAAGTCGGACCCGCGCCGGATTACGATGAGCTTTGCCGTTCGAGAAATAAAAGAGGCCCAGGGGGTTCGTCAGGGGGGGAAGGTCATGGGGAAGCTAGAGACCAACCCGATTAGCCAGAACGCAGTCGGATCCACTGGGAGCTGCCAACCAAGACACTTACGCTGGATCCCGGTCAACTTCATCTTGCGTTGCTCTGTTCGCCTTCGAGAGCGACTCAAGGTACGATAGGCTGACATACTCTACCCATACAAGGCAGCCTTAGTACTTGTATAGTGAACAAGCTCACTGCAATTCGATGCTTCGAGAGGACAAAAAAGAGGGCAAAAAAGGTACTACTGTATTCTCGAGGCCAAGAAAAAGAGATGACAATAAGCTTGGTAGAAACGAAGAGGCGTTTGGAGATACCTCGGGTTCACAGACGGGATGCACTGGAAGAGGAAAAGGAGTCGAGATGGCTTCCCGGTGCTCTGTGATCGTCCGAGTCCACTTCCTATCTTGGGTGGCATGGGGAAGGTGTTCGTCTGCGATGAGGCCCGAATCAGGGTTCCACCGCTGAATATGGGTCCAAACAACGCGTCCAGATTGCGCCTCCGGATTTTTTTGGACGTTGTACCAATGGGGTGCCCGTTGTGACCTTCCTTTCTTTGTTTGTGGTGATTGCGATGCCCCTGGTGGACAGGAAAGCGGTCATTATCCATTGCGATGGGAATAAAAAAAAAAAGCCAGGGACATGGCCAATGGGAGGGAGGCCAGAGCCCTGTCAAGACACTAAGAGAGCGTGCGAATCGTATTAATTGGGCATCGCTGCTGCTAGCGCGTTTGAGAACAAGCGTTACCCTGCTCAGACGAGTCCGCCCTAGCGTAAGGATCGCTCCTGATCATCCAAGGTAATTTCCTTAGATGAGAGCCAGTGATCTGTGCTGACGTGTTTCATGTGTCCAGGCTACATCGGACCTGAATGTTCTTTTGGAGCTCAACTCGATCGAACTCTGGGGTGTCTGCTTCCCTTTGATGGTCAGAAAATGCACGAGTCCAAGCGTCTGACGGTGCAATCAGGGGTAAGAATTGAAGACTCCGTTCCGCGAGATCCATCCGTCTCCACTCAGGAGCTCGAAGGATCCAACCTGAAATGAGCACCGAACCTGTTCTGTTTTGCTTTGCTCCTTTTGGGTTCCTTCAAGTTTGGTACGCGACGGTCACGAGCCCTGGCCTGGACCGGACCGCACTCTCTCACGCAATTTAGAGACCCGTATCTGCCGGTCGCACGGATGGCAGACGTTGAACGTGGCTAAAATAAAATTAAAACTGTAGCCAATCGGTCGCCCCTTGACCAATTTATTGGCAATAATCTCCTGTCGACGCCCATTCCGGGCTCTGCCGGGGTGACATGCGATCCAATCACTCCTCCTAGCCCAGGCGGAAATTGGACCGTGAGAAAATGCGACAGACCCTGAAGCAGGAAACCATTTCCGCGAAACTATTGCACGCACCATCGGCCCATGACCCACTTGACGTGAGGTGGGGGTTTGTGCAAAGCAGACACGGGCTGTTGACAGGTCTATTTGCGGCGGCGACTTGTCATTCGATCGCATGCAGGGTCAGTTCGCGACTTTCATTTTTTGACAGGACGCTAATGCGGTGCCCAGACTGAGAGGCGCGCGAAGGTGGAGATTGGAGCTGAGGTGGGTAGTTGCATGGAGGAGATGGTGATTCGAAGTTGAGGTTGAGGTTATCTGGCATGAAGAGTTAGATGAGATATGTTCGGGTCGCGAATGGCATTCTTGTCATAGCTCTTCCATCCTAAAGTGTGATGTCGCAACGTAAAATTCCAGCACCGTAATTTGTTGTAAATTGTATTGTTATGTGTGTCCGTAGACTCGGGACCGTCAACGCTTGTTCTGGCTGATGTACGTTAATATTCCCCGAAACCCCCACTAAACCCTCGATGGTGTAGTTGGATATCACGTTCGGCTGTAATGGAAAAATTGTAACCGAAAGGTCACCGGCTCGATTCCGGTTCGAGGGAACAACCACTTTTTTTTGCCTATCTCTTTTTTTGGTTTTTTTTTTTTAAGAAGGGAATAAAAAGCACCCCACCTCGACAATGATGGAAAAAAAAGTCCGTTCCCCCGAGCCGGAATCGAGCCGGCGACCTTTCGGTTATATGTGTATCCATTACAGCCGAACGCCATATCCAACTAGACCATCGGGGGTGTTAGGTGGCAACGCTGGATTTTCTTATGATCTATCAGGCTGTACTAGAAATTCGATCTGAGTAAGTGACAACACCAGGGTAACCTTTGGAAGCAATCGCTAGGCATAGTCTACTAGAGGGCTAGGTTTCTGAATTTCTGTCCAGTCAGTCTTTGGGCTTTTTATGCAACTGAACTTTGGCTTATGGTTCACTAAATATGGGTATTTGACAGGTAATGTTGGAACTAGCCTGGAAGACTTCCCAGGGAACAATATAATGGCAACGGGAAATGGCGCCCGCACCTACCATATTACCGGTGAACCTGGTATATTAAAGGGAACGGCCCTCAAAAATTGCATTCAAAGTGCTGCTTAGAAGAACTAATATTTTTACATTGATCTGTTTTCGTTATCTTACATAGGGTAGCGACTTCTTGAATATGTTACAATCCAAAATAGCCCAATTCTTTGTCAGCAGTTGCACTCCAGGTCAGCGGGACTAATTAAGTAGACAGTATGAAACAAGAGGAGAAGAATAAAAGAAGCGAAAGATTAGCTGGAAGGCCTCAAGTATTAATACGTCCCGATTAGGAACAACAACGAAAAAAAAAAAAGATGTTCCCTCGAACCGGAATCGAGCCGGTGACCTTTCGGTTACAATTTTTCCATTACAGCCGAACGTGATATCCAACTACACCATCGAGGGTTTAGATGGTCATCCGCTACATTTAATGGACCAATACCGACTATGCACCTTCCAAATTCCATACCATAGACAAGACCCAAAAACCCCCCACGCAAAGATTGGTGACTACCTCCGGTTCGGTCTCCGTATGCTTTTATACGTATCTATATAATTTTACCAGGACCCATGTCAAACAGAGAACCGCTGAAATGTCGGCAATTGAGTGATAGAGTTTTCGACTCGTCGCTGAAGCCATGTGGTTGCGATGAGTCGACTTTAAGTGCGGGGAGAACGATCAGCCTGAAACCAACCGGCGCTGCCGCAGTTTGGCCTCGGTTCGCTTGACTCAGCGGCATACAGTTCTGCCATACACTGATTCATAAGGGTAACCTTTGAAAGTTCTGGTCGGTGCTACACAAGATCTGAACTAGTTTCATCGCATAATCCCGACCGCGACGATTGCGGGGTGGCTTGCGACTCGTCACCTGCAGACCGGCCCACCATGACAGCTCCTCGGGCCTTGTTCTTTGATACATTTGGCACGGTCGTCGAATGGCGCACCTGTGTCACGAATGCCCTGACCACCGCCGCTCAACAAGCACTGAACTCTGACAGGGATATCCCTGCTGATGTGCGGCATCGCGCATCTGCTATGCGCGAGGTGGATTGGCTCGGCCTCGCCGAGGAATGGCGGAAGTCCTACGGCAGATTCACGAGCACTTTCGACTCGTCCAAGAAGTTCGTGTCGGTAGATCAGCACCACTATGCCGCGCTGCGAGATCTATTCCACCAACGAGGTATCCTTGGTTTGTTCACCGATGGTGAGCTATGGTCGTTGACATTTGCCTGGCACCGGCTTGATCCCTGGCCGGACAGTGTCCCGGGTCTCGATCTATTGAACAAGAGATTCATCACATCCACCCTATCAAACGGCAATGTGACCTTGCTTGAAGATCTTCAAAGGCATGGATCCCTACCTTTTACCCATCTCACAAGTGCCGAGAATTTTGGCGCCTACAAGCCCTCGCCTCTGGTGTACAATGGGGCCGCCAAGTTACTAGGTCTGGACCCAGCACAATGCGCCATGGTCGCAGCACATCTCCATGATCTTCAAGCAGCCAAGAGCTGCGGCTTCCAGACCATTTATGTGGAGCGGCATTTGGAGGAGGCTTGGTCCGCCGATGAGGTGGAGCAGGCCAAGAAGGATGGCTTTGTTGATATTTGGGTTAATTTGAACGCGGGTGGTTTTCTAGAGGTGGCTCGACGGCTCGGGGTTGAATGATGACACGATATTTGTCATTATCTTGTACATTAACAATCAACATAGGCTAAGTACCTTGATATCTGTTGGCTTTGTAACTTGATGATGTGATGACGCACGATTAAAGCGGCGGATTTGTCAGCCCGGCGAGAGCCGCTCGCGACTGCACCAGGATCGTGTTCCATAAAACGTATCGTAAGTCATCTCGTCGATGACAGGGTATAGGGCTTATCATTTATTTTTCCACTACTTGGTTCCTGCTGCACTTCGTATGTGTATTAGCTACCAACTTCACGGGACCCGCCAAGCAACTATCAACCATGGCTGACCAAGTAAGCTCCCTCAATATATACCTAATATAATTGTTTTTATTTTTAACGCAGCTACCGACTCAGAAGACCAAAGTTTACAAGCATGCCGACTCTGACGGTCACTTCCGACGAAAGGACTCATCCTTTCGATCCTGGGTGTCTCGCGATGCATCCGCCGAGTTCCCTGCCGAGAAGGATCGCTACGTGCTGTACATCAATTACGGCTGCCCATGGGCGCACCGCGCAAACCTAATTTGGACCTTGAAGGGTTTGCAGGGTATCATTCAGATGGTAATTCTGGATCCAGAGCTCGGCCCGGATGGATGGTTTTTCTCTGGTCGCTATGGATCCGCCGAAAAGGATCCTCTGTACGGGTTCAAGTATCTGAAGGAGCTTTATTTGAAAGCTGATCCTGAATATAATGGACGGTATACCGTGCCGACACTTTGGGATAAGAAAAAGGGAACGATCGTGAACAACGAGAGCAGCGAGATCATCCGCATGCTGTACACTGAGTTTGACGACTTCTTACCAGATAATTTGCGGGAAGTGAACAAACCGGGAGGCGGATTCTATCCGGAGCACTTGAGAAATGATATTGATGCGATGAACGCGTGGGTGTATCCACTGATCAACAACGGCGTCTACAAGACGGGCTTTGCCACCACGCAGGCTGCCTATGAAGAAAACATATACCCACTGTTTGAAGCACTTGATCGCGTTGAAAAACATCTGAGTCAGCCGGGACACCAGCCATTCCTATTTGGTGATCATATCACCGAGGCTGATGTCCGACTGTACACGACCATTGCACGTTTCGACGTTGCTTACTATCTGATCTTCAAGTGTAATCTGAAGATGATCAGACATGATTACCCACGACTTGACCACTGGTATCGCAGGCTTTACTATGACGAGTCCGAGATCACACGAGGGGCCTTCAAAAATACGACATTCTTTGACATTGTATGTTTCGCAGAGGCACATTGAAAGACGAGAGGCTGACTGAAAATAGTACAAATTTGGATATGCCGTCGCCGTTGGAAATAAAACCGGCAACCAAGAGCTCGTGCTTCCTGTCGGACCTGTTCCTGATATTCTCCCCCTTGAAAAGGAAGAGTAGTCGTTGGTGGTCACTTAATGGTTATTCTCATACGACATGTGCACCCTTATGAGAACAGGATAAGAAAGTGGATAAATTTGACAGATGAAGACGAGTTGAGTAGCGTCTCTATTTCAGTTCTTAGGAATCTTATTTAGTGCGATCATCCATTAGTATTTTCATATGCAGTAAACTAACACATTCGAACGCCAAGTCAAACCTCTTCCTTTGTCATTCTCATTCTCATTGCAAAACGTCAAGGTTGATATTACGGACGTCAGCATCTAGATCTATTCCCAGAAATCAAAACAGGCAATTAGAAGACCAACCCCTTGGTCTGCTGGATCTTCTTGACATTAATGTCACGGATGATCATCATGAAGAACAAACTCAGCGCCATGATTGCAGTGCCAGCAATCAGCATCCGCTTCTGGGTGGCCGCATAGGCGTATTGAAGCGCGATTCTAGTCGGGGAGCCCATGGGGAAACTCAGCTGTAGCGCAAGGTCATCATAGATCTCCTGCCACTGACCAACGGATTCCTCGGGCAGCATGGTCTGGAGTATGCCCGGCAGAGTATTAGTCCAAATGGCACCTGAGATACTGCCACCAATGGAGCCACCAATAGTTCCGAACAGACCCAACAAGGCCAAGAGTGCAGCCACATCGTCATGCTGCGCAGCAGCCATAACGGCCACCTGTTGACCAATGATGATAACACCACCACCCAAGGCAATAAAAACCTGGCACATGATGATATAGCCTAGATCAAAGCCAGGGTTTCGGAAGTAGATCATCAAGCCAACGCCGAGCATGTACAGCGGAACGCCCCACATAAGCACCCACTTGAAATGACCGGTGTAGCTGATCAGAAGACCAACGGCAAAGAGCTCGACACCCGAGATGATGTCAAAGATGCTCGAGATATACCCGGCGGATGCAAGCGAGGTGTTGTACACAACCTGCAGGTAAGACGTAAAGTAGTAATTCCAGCAGTAGTAGGCGATCTGGTAGCTGGCATCTAGCAAGCAAGCACCGATTACAGTGCGATTCTTGAGCAGGTGCCATGGGACGAAGGGATGACGGGCACCAAATCTTTCCCAGAAGCCGAAAGCGACCAGCAGGACGAAGCCCACGACCAGCATGGCAATAATATGGGCGGACTTCCAGGCATCGCGAGATGAAGCGGCGAGAGTGAACGGCAGCAGGAAGAGAACGAAGCCAGCGCACAGAAGGAAAACTCCAATAACTGACAGAAATTGAGTCAGACTTTGAGGAGTGCAAAAAGAGTTGAGCTCACTTACAGTCGAATTCGATCGCATAATGGACCAGGCTTTCGGACCAGTGACGCCCGCTGGACTTTTTCAGAACCAGTCCGTTCTTCTTTGCCTTTCTCTTACCCAGCTGCATCATGACAATCATAGGAGTAGCAACGAAAGGAAGGACGATAGCCCAAGCACCATAACCCCAGCGCCAATTGATAGCATATACCGACTCCGCTGCCTTGGGGCCACCGAATGCGGTAATAATATAGGGAGAGGAAGTCAGGGCAAAGGCAAGACCGCGGTTGCGCAGTGAAGAAGTATCGGCCGTGACCACATCGACACAAAAGATCATGCCTGTGAAACCAACCGAGTAGAAAATCTGGATTGCAATCATTGTCAGTCGCGTTACTCATTTCGTTGTAGTGATCATGAACTTACGTTGGCAGCAGCATAGAGCTCGAAACTGTTGCAAGATGCCATGAGGACCATGCCCAATGTAGCAATCGCCAGCATCAACACGAAACCGAAGGTACGATCCCACAAGTTCAGAATCTTGGCAACCGGTAGATAAGTGGCACCAGCCATAACGTTAGCCACGACGGAAATGACTGGCAGCAGCGAGTGATCCTGGAATGCGCTTGAGACGAAGGGATCTAGGTTATAGGAAAGCGATGCCTCAAATGCCCTACTAAAGTAGAGCAGCCACATACTGCATATTTGTAGTTAGTACATTGCCAAACTTTTGCGACAAAGGATTGATGTGATAACTCACCAAATGTAGACGATGATAAGGGAAGACTTCGACCATGACAAGGTCATGGCTTCCGCAATTCTCACACCATCCTGTGCATTCTCATCTGGAACATCATCAAAATTCTCCTGTCCATCCGGACCATATCCAACCGGCTTCTCCTGCTTCTGGCTCTCAACGTTGACGTTCATCTTGGCCTTGGTGACATCGGCCTCCTGGGAGGTGTTATGTTCCGCCATAGTGATGCGTATCCAAGAACAGATTCTGGTGCGTAAGCGTTTATAGCTAAAAGATGCACCAAGACAAAGGGAAAGAGAAACCAACGGAGATATAAGATCAACCGCCGAGAGACCAAGAATGGGCGGATACGGCCTAAATAAGTTCAGATCGACCGACACCGGGGAAAAAAGTCTGCCATATAGGGTGGCTCCCTTCTCAGCGTGCCACTATTTCCTGCCAAGTTCTTCGGCTGGCCGAGTCGTTAACCGACGGCCAAGCCTTTGAACTGGCTAAATCTTTTTGCATCGTGAGAGTCCCAACCACGGCGGCAGACCTTGGCACATGCAACCGGAGGAGTGGAAATCCTAAATAAAACAAATTATACCATGTGAGAATAGCCCCAGGCGCGCTATAGGTAGCCCGCCATGTCCATATGCAACAGTAAACGCGAGAAAGCTCAAGGAGAGAAACAGAGACATGACAATATGGAAGAGTCGGCATGGGAATGCCAAGCGAGGGGCGCTAGGCCAGGATGTGACTATAAAGCTGGGCAGCGGCGGCCATTCGATCAAAGCTCAATGCCCAGAAAATCGACCCCAGCACACCTCCGGCGCTAGTTTGAGTTCTTCCTTAATCTCCCGACAGATGATCAGATAACTTGGAGCCAAGACCCAGCGTCTTGGCCCGTGTGTCAAGGGTAAGCGAGTGGTACGAGGTGTCGGAAGGAAGGCCAGGTCGAGGCCGTGTCCCACGTACAATTCAGCATGAAAGCCACACGCCAAGAAGTTCGTATCGTTCCATATCCTTCGGAGGCTTTACGAAATCTCCCCGCTAACTAATCGAATTGACCTACACCAAATCCACCTGCCAATATCTGCCAAGACGTCGAGAGGGAGCTTGTTATCCATAATGCTCGCCGCATATGCCAGCGCAGCGTTGACAACCGGACGCTCCAGCGCCGTGCAGTCAGCTTCCGCATCCTCCGTTACAACATTAATATCCCCAATCTCTAACCTCAGTAGCAGTGATGCTTTTTCCAGTCAAGGTGGGCTCTGCGGCTCTCGACCGACCGATCGTACTCGCTAGTCTCGGCAGGGAGCCGACCATGGCAACGACGCTTCGCTTAGCTTCAGGAAGCGCAAAGCGCGCTCTTGGCGAAACTTTACATGGAGCTTATCAATCAAATTATTCCGAAAGAAGATCAGATTAAATCCAGCAGGGACTCCAATATTTAGAATCCATCCTGAACCGTGTATAGAGTGGACGGCGTAGCGTGTTCCTCGTCACATAGCCCTAATTCCACAATTGGGAACGGCCCGCGTTATCGGCCACTCGTCTTATCTGATGGCCCCTTATCTGATCTGACGACAGGTTCCTCAGATTCCAATCTCCAACCCTTGGGAAGCTCCTAACAACTACACCATGCAACTCAAGGCACTGACCTCCTTAGCCCGCGGCCAGCCGGGCATCCTCCACCACATCGTAAAGCCGCCCCGTCCCCCATAATACCCCACCCGACTAATTCGAACTTCTACACCAGACCCCAAGCCTGGTCTCCTTCGAATACACGCGCGGCGTGATCCGCAAAACGCACACCCTCATCTTTGTAGGGGGGCTAGGTGATGGTCTCGGCACAGTGGAATACCTTAGCGACATCGTCCAAGCACTGGAACCGACCGAATGGACGGTATTCGGGTTGGTGCTATCCTGCTCATACGGAGGCTGGGGCATGGGTCGACTCGGGAATGACATTGATGAGATCGCACATACGGTTAATTATGTCCGAGAATACAAGACACCGCAATTTGGACCGGGCAAGGTGGTGATTATGGGCCACTCGACCGGCAGCCAGGATGTGATGCACTACATCAACTGCCCGAACCCGCGGCCGGCACATCCTATTTTCGATAAGGACTGGATACCCGTCGCACGTCCGGCGATAGACGGCGCTATTATGCAGGCGCCTGTCTCGGACCGGGAGGGTATTCTGTGGGTGGTGAAGTGCGGTACTGAGCGGGATAGCCCGGAGACAATGCGCGAGATCTACGACAAGGCTGTAGAAGATGCACGACGACACACATACGAAGATCACAACTCGGTCGATACGCTTGTGCCGCTATCTGTGACGGGGCGAATTGGATACCCGACCTCTGCGCCAGTGAGCAGCCGGCGATTCTTGAGTCTGGTCAGCCCGGACAGTCCCGAGAACCCGGAGGAAGATGACTTGTTTAGCTCAGATTTGAGTGACCAGCGGCTGAAGGATACCTTTGGGCAGGTCGGATCGCGGGGTCTGTTGAAGCAGCAATTGCTCGTGCTGTATTCTGGTCGGGATCAGTCGGTGCCTCCATGGGTTGACAAGGAGGCATTGCTTGAGCGGTGGAAATCTGCCATTAATGTGCATGGCAAGCAGTTCTGGAGTCCGCGTAGTATGGTTATTCCAAATGCTTCCCATGCTCTCAGTGACTCAGATCAGAAGGAGCCGCGGCGAATCCTGGTGGAGAGGGTGACTGGGTATTTGAATGATATTCTGCAAGGTTAGCTTAAGCAGTTTTTATGCTTTATATAAAGTTAGATGAATTGATCTCTGAAATTGAAAACGAGCCTCATGATCAATAGAGAGTCCAACTGCTGTATAGGAAGTCTGGGTTTGCATAAGGAGCCATCTGCGTATGTCTGTAACGCGCGAAATACAATGTGGTACACTATTGCAGTACACTGAAATACCTCAGTAGGATACCCGAAGAAAACAAAACCGCAAGTCCGAGCATGTACTAGGACATGGTGCAATTCAGGCATGGAAAAGCGGGCTGCGTAAACTGTATCTCCTCAAATGCCGGGCTGGTGGTAGTCAAAGTAAAAGATTGCACGCTTATATCCAACACATCCTGCTATTTTCGTACGCACACTATCCACTAGATTATTTAGTGTGCAGTTTGTGAGACATCCGACGAATGCTCAAAAAGAATAACGTATGCCACGATCTTGACACCGAAGGTTCAAAATCTCATTGAATCGGCTTTGCTTCCTTGGACATCGCGAACAGCTTTGATAACAATTATCTTATATACGATCTGCTATGTACGAGCTTTTTCCTCTTTGACCTTCGTTAAAAGATTCGGCCGTCTCTTACTCAAGCTTCTGAGCAATATTAAGTGCGACCAAGTCCACAAATTAACAAGTATGTTTGTGATTGATGCATTTGATGAATAAGAAAAACCCCGAGATCAAACTCAATATCCAATTGATCTCCCACATGTGCAGGCATGGTGTGTGGTTCTAGTTCGTCCAGATCTAGGTTTACGGACAGCCCTGAGTAGCTAAATTGGCTCGGCTTCAACACCATTTGAGGGATATTATAGAACTTGACTTGCATCAATACTGGGACCATTTATTGGGGACCAAATTATTCTATCTCCGGAAACAACTCATGGTTTTGGCTGTCATCATCTTCTATCAGTTTGACCGGGGTCTGAAATTATCTAAACTCTTATTTAAATGGTAATACACCTCTTATCTTTGCAGCTATCATCTGTCGCTTCCCAGCGAAAAAGAATGGTTTAATCTATCGTGACAGCTGGCCAAGTTTTGGGGTATACCAAAGACCCAGTAGTCCGGGATTGACATGCTGGAAGCGACCTACCGCCTAGCCTCTTTGATGGCCACCATTTCGGTCAATTCGACAACGGGCGCGCAGCAGATCTAATCTTCCAGCGGCGGTCTCTCGGGCAGGTCTTTCCTTGAGACAGCCGGTATCTGAAGATAAATCGTGATTCGCTTGGCGCTGGGACAAATCACAGCGATGTCTTTTTGGTCTGAGAGCGATAAATATCATTTCTCATTAAGGTTAAGGATTGGGCAATCCATGACGGTAAATCCCTAGAGCATGGTCTAGAACCAGACTATCGATTGAGATATAATTCTGATCAGATAATTACCATGTCTTGCACACAGGCCGAATTCATGGCTCGGATCCGACATCTCTGCCAAGAGGTTTAAGAACCTTCCAAGAGAAGCCCGATCGAAGCAGATCAATTGGATCCTTCAAAAGTCGATTTTCCAACGGAAACAATCCTGTGACTAGTCCTAGCACTATCGACGCCCCTGAATTGAGCTCCAAAACCAAACCCGCACTGGGTATCCGCCGAGTTTATCCCGACTTGCTCTAATTCCCTGGCCCCCATCCGTCCATTGTCCAATTTTGAGATGGTCTACCCAAGAACCAGTCTACTGGAACTTGACATGTCGATCACGTAGGTCACCTGGACAAAGCTAGGGGCAAAATGACGGACGCGTCCATGACCGGAAGACGCCTCCCGGCCAAACGTCCTCCATCCTACAAAACCTACACCGGGTCAGAGTAATCGAGCAAGGACCAGTTCGAGCAGCCACCTATTCTGGCCAGGACGAGGCCATAGCGGGCCGTTGGACGCCATATGGCGTCTCCATCTAACGGCCGAGCAGGACGGGATGATCCGTGGGGGACTTCCCGGTCCTCAATGGCGACTATTGGCTTGGAAGAAAGGGATTGTCTCTTCCCGACCCTTCGCGCCGGGCCTCACCGCTGCATCAGGACCAGATAACAGCTGTGCAGGGGTGAGATCATGCCATAGTGTGACAGACACGACATGTGAAAAAAAAAGGGGGATGCACATCGCTACGATATAGGGCATATAGGGTTAAAAGTCCCTCGATAACACAACGAGCGAACCGAAAAGAAGGCAGAAGGGCATCTGGTCAGCCCAGTCTGGACTTTAGAGTCTCGAAGCACCCTAACAAAGTTTACTTGGAGGCCGCGGCCCCGCGGCCAGAGAACTGGGATGCGCGACGGAGCGGCTCGCCGGAGAGTCGCCGGGAACCTGCCTCGGCTCCAATTGACACAGCCGGAAATTAAATCAGCGCCGACCTCTCCTCCAAATACGCAGAGGCCAAAGCTGCTCCACTGCGCTCATCCAGGCAGCTCTCGGGGACGATCCGTCAGGCGGGAATACACGCGCCGTTCCGCGGGTGGATGCCTCCTGTCCACTCGAGTCGTCGAGGATACATCCAGTCCACTGCACCGGGACACTCTGTCCACGCATCCGGTTCCTTCGGTGACCGGAAGAGAAGAGAGAGAGAGAGAGATAAAAAAAAGGAGTCGGATCTTGTCCGGTTCGAGCTTGGCTCGCTACCTTTCCAGAATGGATTTCCAATGCCTAACGGACCCCCGGGAGATTATCGCTGACCATTGCCGGAGTCCTTCAAAGTGTTCTCAGACGTGAAACGGCAGGGGTTCACGCTCAGGCTTACGGTTCACGATTTACGATTCACATATAACAGATGAAACGCAGTGGAGAAATGAAGACCGGGCCCGGCATTTACTTCCACGTGCAGGATACAGGGAAAGAAAAAATAAACCTTCTCGCTTGGCCAGCTTTCCGAGCTCCACCGAGGCCATAGCAGCTTCCTGTCGTGGTATGGCACCAAGGCCATTCTCGTCTCGAACCCCCTGACTGGGCCGTTGGCTCTGGACCCGGAATCTTCTTACCCACTGTGCCCTGTGCGAGTTCCCCGTCCCCTTTTCTTCCAGGTGGAGACCCGACTTTTCTGAGATCTATCCACGTGTAGTGGGTGCGATCGTGTGAAGTACGTGCATGTACTTCGGTGTTTAGGTCAAATTCGTCCAGGTGGCTGGAGTTAAAAACTAGAAAAGAGGAAAAGGGAATACCGTCGAGAAGCATAACGGGGGTCTCGAATACGGGCGAAATATGAGAAGGGCGATTGGATGCACCTTTTAGTCATTGGCCCCCTTGGGGAGAAATGTATGATCTCATTCAGCTGTCAGCGAACGCCTTGCAATTTACGTTTCCCATTGTGCACTTTGCAATTTGCATGCACCCGATCATCCCGACGAGGAATTATTTTCCATTGTATGAAGGGGCGTATGACGAGGTGGAGAATATCATTTCTTTTTCTTGATTCCGTTTTCTCCCCGTGCCACTCCTGTACCCGAGACGGTCTCGGAGCTGTAGCAATTGACCGGGGTTGACCAGAGCGACGGGTTCTAGAGAGTAGTTTTGGATGGGTGATAATTTCTTGGACCTTAAAGAGTTTCCCATATCCCACCTTGTCCACCAGCCCCTCCCTCTCCACTTAGTTCCAGCCACTGCCCGGACCAGACTTCGCACACTGGAGCCCCCCTCTTTTCCCCCTTCACACAACCTGCGTCATCTCGCGATTGTTGTGAGCTCCCTTTTCCACCCCCTCGACATCCTTGCTCTCGACCTCGTATCCCCTCCACCCCCTCCCCCTTGCCCGCCATGTCGGGGAAAATGACATTGTACAAGTTGGTGGTGTTGGGCGACGGAGGTGTTGGAAAAACCGCCCTTACAATTCAGGTGGGTTGAAACTTCGAACTCGGCCATTCGAGTCCCTGCATCACTGACCCTCGATCTTTCCTCCCTTGCAGCTCTGCCTCAACCACTTCGTCGAAACATATGACCCGACTATCGAGGACTCCTACCGCAAACAAGTCGTCATCGACGGACAGTCGTGTATGCTCGAAGTGCTGGACACGGCGGGCCAGGAAGAATACACCGCGCTACGGGACCAGTGGATCCGAGATGGCGAAGGTTTCGTGCTGGTGTACAGCATCACGTCGCGCGCCTCCTTTTCGCGCATCACCAAGTTTTACAACCAAATCAAGATGGTCAAGGAGTCTTCCAGCTCCGGATCCCCCTCCGGCCCCAGCTACCTGGCTTCCCCCATGAACACCTCGGGCGGTCCGCCCCTGCCCGTGCCCGTGATGCTCGTCGGCAACAAGAGCGACAAGGCGGTGGAGCGCGCCGTCTCCGCACAGGAGGGCCAGGCCCTTGCGAAGGAGCTCGGCTGCGAATTCGTGGAGGCATCGGCGAAAAACTGCATCAACGTCGAAAAGGCCTTTTATGATGTTGTACGCATGCTGCGACAGCAGCGGCAGCAGGCGCAGGGCGGTCGGGGGCAGGACCGCCGCCCGACTGGCTTCGGGTCGGGTCGCGACCGCAATGCAGAGGCCGAGTATCCGAAGCCTTTCCGGACAGACCACCGATCGCGGCATCGCAGTCGACTGCAGTGTGTCCTCCTGTGAGCGGCCGGGTCCGTCCGGGAGGATATTCCTTGCCTCTTGCCTCCGTGATAGGTGTCCTAACTTTCCTATATGTCCTTTCTTATATAATTCTGTTGGTCTCGGGTGCATTTGGAGGGCGGTTCTATCTTTTGGTTACAACCTCGTTTGGCGTCGGCGGCCTCTTTCCTCCCTCGACCGTGCTTCATATCATCCGCTCCGCTTGCCATCGCAGAGCTCTGGAGATGAGAATCTATCCTCAACGCTTTCTTTCGTCTCGACATTCTCTGGATTGCACGCTTCTTTGTCCAGCACTGTTCATGCGGCAACAGATTCGCAACACTTGGCCCCCGAATCCCACCCGACAACCACCATCGGCTCGTTTGTATTTTGGTATGCTGCCCCGCTACTTGATACTTGGGACATGCTTTGGTGGCTCACGGGCCCACGGATGATTGGGGAGTGGCATTGCATTTCCTGAGAGCATCTGACGCCACAAACACAAAAAAAAAAAACTCCCAGGCGACGAAGCCAGAAGATCGCAGTCGCGCATTAGCAGGCATTTCGATATGATACCCTACGACTGAGCTTGTCATTTTATATTTTTGAATTCGTGCCGCCATTTACGCGAGTATATAGACAATACAGATTTCGAACTCAATGGCTCTGAGGGGAAGCACTGGAGAGATGTGTCCGGAGATCTCGGTCTCCAACTAAACTAGTAAAAGTAGCTTGTGCAAACGAAAAGCGAACACCGGTTTCAGCCCCTCGTGTATACATGCCGGTACATGGCAGCCCACGGTGGCGTCCCGCGAGCACATGTAACCGCCACGTACCCCGAGTTGCGGGGAAAGCACGGACACCCTCGGGCTGAGCTTCTCCCCGCATTCGCATCCGACTTGTCGTCCCTGGAGCTCTGAGGGAAATCCTTGCATCGTCCGTTTCTCCGTCCTCCAATCGCACCTACGGAACCCAACTACCTGGACCTCGGGTACCGACAGGGATAAAAAGTGGTTGAAAAGGCGCTATCACAACGAACAAGCAGAATACCACATCAACCCACCATGACGCACCCTCAACGAACGGCGCTGGAACGGTCCCTCACGGACCCAGAGACATTCTGGTCTGGTCATGCGGAAAGGCTCCACTGGCACCGTAAGCCGAGTCGAGCCCTGACGCGTCAGTCCAAGACCCTCCCGAGCGGAGTCCAGCATGAGCATTGGTCGTGGTTCCCGGATGGCGAGATCTCCACGACGTACAACTGCGTGGACCGGCACGTGGCAGGCGGGCAGGGAGATCAGGTTGCTATTATTTGGGAGTCGCCAGTGACGCAGACGACGGAGAAATACACCTATGCACAGCTATTGGACGAGGTCGAGGTGCTTGCCGGCGTGCTGCGGGAAGAGGGTGTACGGAAGGGAGACGTGGTCATCATCTATAGTATGCAATCACCAATAACTACAGAATGGAAATGTCTGACAGTGGGCAGTGCCGATGATACCAGCCGCGCTCATTGCAGCGCTTGCCATTACCCGGCTCGGCGCCATCCATGCCGCTGTCTTTGGCGGGTTCGCTGCAAATTCCCTGGCACAGCGTATTGAAGCTGCCCGACCACGGGCAATAATGACGGCCTCGTGCGGCATTGAAGGTGCCAAGGGGCCGATTTCGTATCGGCCTTTGGTGGAGGGGGCCGTGGAGGCGAGTCGCTTCAAACCTAGTAAAGTTATTGTATGGCAGCGGGACCAGATGCGCTGGAATAACCCGGATAAGCTGGGTGGTCAGCGTAACTGGCAACGGCTGGTCAAGAGCGCGCGTGGGCGTGGTATTCGGGCTGGCCCGGTACCGGTCAAAAGCACCGATGGGTTGTATATTATCTATACTAGCGGTGAGTTTCGCCATGATCATATCCCAGTGTCCCGTTGCTGATCAGAGCAGGCACAACGGGGCTACCAAAAGGTGTTCTAAGAGAAGCCGGAGGCCATGCCGTTGGACTTGAACTGTCCATCCAGTCTTTGTTTGGCATCAAACCTGGTGATGTGATGTTCTGCGCCTCGGACATTGGCTGGGTTGTTGGTCACTCGTATATCCTCTATGCACCGCTGCTGGTTGGCGCCACCACCATCCTCTTCGAAGGCAAGCCCGTCGGCACGCCAGACGCAGGAACGTTCTGGCGGATAATCGAGAAGCACGGGGTCAACACTCTATTCACGGCGCCAACGGCAATGCGAGCCATTCGCAAGGATGACCCCAACGACCGGTTCCTGAGAGAAATCGGCCAGCGAGGCGGTATGAAATCCCTCCGAGCACTATTCCTAGCCGGTGAACGCAGCGAGCCAAGTATCGTTCGCACGTATCAAGACCTGCTGTCTCAATATGCTGCACCAGGAGCCCTCGTCGTTGATAACTGGTGGTCCTCCGAGTCCGGATCCCCCATCTCAGGGTTGGCACTGGATAGCCACGCCGCCCTGAGCACAAAGTCAGGGTCGAACCGCCCACTCGCCATCCGGCCGGGCTCGGCAGGCCTACCGATGCCAGGATTCGACGTTCGGATCGTCGACGACGAAGGCAATGAAGTCCCCCGCGGACAAATGGGCAACATCGTAATGGCACTCCCTCTAGCCCCAACAGCATTCACAA
The DNA here is from genome assembly GCA_037042055.1 of Penicillium sp. S103-07. NCBI lineage: Eukaryota > Fungi > Ascomycota > Eurotiomycetes > Eurotiales > Aspergillaceae > Penicillium > Penicillium sp. S103-07. The sequence continues at coordinate 336,197 of JAXQJQ010000014.1, read as the reverse complement.
GTCTCTTCCAGGACGAAGAGCGATTCTACAAGGGATACCTGAAACGGTTTGATGGACGCTGGCTAGACACGGGCGATGCAGGACTAATTGACGAGGACGGCTACGTGCACATCATGTCTCGATCCGACGATATCATCAACGTCGCAGCGCATCGCTTCAGCACCGGTAAACATACCTACTCCCGCCTCCAACAAAAATAAAAACTAACAGAAAATGAAGGCCAAATCGAACAAGTAATCCTAACCCATCCATCCATCGGCGAAGCCAGCGTAGTCGGAATCCCCGACCCACTGAAAGGCCACCTCCCATTCGCATTTATCCAGCCTCGCGGCGAGGGCGAAATACCCGCGACGCCACCAGCGAAGCTATTCTCTGAGGTCAATGCCCTCGTGCGAGAGCAGATTGGGGCTATTGCATCATTGGGCGGGATGATTCAGGGCCGGGGGATGATCCCTAAGACTCGGAGTGGGAAGACGATGCGGCGGGTGCTAAGGGAGCTTATTGAGAACGCGGTGCAGGAAAAGTTTGATGCGGTTGTCAGTGTGCCGCCTACTGTTGAGGATCCGGATGTTATCGAGGTTGCGAGGGCGAGGGTTAGGGAGTACTTCATGATGAAGGGGGGCGGGAAGGCGAAGCTTTAGATTCAGACTGCGTTCATGATGCGTATCCGGAGGAGATTGATTAGTCTTTGGATATCAAGGGCTCTAGATCATGTATAGGAAAGTCAATGCGGTTGTGTCTAGAACGTCTTGATAGTATGGTGCTGCTATCTATGGATGTATTAAGGAAGGTCATTTTCTTGAACTTTGATCAGAACGTAGACGCAGTTACGGGATCATTCATAGAACGGTCATCTTCTAGTAAGGAGATTAGAAACAATGTCTTTCCGGAGGAGGCATGCTTCTTCAGAACGAGAGACGGGCTTCGAAGGTAAAGAAGGCATTGATGTCCAATACGTCTTGCGCGAAGAGAATAACAGACAGTCGTTGAAGTTGCCTTGACGGGATCTGCAATAAAGCTCAACAGGAACAACGAGCATAGCGGGGAGGTCAACGCCGCAAACAATATCCTATTCAAGGATAATCGAAACCCCACGGCCCAGACGGTTACAATGGTCCTATTATGGAACAGGAAACCCGTCGTCAAGAGATATGAAGACAACATCCTCTCAGGCAACGTTTCAAGTCATGAGTGCTTCATTCACCAATCCTTTTGAGGAGTTCTTCCCGCTACCAACCTGAAGCGGCGTTTAGAATTCTTTCCGGATGTGTTTCTGGACCTTCCTATGACATTTTCCCAGAGACCCTTTGAATCATCTAGGTCATATTGATAGGCTCAATTAGCGATGACTTCATCTTCGTCTTCGATGATAACCAAGTGACCTTCTGACTGGCTCCTCCTATCCTTTGACTATTATACGAGGGAAGGAAAAGTGAACCTGTTGTGCTGCTATTGCAAAATCTAAAGATGAAAAGAAGCACGAAGAGTGGATCTCCGGGCCAAATGGTGCAACATATCTGCACACCATGTATTGGGAAGGCAGGAGAAGCTCCTCAATTCAGAATGCTCCAAGATATGAAGGGCTAATGACAACCTAGTGAGACCGGCAGAGTCCTCTGAAGACGCAGAAGAGGTGGAATCAAGTTCCAGCGAAGATGTCGAACGTGTATACTAGAAAACGAGTTGTCTCCGTGGCGCAATCGGCTAGCGCGTCTGACTGTTAATCAGGAGGTTGGAAGTTCGAGCCTTCCCGGGGACGTTGTTTTTGCTTAACCCAACGCGAGCTGCATGCAGCATTTCATAACGGGAATGGAATTGTGTCGCCGACTGGGTTCATGCGAATGCGGTCTGGGTTCATGCGAATGCGGTTCTCGCAGACCAAGCGGCTCGACGGGTTCCATGGATACTGGAGTTTATTTTTGCTTACTTTCGCTCTACGTTTCTCAAGTACCCAAGTCCAAACACAAAGCACGTTCACGGATAAGTCATTTTGTGAAGCAAAGAAACGATATGTCCAGGAGAATCTTGCAGAAGTAAACAGGCAGAAGCAGAACATAAGAGGACCCAACCCCGAAGGGAAAGGTACATTATGTATTATCTAATAAAAACATAGACAAGACATATACACCCAAGAAAAGAAACCCAGAAGCCCAAGGTCATCCAACGCCTGGCCACGACGCTCACGTATCACATCATTGAACAAAGCCGGAAGCATACAGCGGATGGTTTCCGGCTGTACAGCGACTTGACCACGCTCACGTCGAGAGCCGAACGATCCCAATCGCAGATTTGCCCAAGCTTACACTTACAGCAAGAGAGCGACGGCACCGAAGACGGCGGCCAGACCGGCACCGGCGCCGGTAGCGGCGTTCATGGCACCGGCGTTGAAGGCGGGCTGGGAGGCAGCGGGGGAGCCGGAGGGGGCAGCAGGGGAGGAGCCGGTGGGACCAGCGCCGCTGGGCACCAGAGGGGTGGAAGCGGGAGCGCTGGAGGAGGCGACGGGGCTGGTGGGAGCCACGGTCGAGGAGGAGCTGTTGAGGGAAGTCAGTACGGTCCGCATATCCTATATCACGGCGGATTGTTGACATACCACTTGTTGCACTGGGTCACGGTCTGGGTAACCAGAGGACGGGTCACGGTGAAGGGACCGTGGGTCATGGTGATGTGACCGGGGGTCGAGATGCTGTAGGTGTGGCTGCCGTGGGCGATGGTGGTGGCCTCGGGGCAGTAGGTGGTGAACTGGGTGACAGTCTCAGTGACGTCGGCGGCCAAGGCACCGGCGGCCAGGGCAGTAAGAGCAGCGATAGAGAAGCGCATTTTGAAAGGTTGAAAAAGTTCGAGGAATGTTCCTTGAGATATGACACGAGGTCTAAAAGAGTGGCTTTTGACGTAAAGAATGTAATCGGACGTAAAGTACCGGGGATGTGGTCAAAAGAATGTGGATGGGGAGGAGAAAGGAGGAGACGGGGCGAGACGGGTGGTTTATAGGGGGGAAGACCATGGTCGACTCAGGTACCCGTGCACTAGGGCGAAAAAGGGGCGGGCGTGGCATTTGCCCGGAAATTGGTCGACCTGGCAATTATGCGTGTCTCGTCGCGGCCGATGCGAGGCACGCTGCAATAGTGGCGTCGATGAATGGGGCGGGTCGTGGTCAGAACACGGCCTGTAAACCCGTTTGTGCGCATGGCCCGCTCCTGAGGATCTTTTTCCCGTTTGGGCCTCGTGGATGCTAGGGTTTTGTTCTGGGCAGTCGGTCGGGTGCAGTCTAGGCCGGGTGATTGTCAGTGCCGACGAAGATGAGCATCAGGCATGCCTTGCCGGTCAACTATTCTAGTCAAATGTAAAATCGGTCGCGGAGTAATTCGCTCCAAGTCTCTACCTGGCGGTATGGTTTTTGCGAGGCGCGACTCTGAAACCAGGAAGGTTCAGTCCCAAGGAACTCGTCTTACGCCAGCTCATTTCCCGCCGGTGGGGCTCCGATGATGGTTTCCCACTTGCCACAAGCACCGTAATTGGATCCTTGTCCATAATCTAATGATAGAAAAGATCTGAAAGCTTCGGAAACAAAGCATTGCCGATGTGCGGTGTGGGGTTCATTAGACATCAGGCAAGGGACATGTTCGATCTACCAGCTAGGGACAACGACGTCACATCAAATCTATTGCCTTGTTGTTGTCTCAACAAGCAGTTCTATTCTCGGAACTAAGAAAAACAAACGAGACTGCACGTGCGGTCGACTCCCGGGAGTCGATTACTTAGTGACTAGATGGATCACTCGAGTTTACAGAAGCTGATTATATTTCGTAAAGCACAGTAAACAGTCATGAACATTCCGAGCTAGACCCAACCTGAAATCGTAGACATTTAGCAGATAGCTGAGCATTCGATGGAGTTTCAAAGGTCACCGTGCTGACTTGATTTGCCGGATCTACCGGTATGCGGCTCCAAGGGCTTCTCTACCTGTGTTTTTATCTCGATTTAAAACCTTCATAATTTAAGGCGACCAGTGTTCTGTTCGAATACTAATGATAACTTGAAAAAAGAGCCTGGTAGGTACCGCGACAAAAAAACTTAAAACTCGACCATGACGGTATTCGAAACCGCGATCTTCGCTTATTTCCAAAGGCCTAAGCCATTAGGAGAGCGACGCCTTACCACTAGGCCACACGGCCCGTTTCAACGGGAAATGAAAATATTGGCATCTTCCCTCTATCTGCAAAATGATGTGTTAGAAACCGCGAACTCTCCACCTGAGCTACGATTGTTTTTCTGTGCGAACCATAGGATCTAAGGAGCGGAAAACCTATAGCTTAATCTGCTGTGATAGAAAATTCAACGGTAGATTTTGATAAACTATGAAGCAGCAACTCGAGGCAGTCCTTCGAAACAGGAGACAACCGAGTGCAACCATCCTACGGAGGGTGTCCACGCTTCATCTCTTGTTCTATCTCTACCCCTCTGTACCTGGGAAGCTATGACTCCGGCCCCGGGAGCGCGACCGGGACGCGATGCGCTCTCGGGAACCATCATAATCCACCACCCTCCTTGACCCGGGACCCAGCTTGGTAGACCATCACGACCCAACATTAAAGGTCGAACACAACCTGTCCAATCCGATTGTAACTGGTTCCCAAATGGATGGTGAATAGGCGCGGGACCTCTCAGCAGCGCCCGTCCAGCGCCAGCCCGGACGAATCCAGGCCGTCACCGACGAGTGCTGATACAGATTGAACGCCGTCTCTTCATCTTGGATTTAGTTGTGTGAAGAAAGAAAGGGGGAACCAAAATTTGCCGAAGAAAAGGACGCGCTCGGAGGCGGTCAGCCAGATAGGGAATAGTGCTGTTTCCCGCTTTCCGCGGGCAACGGGGAACATGAGGAACCGTTGGCAAGCTGCGTCCCGATATAAAGCGTCGGCGCTGTCCTATCTTGCGAATTCGTCGTGAATTTCTGCCCGCCATGTCTCTCGCTCGTTGTGGACGTCTTGCCCGTCTCTCCCTTGGGAGCGTTCGTCCTGCCGTCGCCCTCTCCGCTCGTCCCTATATCTCCAGAGCCCCCCTCACGCGGGGAGTAGCGTCATCCAGCCGGGATGCTCAGCAAAAGGTAAGCTTGCATACAATGGGTTGCGAGAGGGTAGTGATTTCAATATTGACGCCTGCTGTAGCTTCTTTCTTCCTCCCTTGAGGACTCCGACCCTGCTGTGTTCAGCATCCTCGAGAAGGTACGTCATGCCCGGAACTATGTGCTGGGTAATTGCTGACCCCAATTCCAGGAGAAAAATCGCCAGAAGCACTTTATCAACCTGATCCCCTCCGAGAACTTCACTTCGCAGGCCGTTCTCGATGCGCTCGGCAGTGTGATGCAAAGTACGCGCTTTCCCGACCGAGTTTTTGATAGACACGTGCTAATTGCAATACAGACAAGTACTCCGAAGGATACCCAGGTGCTCGTTACTATGGAGGAAACGAACATATTGATGCTTCGGAGCGTCTGTGCCAACAGCGCGCGCTGGAGACCTTCCGCCTTAACCCCGAGGAGTGGGGTGTGAACGTGCAGCGTAAGTTGTCAACCTGATCCCAATGGCATGGGACAGAGCACTAATTTCTCTTGCAGCCCTTTCCGGCTCGCCCGCCAACCTCATGGCCTACTCCGCTGTCCTCAACACTCACGATCGTCTCATGGGTCTGGATCTGCCTCACGGTGGCCACCTGTCCCACGGTTATCAGACCCCCACCAAGAAGATCTCCGCCATTTCCAAGTACTTCGAGACCCTGCCCTACCGCTTGGATGAGTCGACCGGTCTGATCGACTATGATGCGCTGGAGAAGCAGGCTCAGCTGTACCGCCCCAAGCTGATTGTGGCCGGTACCTCCGCCTACAGCCGTCTGGTTGACTACCCGCGCATGCGTGCCATCGCCGACTCTGTCAATGCCTACCTCTTGACCGATATGGCCCATATTTCGGGTCTCGTGGCCGCCGACGTGCTTCCTTCTCCCTTCCCTTACTCCGACATTGTGACCACCACCACTCACAAGTCTCTGCGTGGTCCCCGTGGTGCCATGATCTTCTACCGCAAGGGCATCCGCCGCACTGACAAGAAGGGCAACAAGGAGATGTACGATCTGGAGAACCCCATCAACGCCTCTGTCTTCCCCGGCCACCAGGGTGGTCCCCATAACCACACCATCACCGCGCTGGCTGTGGCTCTGAAGCAGGCCCAGTCCCCCTCTTTCCTGGAGTACCAGAAGACCGTGCTGCAGAACGCCAGGGCTCTGGCTGAGCGACTGGGTGAGTCCACCAGCAACGGTGGTCTCGGCTACAACATCGTGTCGGGCGGTACCGACAACCACCTGGTGCTGGTTGACCTGAAGAACCGAGGCGTTGACGGAGCCCGCGTTGAGCGCGTGCTGGAGCTGTGCGGTGTGGCCAGTAACAAGAACACCGTTCCCGGAGACAAGTCGGCCCTCAAGCCCGGCGGTCTGCGTCTGGGAACCCCGGCCATGACCTCGCGCGGTTTCCAGCCCGAGGACTTCCGCCGTGTGGCCGATATCGTCGACCGCGCCGTCATCCTGACCCAGAAGCTGGACAAGGCTGCGCGCGAGCACGCAGAATCCAAGGGTGCCAAGAATCCCGGCACCGTCAAGGCATTCAACGACTACCTTGGTGAGGGCGAGGAGATCTCAGAGATTGTGTTGCTGCGACAAGAAGTGGAGGACTGGGTGGGCACCTTCAGCCTGCCGTGGGTCAAGGACCAGTAGACATTTCTTTTTTTTTACCCCATTTTATTTTTTTCAACGTTATGTACATTTGCCAGCATGGTTCAACACGAAATATGATCAGACTATACACTTGAAACACCTCTCGAATTATTGCCCTATTCGGGCAAAGCATGCGCAGTGTAAACTTAATCGCTGACGTAGAACCGGGGTGATAACCGAGAACCGATAAGCGCTTCGGGGCCCCGAGCGACAAAGAACCTTCTATAACCTCGCGAGGCCCAGCTCTTTCTCTCAATTGTCATGTCAAAACATCCTACCTAGGTATCATAGAACCGCGACAATGAAAGTCAGCCAGGTAAAAATTCCTAATCACCGACACCGACCGCAATATACTAACCCAGCACTAGCTCTATGTGTACCCGATCAAGTCCCTACGGGGCACCACCGTCTCGGAGGGCACACTCACACCACTGGGATTAGAATGGGACCGACGCTTCATGCTACTAAAGGTCGAGCCGACCGAAGACGGCTCAACCACATTGAAGAACATGCACGTCTCGCACTATCCCGAGATGTCCCTCTTCCAAACCGCAATCGAGCTGCCACGAAACAATTCAGAGAGCGGGAAAATCACCGTTACGCACAACCCCGCAACAGACGCAGAGAAATCGAGACGTGAAACCAAGGAGCTTGAAATCCCGCTGCGTGTGGCTAGCCAGCAGGTGAAAATGATGAAAAAGTTGACGGTCACAATGTACCAGACCCCGACAACGGCGTACGATATGGGGGCTGAGTATAACGAGTGGTTCACCGAATGTTTCGGGTATCCCGTTGTACTGGCGTATCTGGGGGCGAACACTCGAGGGATCCTGGGGACGCTTGCGCCGCGGAAGCGGAATAAAGAAACTGTTTGGGAGTTGTGGTGGCGCGAGGTTAGCGAACCTAAAGGGAAAGAAGGAATCCTGATAGGTCTTCTTGCGGTCTACGTCGTCGGGAGTGTTATCTGGAAAGGAAATGATATGGTTCAGCAGGGCATGACCTCGGATTTATTGAGTGTCAAGACATATATCAACACGTTCGCTGCGGTCGTTGTATTGTCCGCTCTACACTGGATTACTCTTCGCCGCCGCGAAGACCGAATCGGATTTTCCGACTGCGCGCCATTCCTGGTTATCTCCGAGACATCGGTCGACAATGTCTCAGCGCGGCTTCCGGAAGGCGAAGAAATGGACCGCACGAAGTTCAGACCGAATATAGTTGTTTCGGGCGCCGAGAGTGCTTTTGAAGAGGATTTCTGGACTGAGTTGGCCGTTGGGCCGAGGCGGTCTCGTTTGTTATTGACGGGGAACTGCGTGCGGTGTCAGAGTCTGAATGTGGATTATGGAACGGGAAAGATAGGGACGGGCGAGTCGGGAAGTATTTTGAAGAAGCTTATGAAGGACAGACGGGTGGACCGGGGTGCTAAGTTTAGTCCCGTGTTTGGACGGTATTCGTTCCTTGATCGAATTGCTGCTGGTGAGCGGATTCGTGTCGGTGATGAGGTTCAAGTTGTTAAGCGTGGCAAGGAGCGTACGGCTGTTGGTGAGTTTGTTCTTCTTGCCTCTCAGGTTGTTTATTCGGCTAATGATTCTGCTAGATTGGCCCGGCCTTACAAATTAGAATTAGAACCGAGTATATAACTTCCCAAGTATCGAATGGGACATCAAGCACCGCCACTTTAGAAATTACGTGCAGACTTTCTAAGACAAACGGCCAATAAAGCCTAAACCCCGGTGGCCGAGGTGTGATCATGTCTAGGCGAACCATTGTGTAGAGCCCAACACGACTGCTAATGGTGCCCAACGAATGTCCAGCTCAAAGCACCAAAAGTCATCGGAAATACCGGTTCAACCAGAAGCTGCAAGGGACAGCAGAACCCACCCGTCAGGCCTAGTCGTTCTCGCTTTCGTTTTACAGTATGATGACACCGCCACAGTGACATCAGACACGTACGCACCGCCACGTCACCTGACCTTCTCCGGATCCATGGAAAAGCGACATGAAGTGGATTCCAGTTCCAAGAATAACTTTGTGTTTCTGCAGTGCGGTGTTTCTGTGTGTTCGACCAGCTTACTGTTGAGACTGCGGAATCTCACCTCAATTCGTCGCTGTGGCTTGAACAGCCAAGACCTCACCAAGGACCGCGACACTTCTCGATCTTACGCCGTTGCCTGAAATCTCCTACTAACTCTCACATCGGTCTTTGTCCCACACCTAGACCGGCGCTGCAGTTGAAGTCTAGTGGTTGCACCGGTGTCACGCTTCCCACCTTTTACACTCTGGTCTTGGTCAGACGCCAGTCCCGCGACCTCGATAAGGCGCCACTGAGCCCCGCGGCGGGAACGCTGCAGATAAAAAAAAGGAGCGCATCAATCGCCCCAACACCAACAGTCGCAGTCACCATGGACGACACCAATTTGCGCCGCAAGGACACCACCAAGGGTCCTCCATTACGGATCCTGTCTCTCGGTAAGCGCCGGCTCCCCCTCTATGCACAGGACCACAGCTAACCCGCACAGATGGAGGCGGAGTTCGTGGCTACTCCATGCTCATCATCCTCCAGGAACTCATGTACCGTACATACGTTGAATGCGAAGGAAAGCCACCGCGTCGCGACCAAATCCCCAAACCATGCGACCATTTCGATTTGATCGCAGGTACCGGCACGGGCGGCCTAATCGCTCTGATGCTGGGACGTCTCCGGCTCGACCTGGAAACATGCAAAGAAGTCTACGTGCGCATGACCCGGAGAGTGTTCGAAACAGACAAGACCATTGCCGGTATTCCCTATCGGTCCACCCTATTCAAGGCTTCCAAACTGGAAGAGGCGATCCGGGAATGTGTGCGGGAACACACGATTTACGAGGGAGAAGGGAATGACCAGCCAAACGCCTCGGCGGACCCTCGATCATCCATCGTAAGTCTCCCGTACAGCCCTAATTCGGTACCTCAGCGTTCGGTGAGCCGGGGAAGCTTCAGCACTTCGGCTGCGTCACACCCACAATCCCCCGCAAGTCAAAGAGGCTCCACTTTTCTCAACGGATTGCGCTGGGGAAACCCCGATGCGCTACTCTATGATAACCGAGAAAATCGGACCAAGACGTAAGTTATACTCCACGAAAATGCACATGCAACGCTAATATGCGGTTCTAGTGCCGTTACTGCGCTTTACAAGGGTACCCCGAAGAACGGATCGGCCGTGTTGCTGCGATCGTACGACTCTCGCCGCGAACCCCCGCCGGAATTCGACTGCACTATCTGGCAAGCCGGTCGTGCCACTTCAGCTACCGGACTTGCATTCAAGCCGATTCGGATCGGGCAGAGCAACTTCATCGATGAAGGCCCGGGAACATACAACCCGGCACCGCAGGTTCTTGACGAAGCCGTCGTTAATGAGTGGCCCGGTCGAGACGTTGGTGTGTTTGTTAGTATTGGAACAGGCCGTCGCCCATCCGGTACCAACAATCGCTCTCACGAGTGGTGGGAGGATTTCTTCGGAGATGCACTGGGCACGTTCGCCGAGGCGCGACGGCGTCTCATCTCGAAAATCGAGGGCTGTGAAGACATTCATCAGCACATGTTGATGGACAATCTCAGCCGCCGCAACGTTCCCGAGGACAACTACTACCGTCTCAACGTCGAGGTTGGAGTAGGCGAGTTTGGCATGAACGAGTGGAACCGCCTGGCGGATATCAGTACCAACACGCGACGCTATCTGGCCAAGCCCGAGGTAAAAAAGATGATTCTGGATGCCGGAGTCAAGTTCGCCAAGATTGACCGCATGAACAAGCGCCTGGCTGCCCACGCGGCGGCTGGGGGTGAACGAGATGACCTGTCCTTCGATCTTCAGCAGGAAGAGCTCAGCGTCTCTCAGCTTACATCCGCATTCCCTGTACCGCCGCCTTCCAATCCCATCGCTGTTGAACTCCCCGCCGAGCTCCCCACCGGGTCCGTTGAGTATTTCCAGCATGCACAAGCGTCACCACCCCTCCCAGCCGGAGTGACCGTAACTGCACCACCCGGAGATGATTCACTGCCGTCTCATCCAACGCCTCAGGACAGTCTCCCTGTGTCCCCGACAAGACACTCCAGTGGCGAGGTCAGCAGCTTCCGTCCCAGTCGTGAATATACTCGGCCAACTTCGCAGCAGCATGGTTCTCCCCGGCACAGTGGTGATCAAGTCTCAACCTACAACGGCATGCCTCCGCCCGTCCCTCCCAAAACACCGATCCCGTACCCCGCCCAAGAAAACTCGCCAGGGATATCTATGCCGGCGCCACTGTTCACTCAGCCACCGGTCCCGTCCAGTGGCAAGGCCCGACCGCCGTATCCAGTGGACGAGCCCCCGCCTACCGTGAATCGGCAACGGAAACCGAGCTACCACGTGAGGTGACTTTTTAGCTCTGCTTTTTCAGACATTCATTTTCCTTGTGTTTCTCTACTGGATACCCTTCATTCAAGATGGTGAATCAGGCCAGGTCTACTGCAGAACGAGGAACGCGGTGTCCTGGCGTATTAGCATTGGCTTTTCTATCCTTTACTTTTTTCTTTATTTTCTATTCGTTAGGATGACAGGGAAGGAGAAGATCATCCTTGACGGAAAATGATGAGTGACGACTTTATGACGGGTGGATTGCGGGGGTGTATAGTAATGAAGAGCAATTCAAGAATGTCATAGACCCGAAGTAGCTCTGGTCTGGACCACTCCTGGACCAGCAAAATACCGTAACGTCGAAGATGGCGCAGAAACAGGAACGGGGACAAGTGTCAGGTACAAGCTGCGCAGAGACCCACCGTCTACCCACCGCCTACCCACCGTATCTACTTTTTCCCCACAGCCCCAGCCTCTTTGTTTCGGGGGCCCCCTATTCTGCAGCTTTATCTCCTGCTTCGTCCCTTTTTTTCCTTTCTCCTGTCACATATCTGATTTCTGCTTCTTGAACATATTTGCCCTCTCTTTCTCGAATTTTTCGTGGCATGGTTGCCTGCAGCGTCACTCTGCCACTGACGTCGCGCCGCTGATCTTTTTGCCCCCCGCTTCGTTATCTTCCGATTTTCCAGAAACATTCCAGATCTTCTCTCGGCATTCATCATTTCTCGGCTTTGCATATACTTCTCCTCGACTTCTATTTCTGTTGTTTAGACCGAAACACACGTCAGCGAAACGCGCCTGCAGACTGGCCTGAACAAGTGTCTCAGTAGTCGCCGAGTACCGTCTTCGGACGACTCCGTCCCCGTGACGCCCTCTTCGCTCCCACTGCTGGCCAGTGTGGTCTTCGTCTTTACCAATACCTCAAAATGGATCCTCAATCCGCCTTAGCACACACCTCGGTCCTCCTCGCCCGCGCCGACTCCAACGGCCGCCCGCCCGTCTACAAAGCAGTCGGCATCTCACTCGCCGTTGCATCAGGCGTATTTATCGGCGTCTCCTTCGTGCTGAAGAAAATCGGCCTCCTCAAAGCAAACGTCAAATACAATGAAGAAGCAGGCGAAGGATACGGCTATCTGAAAAATGTCTGGTGGTGGACGGGAATGACCCTGATGATCGTGGGCGAGATCTGCAACTTCGTCGCATACGCCTTCGTCGACGCGATCCTGGTAACACCGCTAGGCGCATTATCAGTGGTGATAACCACAATCCTATCAGCAATCTTTTTGAAGGAACGACTCAGTTTCGTCGGAAAGGTAGGCTGTTTCTCGTGCATTATCGGATCTGTGGTGATTGCCATGAATGCGCCCCAGCAGTCGTCTGTCAGCAATATCCAGGAGATGCAGCATTTTGTTATAACTCCCGGGTTTTTATCATATGCCGGCGTGATTCTGCTGGGTTCATTTATTACTGCGGTCTGGGTGGGCCCGAGATACGGCAAGAAGAGCATGTTTGTCTATATCAGCATTTGCAGCTTGGTTGGTGGGTTGAGCGTGGTTGCGACGCAGGGTCTTGGGTCTGCTATTTTGGCTCAGATTAATGGCGAGTCGCAGTTCAAGCAGTGGTTCCTTTATGTTCTGTTGGTCTTTGTGGTTGGGACGCTGCTGACGGAGATTATCTATCTTAACGTATGTTTTTTCCGGTTCTGGTTTCCTTTTGGGCCGATGCTAACATGTCGCAGAAAGCTTTGAATATCTTTAATGCCGCTCTCGTCACTCCGACCTACTATGTCATGTTTACCAGCGCCACCATCGTCACTTCGGCTGTGCTGTTCCAGGGGTTCAAGGGCTCTGGTACAGAGATCGCTACAGTCATCATGGGCTTCCTGCAGATCTGCTCCGGTGTCGTTCTCTTGCAGCTGTCCAAGTCTGCCAAGGATGTTCCTGATGCCGCCGTGTTCAAGGGTGATCTGGACCAGATTCGCGAGGTTGCTACGCAAGAGGAGCCCGAGTACGAGCCCAAAGCAGACTCCATCCGTGGCGCAGCGTCCATCCTCCGTCGGATCTCGACTACTCGTCGTGACGCGGAGGCTGATGAAGCCCGGCGTTTTGTTCACGATAAACACGAAGACTATCTCAAGCCACCTGGCGAGAATGAAATTGTCGAATGGGATGGCATTCGCCGACGCAAGACCGTCATTGGTGAAGGTCCTACCATGTCTCGATCGGTTAATTCGCGCTCGCCATCGATCAAGCAACCGCTGCCGCCCTTGGGCATGTCGCGGTTCCCCGACCCCGAAGATGAAGAGGAACACCGACCCAGCACTAATCAAAGTGGACACTCTTTCCTCAGTGACATTCGCTCACGAGCAGGGAGTGTGCTTCATCCTCAGTGGCGTCCCTTGCACAAAGGTGACGAGAGATACCTTAACTCGACCAATACACCTGTGACCATGACTGAGATGACAGGTGGTGCCGTCGACACGGAGTACCATGGCGCTGGTCATGAAGAACTGGGAGCTCCTTTCCGTCCCACCGGACGAGAGCGCAGCGACACACCCCGGTCTATCCACTGGGCCGACGAGAAAGCCGACGACCAGCGTCCCGAGTCTCCAGTCCATGCTGCGCAACGCCAATTCTCCTTTAACAACGTGTTCAACCGCATCAGAAATGGCAGCCAGAACTCCCCCAAGGCACCTGCCAGTCCAACCCGAGGTATCCTACGTCGGACGCACCTCGCAGGCGGCGACCTGCGCAAGTCTGCAACTGAAGAGGAGCGACTTGGCCTGGTAAAGGGTGACTCGCGCACCAGTCAAGCGGAAGAGACATTCGGCGAAAAGCTGGACCGCTGGTCTAGCAGCGAATCAGACCTTGTGGAAGTCCAGCCCATGCAACCTGGCCGTCCCCACGGAGACTCCATGTCGAGCATGTCCACGTCTGCCTTCCCTGCGTACGAGGATCACCATGCGCTCTACTCCCACGCCAACATCTCAAACCCCTATTACCTTCCACCCAGCCGACAAGCCGACGCATCACCAGAGCATGTCGACGAGCACGAAGGCTATCAACACCCTCCTGGCAGCCGCAGCCGCACCAGAAGCAATTCGTCTCACGCCCGCGCCCCGCCACCCTCCCAATCCTCCTTCTCCACCCACCGTCACCCCAACCCTCTCCCACCACTTCCAGATGAGAGGGCATTCAGCGGTGAAACATCAGGCGTGAGATCCGCCTCAAATGTCTCATCCGATATAGGGGCCTCGATCACTACATCCACCGAAGCCCGAGACGATGACCACCATGCCCAGCCCCCTCCTATCTATCCGACCCGTCGACAGAGCGGCTGGCGCCGGCATATCTCTGACCCCAGCAGCGCTGATGGCGAGACATATCCGGAGCGTAAACCTGGGAATGGCGGAGCATTCGTCTAATAACCTCCCATCCGACTCTCATTTTATTCCGATTGAAGAGCGGACCACCTTCTTGTCACACTAACTGTACTGCATCCGACGGCGTTTGGAATTCTTCGATGTACATCTTATGGTATCTTGACCTTTTGGTTCTTCGACACTGTATATATACAAGGAACCTTGTGTCATGATAAATGACGGTAATGAGCAATGAAATCAATTCAAGCAACACTTCTCCATAAATTGTAGGGGTATCACGTCGCCATGCTAGTCCTAGTCCGAATAAATTCCAAAACGCCGTTGTATCCCCGGCACAATGCAGAAAACGCCAAATGCCATGCAATGCCATATGCAATGCCATATGCAACGCCACGCCCAATGCAATGCAATAAAATGCACCTTCCAAGCAGTGACACCATCTCTACCTCGAAAGCATCCCCACAACACTCCTCTGCCCCTTGGGCGCAATACTCAAAGGAGCAAACCTCGACTCCGCGAGCCGCTTGCCAGCTTTGATACTATCAAGCACCCTACCCGGTCAATTAGCAATCGGCCAAGACCCAACACTTTGTTTTCGGGAAAGGATGATCATACCAATCAACACCGACAACCCTAACACCTTTCCACCCACCCCTCTCAATCTCCTGTTGCAATTTCCTCGCCGAAAGACCACCTCCAGCGCCGGACGCCGTCGTACCCGGTTGACCGATGATAACGTGCGAAACGGACTTGCGCGCCATAGCGATGGAAACCTTTGCCCCGTGAGAGACAAGGAGGTGTTTGAGCTTGTAGTCTGAGATCTGGGGGAGGGTGGATCCGTTTATATAGACCGTCGTTCCAGCGAAGAGGGTCGGTTTCTTGGGCAGATTTGTTCGTTCGGCGGTTCCGGTGTTCGGGAAGGATGTCGAGGACGCAGTCGATGTAGCTGCACACGTAAAAGCTTCGGAGTCAACCTTCACTTTCTTTTCCTTTTCCTTCTCCTCTTTCTCTTCTGCCTTTCCGTTTCCAAACTCGGCTGCTTTACGCTTGCCAATACCCATGAAACTGCGAATATCCTTCACGCCTAACTTTTCGCGCTTCGCTTCCGCGTCGGATACCCATTTCCACTCCCCTTTCTTTGTTTCTGGAGAAGATCCACACGTCCCGTCAAAGGCCATTGACAGCCCGGAAGAGTCATCACAGTGTCCGTCTCGGAACTGTCGCTCTAGTTTGTCGGTGCGGATATCCCTCCATGTGCAGGACTTGGAACTGTCCCGGTCATCTGCGCGTTGGTGGCCGGTTGAGGAGGAGTTCCAGGCGTCGAATATTTTGTGGTTTTGCGGGGATGGCGGGCGTGGCTTTCTGAGGAGTCTCGAGGGGTCGGGCATTGTGGTGGCGCATGCGGGATGGGAGGATAAATGAGCGCATGTGATGAGGAGGTTGTGTTTTTCACGAAGACGGCAGCGTGACGTTGGGAGTGGCTCATGTGAACCGTGGTTGACATGTTTTGGTTTTGCTGGTTTGGGATAGGGTCGTTTCCGTCACGTGGGGCCAGTTGGTATGCTGTCGTTGTCACTTGAGTTGATTATTCCAAGGTTCGATATTGCAGGACTTTGCTTTGTGTCAGTGGTGTAGCTGCTTGGTACGGAATTATTTGTAGTTGTAGTTGTAGTTGAGTAATGTTTGTCGGGTTGGGTGAGCATTGTATACTATCTCAACCGGGAAGGTTGCGGACCATCTTCCGACATTCCAGCGGAAGTATAGCATTGCAACCACTTGGAAACTGGCATTTTAACTCAAATCTAGATCAACAACAAAGGATTAAAGAGTGACTTTGAAATGTACTCGTCCGAAAGATATTCATGGTTGACTGAAGTCGTAGAAATCGCAGTGAGGTCAAAGTTAGCGTACAGCTCCCGGGGTCGCATCTATATGCACATGTGCTAGGATGTGTTCCAGGGTCTAATTTTAAGGTAGATGACATGACAGCTTACGATCGTCTCTCTAGCTAATCGACTACCAGATGAACGTGAATGCAGCTAATATCGGACTGATCTAAAAATGCCGGCAGTGGCACTCCGCACGAGCCAGCCCGATTACTGCCAAAAACGCATCCACGCTTCCAGAAGCCTGCTGCCATCCGTGCCGAGCACATCTCTGCACAGCTCTGTACACTGTATCCTGTCCCTGGTCGGGATGCGCCCGTGCTGGCACGTACCCGGCGTGCGTAGATGATTGCATTATCTCCAGCCATCAAGGAACCAAGGCACATCACCCAGCACGAGCCCAGCGCGAGCGCAGCTCACCCAGCAGGAACCAGCACGAGGAGAGTCAGACATGAATCACAGCCAGCCGCAGGTATTTTCCGCGGGAAAAAGAACGGTCTACACGAAGGGCGCACCTGCACCAAACTCCATGCACTTCTGAGACCACATCTAGGGATCGAAAAAAAGAAGGCCGGTCAGTACACCGGCACGAAGCCACGCAACATCCCTAGATCGGGTAGGAGTAGAAGACAAGACAAGACAACCCTATGTGAAACCAGCGGTGAGCCACCAGCGCATCCCCCCAGCGCATTCCCCCAGAATCTCAAACCGCAGACTGGGCAGAGCGGGCGAGACATGCAGGAGGGAGATGAGTCTGGCATGCTTCGAGAATGTGGCAGGTCCCACGCGTCGTAGATGCACATTCTTCGATCGGCCCCCAGGGCAGATGTCAAGATACGGTGAAGCGTGCAGATTCCAATGCACGGGGATGACCCCAGAAGATCGAGGTCTAGGCTTGGACTACCGTAAGAGGTACGTTGAGATCGCGTACATGGTGCACGTGCGGAGTAGATGTACACGGGTGCGTCATAAGCCGGGACAGTGGAAGTAGGCTGAATGTCGCACATGCTCGTCTTATCGGTTTCTTTTCGACACTTTCGGCTTGCATTTTATTTTCAGCCCGCTTTCGCGCCGTAACCTCACGGCCCCGGACTTCGCATTTCTACGGCTAAACTCCGGGGCACTCTGTTCCTCACGAATTCCCAAATCGGCCACACTGAAACCGTCCAAAACAAGGCATAAACGGTCCACCGAGATCATCCTTGTGCCACGTCTGCACGCAAGGGGCCAACTGGCGGTGAATCCACCGTCGGCTACGTGGTGACGGCCACCGCCAGTCATGGGCCGGTCGGATCGTCGATCGGCGGGCGCTTGCAGCTGTCCACTCGCTCCTCTCCCCTCTTTCTCGGTCGTCGTTACACCTTCGGACTGGCTGGACACTTTAGTAGGGGCGCTAATTGCTGACGGAGGAGAGACCGGAGAGGGAATGGTCCACGATGGAGGCAAGATGAACGTGCAGTCGATCTCACGGGACGAAATGCAATGCGAGGTTAAATCAGGTTGCACGGCCCGCCGTCTGCGCTGTCCGTTCTGTCCTGACGCTCTCGTTACGGGGAAAGGATCCTGATCGATCTCCCCAATCAACTTGTACAACTCCCCGACCGGGGACATCCCTGCTCGACCCGCGATGAATTTCCTGTCCATTCTGACCAATTCTGACCCGTTCTGATTCTGTCCCACCCACCCAGCGTCGGACGGCGTTATCTGGCATCAACGTTCGGAGAGCATGGCAGGCCTTCCACCTCGGTGCAACCTGGGACTGCGACACATTGGCCCGCTGCACGGACGACGCAGGGTAACTCTGTCGCTGCAAGGTACGGACGAACCCGTCGATCGGACCATAAAGCAATGGGATGACGAAAACCCGATTTCCCCCATAGCTGTGGGCTACGGTGGAGCGAGCCCCGGTCTCGCCAATATGGCGCCCCGAATGGAGAATCGGCGTTTGATCCACTCCGAGTGTGATAGCAGTCACAGGAACTAGGATAAAAAGAAAATTGCACCGTAGAGACGGAGTTGTCCGGGGACTATGAGATGTAGCGGACGATCATAGATATTCCACCAGCAGTACATAGTATGGCCCTTGCTGTTCAGGCCTTTCAACGGGCGGTTCGGGGAGAGTTGATACATCACGGAGATTCGCAGCCCGTTTCGTTCCAATGGGGCCGTGCAGTGGGTCGATGGGTCGATTGAATACTCCCGGTCCAAGCTTTTCCCCCTACAGTTTGCAATTATTTCTCTCTTCCGGAAGCCCCGACCTGATAGTCAAATTTCGCGAAGAAGAAAAAAAGAAAAAAAAAAAAGGGAAGAAAAAGGGGGGTTGGGCAAGTAAAAAAAAAAAACTACAAATCCAAACCCAGAGTGCCACTCGAGCCACTCCGTGCTAGTGCTGATCCACCGGAACATGATTTGATCTTTCTCCCGCTTTTCCCATCCAGAAGCTCCGGGGAGCCCAAAAAAAGAGGGGAACGTAAAACAACTGAGCGGATCCCTTCACATATGCGCAGCGGGTATCGGGCCGTCGATAGCGAGCTGCGGTGCAGGGATCTCGGCCCCGGTTGAAGACGAGCTTCTGCTTTGTTTCCCTTTTTTGCAGAACGGTCTAGACGGGAGATTCCACGAAATCCCCGGCCCCGTTTCTGCCCGGTCTCCCCTCTCGAAATCCCCCCTCAGTTGCCCAGGGTCTGTGTGGTCCGATTGACGCCACTGCTGGGCGTAACCCACTGGGGGGAAGTGACGACCGAGTAGGAAAGAGTCGGATTCAATAATGCGAATAATCGGTGCTCCGGTGAGCGGTAGGGCAGAGACGGTCTCCAGACGGAGGACGGAGTGGATATTGATGAGATACGTCAAGCGGGTATTTCACATTCCGCGCTTTCCCCCTTTGTCATCTTTGACATCTGTCAGTGTTTAACCATTGCCCCGGAAGAGCACCGCGGACGGAATAGAACTCTACCGGAAGAATAGTCGGAAACCATCTTCCAATCTTCCAATCTGCCTTCGGTTGAGATGCAAGGGAGAGAGTGCTAGTAGCGGTGTATAGGGAAGAAGACTCCCTTGCCGGAGAGAGTACGTACCTGGGAAGGTAGTCGTCTCCGATGGGAAAGAGCCTACGGTACTCCGTACTCCGTATCCCAACGTCATGGAATTACCTCACGGCGTATCGCCATCGCGCATCACGGGGCCTGGAAGTATTTGAATTCGGGCGGTCTTCAACCGACCTTTTCGGTCGTGGGACTGACAGGGATCCCGAGAGAACAGACCCTTGATCGACTCAAGCCACCCGTGTTTCGTGGTGCACTCTGGGCCACTGATCCCCCCCCTCTTCTCTCGACGTCGCTGGCATCCCTTGGGCGTGACGCGCTTGTACTCACGGACCTCCGGCCACGGCGTGTGGCATTACTGCGGCTATAGCCGTGAGGGTCTGGTCTGGAGAGGGAGAGTTGGATGCGATCGGCGGGCCGCTTCGATTTACAGATCATTATCCGAGCGGAGGGACAAAGTACACGTCCGTGAGCGTGATCGATCCTCGCCGGCGAGACTAAGAGGGCCCGGAGGACTAGCACCGAGAGGGCTCCAAGAGCACTAGGGAGCTCTTGAAACCTCCGCCTCGTAATCGACCGTGCAGCGGTTAGTTCTCTGCAGGCGCTATGTCTTGCACGGGGCCCCGTCGATCGGAGTCTCGACTCCAACCTCATTGTGCTCGCAGTGAAGTTTGGTTGAGCCGGCCGTCATCCCTGGTTCGGAGTGGACCTCGTGGAGGCATCCCTATCACGATTGTAGTATACCGTAGCAGCACCGCGTCCCCCTCGGCGAGACAATTCAAGAGCGAGTGCGTGGCGGTAACATCGGACTCCACCAGATCCCAGGCGGGCCTATCCCGGCCGATCAGCGTTTTGCTTGTCACACAGACCAGGATCCTCAGCTTGGTGGAGTCCTTTCCCCCCTCTCTTCTGTTCTCGTCCCTTATTTGATTTTCCATTTTATCTTTTATTCCATTTTATTTTTCCCATTTCCCTTTGGGTAAGTCAGTCCTTGCTTGGTGGCGGCAGACTCGATCCCCCCCAAATTCCCCACCACCATGATTCGATGCTATTTCTGTTGAGGAGAAACCTCAAAAGGCTGCCGGGATTTCTGCAGCATTCTCTTTTCTCCCAGCCTTTTTCTTTCTTAAACCCCCCACATTCTCCCCCTTAGTCAGCCAGCCCACTGATCTTCCCGTTCGTCCTGCGGCTCAGCGTTTATGTGTTCCCCCTTCCTCAGCTGCAGAGGGATGCGTTTGCTGCACGCCAGCCTCTGAAAATACTTCTCACCTTGACCACCTCAACTGCGGCCTTATTTGACTGCATGCACCTGCTGCGTTTGTCACGATTCATGACATTGATGACCTGAACTTGCTCCGTTCTTCCTGTTCTTGCTCTTGACTTGCTTTCGCTCTCGCTATCGCCTATTGCTCTCCTCTGTTCCCATACCCGGACGCAGTGCAACCTTCCACCCTTTAAAAAAAAAAGCACGGTCTTGAAACGGCTTGCCGGACTCTTCCTTCAGGTCCGACAGCCTCCCCTCTTCCTACCTCTTCGAAACTCTTCCCCCCGTGAAACCGAAAAGCTGGAGCTGCCGTCGATCTCGCAGGTCCACACCCGCGGTCCTGCTGATATCCCCTGGTACAACCACCACGCGGCCGAACGTCCACTGCTGTCGGGCGACAAGCTTCCCGCGCTCAGCCTGCCTACCGCCACACAGGCCCCGTCCCGCACACTCTACCAGGAGGGCATTTCTGGAAACTCCGCCAATTCCAGTGCCCGCAGCAGTCTGTCGGGTGTTTCTGCGGTCGAGGAACCCAGGAGCCCCCCGCCCTCGGACCTGGGCACTCAGGGCCTGGATTCCGACTATAATATCGCCCAGCAGGGTTACTATCCCAGTCCGACCTCGCTCGGCAGCATGAATCAGGCTCAGCCTTACATGGATGTCCATTCCCATATGTCGTCCGCTCAACCATACGCTTCCCACGGTGCCACGGCCGGTGCCATGTCGCATTATCCTTATCACCAGCAGCCTCCGGTGCTGCAGCCGGCGTCTTCGTATGGCCCGGCTTCTTACCCGCAGTACGGATATTCAAACGGCGTGACTTCGCCACCCACGGGCCACCCGCCGCCGGCAAGCTCCATGGGTGGACAGATGAATCCGCAGTTGCTGCCACTTCCAGGTTAGTTCGAATGAATCAAGAAGGAATTGAGATGAAACGTGCTGACCGCATTGCAGTGAGCAACCAGCCCATTGCTGCACCCGGCTATGGAAACAACACCGGGGCCCCGTTGCAAGGCTATGTTTATGATCCCACCGGCCAGGTTGCTCCTCCGGGAGCCAAGCCTCGGGTTACTGCGACCTTATGGGAAGACGAAGGCAGTCTCTGCTACCAGGTCGAGGCGAAGGGTGTCTGTGTGGCTCGGAGAGAGGGTAAGCAACGAACGAACCAACCCCGAAGAACCAATCTGACTGGAGGTTTACAGACAACCATATGATCAACGGCACGAAACTTTTGAATGTGGCCGGGATGACTCGCGGCCGCCGTGACGGCATTCTCAAGAGCGAGAAGCTGCGCCACGTAGTCAAGATTGGCCCGATGCATCTCAAGGGTGTTTGGATTCCTTTTGAGCGCGCCTTGGAATTTGCCAACAAGGAGAAAATCACTGATCTTTTGTATCCGCTCTTCGTGCACAACATCGGCGGCCTGCTGTACCACCCGGCCAACCAAACCCGGACCAACATGGTCGTGCAGGAATCGCAGCAGCGGCGTCTGGAAGGCCCTCCCGCGGGCCCTCAACGCACCCCGACGGCTCCTCAGACTTCGGGCTTGCACCACCACGCCATGCAGACCCCCATGTCCTCGCACATGTCCCAACCTTCCTCAATGGGTCCGCGTCCGGGGATTGATCGAGCCAACACTTTCCCTACACCTCCCGCCAGTGCGTCCAGTCTCATGGGTGTGACGAACCAGGGAAGCTCCTACGAATGGGGCGGCCAGGGTATGAACTCGGGCGTCCCCCACACCCAGCCATTGTCGATCGACACCGCGTTGAGTAACCAGCGTTCGATGCCGACCACTCCGGCCACCACTCCTCCCGGCAACAACATTCAGGGAATGCCTCCGTACCAGAGTCAGACCGGATATGACAGCTCCAAGTCGTACTACTCGGCTCCGCCTCAGCCCCATTCTCAGTATGCTCCGCACACGCCGATGACCCAGTCGGGTCTTTCCAGCTATGGCCAGCCTCTTCCGGCAGTCGGCTACCTGAAGAATGAGATGGCCCCTCCCACGGGGCGGGCTCCTGGCTCCGAGGCCGAGTCTGCGGAGCTCAAGTCTGACCGTTATTCCCAGGGCAATGGTGCCAATGAGTCTGTACCGGAGCAGGAGCCTGAGTACCTGCAAGACCAGGGATCTGCCTACAACTCCAACCGCAACTCGTATACTTATACGACCAACCCGTCGGTGGGATCTCTCACTGGCGAGCACTCGCAATTGACTCCTGAGATGACAGGATCCCCGCAGCAGAACGGCTCCGGCCGTATGACACCTCGCACCAGCGGTGGGCCACCTCCTCACTGGGCCTCTGGATACAACACTCCCCCGCGCCCAGCAGCAGCCACCACTCTGTACAACGCGGTGAGCGACACTCGCGGTACTCCCGCCAACGGCGCCTCAGACCCCTACTCCATGGCCTCAACGTCGACACCCGTGTATTCAACCACCGTGAACGGATCTATCGGATCAGGCAGCAAGCGCATGCGTGAAGACGACGACGTGATCCGCCCCGAGAGCACCGGCGAGTATGAAAGCAAGCGTCGCAAGACCCTCACCGATGCCACCCTCGGCGGCCCCGTCGGAGGCGCCCCTCTTCTCCAGCCCATGAAGACCGGTGGAGTGATGAGCCGCCGTCGATGAGCACTTTGCTCACATGTCTCCTCTTCTCTCTGCTCTGGAACGGAGTTTTGTTTTCTGTTGAAATAGATCTGCGGCACATCCGCACGGAAGCCGCAGACATCTGGACGATCGCCATGATTATTGTTTTCCAGCTTAGCACCCTTCTTTTCGCCGTTTCCGCCTGACCTCATTCGATGGGGGACTCGAAAATTCCCCGTCTCCCATCGCCACCACCTTGTCGAGGCATGCATATCTTCGGTTTTTGCAATGGCTTTACGAACCATCCCGGTTTCTCGGGTTTGCAGCCACCCCAATCGGGGTTGAAGTCTTTTTTCCGTTTCAGCAAAGTGACGAAACGAATCGGCGACACACCACCACTGGTGATTCCGCCTTAACGACCATGACGTGACGAATATCTTTTATGACGAATCTCTTCGACGTGTGCGATTTCCTACATCGCGCCGGCCTTTTTTATCGTTTGATGTTTTTCTCTATTTGTTCTGTTCTTTTGTTTGATCAGAAAAGGGTCTTTCTTCCTGGCATTCCGTGGGCTTAAGGCCTACGTTTTGGTTATGTTTTAGAGAGACGATATGATGGTAATGAATGATCATGAAACCTCCCTTGGATATGAACTCCATAGCGATATACAACGTCTGCCTGGGTTTTCCTTTGAATTTTTTTTTGGCCTGCGAATACAATGGATTGATGCCTTAATTTTGGTTCGGCGTAGTTTTGAAAGTAGTTCTGTAAATGTCCCAGTGCCGGACGCTTAGGTAGGTATGTTTTATCACGGTATCCAGTCGAAGATGGCACGAGGAGGGTCCGAAAATGCCTTTCATTCTCGATCACTGCACTTTGGACCATAATCTGTACTCAACCCAAGTGTGCAGTCCATCTATTCCAAATCCCAAGTCTATAATGGCGCCCCAAGAAAAGAAAAATCACATCTATCATACCAGTGACCCTCACCCAGTCATGACACTCATCAAAGGCATATATGAACAAAGAAACCAAGTATACACATGCAAATGCTATACCCGATAGAAAACCGAACCGATCCAGCTCTGGATTACAGCTCAGGCACACAAACACAACTCTCAAGCCGAACGCAAAGTCGATATCAACGCTTTCCAGCCTGCGCAAAGATCTGCTGCCAGATATCCAGCCACTGCTGTTGCTTATACGAAAGCGGGCGATGCGGGTTCCGGAACGTAGACGCGAGGAGATCGCGAAGACGGGCGTTGAGGATTTTTAGTGCGAGCATTGATTTCCAGTCGCGCACTGCGAAGCGGATTCTGTTTGCGTCGATGGAGATGACGCCCGAGTAGAGCTGCGCCCATTAGAATCAAGTCCATGGAAAAGGGAGGAGAAAAGATGGGAAGGACGTACCTTGAACTCGGCATCACCGCATAGCAGGGCGATGGCAAAATCGTCAACGGCACTGGTATCATGTGCGTTCAGGTTCCGATTACGTGCCTGCATGATATGGTAGTATGAGAGCCATTTGATGGCGTGGTCGGCGTGCTTGTTGACTGAGGTTGGGTGCAGCGTCACGGTTTGGTTGTTTGCGACGTTGCGCCAGCCTTTGCCTTCGCGAGTGATGAGTTTGGGGTAGAAGCTCCATGCGACGACGGAGTTGATGACAACGTCGTTTGTGCTATTGAGGTCATATTCTTCGGGGATGGTGAAGAATTGGCGTTGACGGTTGCTTGAGCGGGCTCTGTTGGGAGTTAGTTTGTGGACGGTGATGATATGGGACTGGAAATAGGACAGACCGGTTGAGTGCTGTCTTTTGGGAGGCGTCTAGGTTCAGCATCCCGGCGTCAGCGATTGATACGATGAGCTGTAGCTTCACGTCTTCGATGCCTAGGAGAGTCTGTGGACTGAGGAAGTTCTTGCGGCAGAAGGCGTACTCGCTGGAACCGGGTGTGCTTTTGGCGCGCTTCCAGCCGCAGTAGGCATTGTATACGGTCAGAAGATCGGAGTCGCCTGAATATGGTCAGTGATTGTCTAATAATTTGGAGAAGGCGAGGTTTCATACCTCTCTGGAAGCCGTTACGCGCCGCATCACGCTGCGAGTTCGAGCCCATGGTGTTAACAAACGGTGATTTGGACGACAGAATGGCAGCAATGCTGACCGCAGCATCCAAGCAACGGAAGAAAGCACCGTGGATAATCAGCTTGCCCAAGAAAACGTCCAGTGGCAGTTTTGCCAGCTGCGATCCCAATGGTGTCAAGCTTTCATTACTTGTCAGAGCCTTCACTTCTTTGAGAGAGTCAATGGCACGCCGAATATTCTTCGGTGACGGTGGGTCCAAGGCTTCAAGGAGCGTCTGCTCAACCTCGCCTAGTTTGCAGATCTTGACACGCAAGACCAAGTCCTGCAGAGAAAGCCGAAGCAATTCAGGTGTTTGTTGCTCTGCGAGCAGCTTGTCGTGTCGATGTTTGGTGAACAGGTGGAAGCAGATACCATTCTGGACACGACCGGCACGACCACGTCTTTGCTTAGCGTTGGCGCGAGAGATGAATGACTCGACAAGTCGAGAAAGCTGTCTCCTTTCATCAAAGCGCATCATCTTCTCCTTTCCTGTATCAACGACTGCAGTGATATCTGGGATGGTAATACCGGTTTCTGCAATGTTTGTCGCGATGACGATCTTCCTTGTGCCCTCAGGCGGCACATTGAAAGCCTTCTCCTGATCTTCACTAGCAATCGAGGAGTGAAGTGCATGAACAATCCACCCCTTCTGGAAAGTTGGCTCGGCGAGAATCTCATCATTCAAACGACGAATCTCTGCCAGTCCGGGCATGAATATTAGGATTGCCTTGCTGTAGTGGTCCATTTCAGGCGCGGTGGCAATCCTCAGGAGCAGTCTCTTGATCAACTGATAGTCCATCCGGTATTCATCAAAGTTGAGAATGGTCTCTCGTGTCTGCTTGGAGTAGCTTTCGAGACTGGCTTGAAGACCACCGGTGGCAGCATCCCCGGCGGAATCAGATACTTCGTCTGGGTCATCGTCCAGAACTCCGTTTGTATCATCCTCTGACAGCCGGTAACCTGTCATCTCAACTGCATCCTCGAGATAATTCATCTCCACGGGGAACGTTCGCCCGGGGATATTCATCACGGGCACGCCACCAAGGTAGTTAGAGAAGCGTTGGGCCTCGAGCGTAGCGGACATGAGAATGAGCTTCAAGTCGGGACGCTTCTGCATCAGCCTCCGGAGAACAACAAGAAGGAAATCACTATCGATCGTGCGCTCATGGACTTCGTCCAGGACGATGTGAGTGATATCCTGGAAGTCCTCTGGTCGCTCAAGCATCCGCACAACAACACCAGTGGTCCTGAACAAGGTTAGCTTAAATCAAGTTACGGCGGGTAGTCACATACGCGTAAACCAGCCGGGTAGACGAGCTGATCTTGCTTTCCAGTCTCACTGCAAAACCAACGAGAGAACGAGTAGTACCAACGTCGTTCTTGCTTTCTCCCAGTTCTTCGCTGACACGTCGTGCCAATGAGATAGCTGAGATACGACGGGGCTCCGTCACATATACCTTACAGGGACGGCCTTGTTGCATCTCATGCTCCAAGATGAAAGAAGGAATCTGAGTACTCTTTCCACTTCCCGTCTCACTGCAAATGATCAGGGTTCGGTGAGTATCCAGGGTGTGCAAAATGTCACCCTTGAAGTTCCAGATCGGGAGATTCATTCTGCCCTGCATCATGCGATGGAAGGAAGGAGTGGAAGATTTCGCCGTCCATGCCTCCAGTAACCGTTCGTCGTGACCAAAGTAGCCATCCCGAGAAGGACCCTTCAACGGGCTGCCGGGCTTGCTGCCGTTGCCATTCCTCTTGCGGAAATTGTCCAAAAGCACCACGTCGTCCTCGAAACTACCTTGGTTCTCTTGCACCAGGCGCTTCAAACCCTTGACCGCGCTCTTGTCAAATTCGTCCTCTTGGGTCTTCTTGAGATTTGAAAATTCAGTGCAGAGATCTCTCCACACCGCGGGCAGCCGCAGGTAAGCTTTGCCCTCCTTGGAGCTTTGAGGGAAGAGAATAAATAGGGCGAGAGTTGAGACATATCCTTCAGCCTGCTGAGAAGTCGGGGTGGCCAGTGAATCCATGGAAACGAAAGTTGCAAACTCATTTGACTTGTGTGTAACCGATTCCACGGCAAGTGGGAACGGGGCTTCCTGCGGTTTTGACCACCGCACCTCAACAGCCTGCCTATTATGGTGG
The DNA here is from genome assembly GCA_037042055.1 of Penicillium sp. S103-07. Classification (NCBI taxonomy): domain Eukaryota; kingdom Fungi; phylum Ascomycota; class Eurotiomycetes; order Eurotiales; family Aspergillaceae; genus Penicillium; species Penicillium sp. S103-07. Next base: position 308,639 of record JAXQJQ010000014.1, on the reverse strand, counting down.
CCGGAGATGGAAGTATCCTGGTAGACAACTTTGCATGCCGGGTCTTTTGCTTTGCAAGTCTCCTCCAGCACTCGCCGTGGGCTGAGACCCGTAGTCTTCCCAAAGTCCCGAAGAGTGGTGGAGGTTCCAGGCATGGGAGGAGTGAGACAAAGTGCCGATCCCGAGCCTTCGGTTTGCTCCTGAAACATATCGCCGAGCCCGGCACCATCCAACTCATCCATCGATGGCATGCTCAAGTCGAGTCCATCAAGTGCTGGCACATCTGGCTGTTCCTCCGCAGGTGGCTCCTCTTCCTTTCGCTCAGGCGGGCGACGGATGAATGTCGCGTCCTTCCTGAGCTCGTCAAGTTTGTCTTTCCAGATGTACTCGGCTTCCCGGCGCTCAAAGAGAACGTCGTTTTCGATTTTTGCAATCCTGCGCTGAAGTTTTGTCACCTCAGGATCGTCAGACTGATTTGTTGGCCCACGACCTTTTTTGCCTTTTCCGGGGCGATCAAAAAGGTCCGGCTGCAGGCCGTAGAGTTTAGTTTGCATGTCCAGCCATTCTGGAACCATGGTGTCTGGATCAATCGAGCTATCTGAGTCATAAGAAACAGGAGGCGGAGCTTTTGCGGCCTTCCAATCAGCCTTCTTTCCCTGCTTGTTTCCATTTTGTTTATTGGGAGTGGAGGACCGTGATGGCTCTGATTCTGATGAGGGTCAGTACTTCATTCTTACGATGTTAACAGAGCCGGGGTTTACCAATCATCCATGATGTGACACTGTTCTCGTCTTTCTGGGGTCGGGAGGTAGTTTGCACGTAAGATGGAAGCTCTTTCTTGTCGCTATGCGTTGCCAGCCACTCAAGCGCCTCATCCAGGTTCCACACCACATCTCGACTGGCTCCAGCCGTGTTGCCGGCAAAATATAGGAGAACGTGTTTCAATGCTTCCTCAGTGCGATTTTCAGGGAATCCAAGTTTGAGAAGCGTCTCCTTCAAGGTCCAAAGCTTCATATACAGCTCCTCCTCGGAGCCTGCCTGCTTGGCGCTACCACTTCGTGCATTCGAAATGAGATAGTCATGTTCCTCAGTGCTAGCCAATTCCAAAACTCTCTCTTGCATCTCTGTTGGGAGCCATTCCAGAAGACTCAATGTCACCGATTGCTGTCGAAAGACCCGCTTCTCGGTCTCCAACTTGGTCGCCTGGCGCGCCCCATCTCCCTTGCACCTCGCTGCATATTTGTCGACCAAAATTTGTAGCTCCGCCTCTTCCAAATGTTTCTCGAGCTCTTCGGGTGAATAATTTTGTAATGAGGGCGCGTTATCTTGTGTGACCGCGGCGGAGGGGCGTTCTTCAGCACGTGTGGGCTCCGATTCATTCTGCGGCGTGGATTTCGACTCCCCAGTCGTCGTAGATGGAGTTTCTGTGCCCTCCGGCTTTGGTTTGGAAGGCACGGAGACAGTCGCGAACCCGCGGGCCGGGTTAGACGCGGCCTTCTTCTTTTTCTTATTGTTCGGCGGCATCGTAGGAGGGATCTGCGGGAGATCACATACTCGTCAGAATTCTAACCAAGCGATCGAAGCAAGAAAAGAAACCGAGATACTTACCAAGGGGGAGATGCGAAGTGGTGGAGGGAAACAAGTCGAGAGTCGGACATGACGATTAAGAGCGGAACCAGCTCTCGTCCCCACACAAAACTCTTATGACAGCATTCGATCGATCCCAGCCCACTTCACCAAATTCCTCCCTCCGCTACCCACCACCTCCCCTTCTTTTCCCCCGTATTGACCTCCGATCATGGATGGAATTCCATGGGACCAGGTCAAGGCCGGGGATCTGGAGCCCTTGCAGGTCGCGCTCTTCTCGAGCTCGACCTCGCGCAGGCTCCGGGCCCTGCAAGAACTTCGCGATAGGATCGGTAAGTCTAATGAATTCTCCTTTGGCAAGGGACAGGGATTAACACTCGTAGGATCCGAACTGTCTCCGGACTCCCATCATGATATCCTAGCGCTACTCTTCCAGACCTACCCCCGCTACGTCGATCGACCATCACGGCATGCCGTTCAACAATGCCTCCGCACCCTCCTCCAAACGCCAGCCACCACAGAACACCTAAAATACTTGACCCTGAATCTGCAGACTGAGGCAGTGAAAGGCGGTCTAAACTCGGCGTCTGCATTCGTTTTGCTGGAATGGTGCTGCATTCTCTTGCAGCAGGCTAGCGAGGATGAGGCCACGCCTCTGGCCATTGTTCTGGACCTGATCACCGTAGATGCAAAGGCGTTAGAAAACTGTTTCGCACACACACCCAAGACCGCAGTGAGACTATCGGGCCTCCGTGTTACCAGACGTGCTCTACGCGCAGTGTTCTCCAACCAGACATGGGGTGAGGACGCTGTGCGCCAGTCGATCAGCCGACTGACTGCAGACACGACGACGGGCTCGAAAAATGCGCTGCTCCTGGGAGTCATCTCTGGAGTTTGTGCACGATTACCTGCCTTGGAACCTGTTCTTAAGGAGTCAAAGAAAGCAATCTTGGCCTTCTATGTCAAGGAGATTATCAGCTCAAAATCTGCCGTACCTTCCCATGTGGCCGAAGGACTGACAGACTTCTTTGCATCCTTTGTCACAGCCGAGGATGTGGCCACAGAACTAGTGCCTCCGATGGAGAAATCCATGCTGAGAGCACCTGAGGTGATCCTGACAGGAGTGATCCCGCCTTTCAGCTCCTCCTTGCCCAAAGAGATTGATCTCTCAGAGTTGGTGCAAACGCGTTTCTCGAAACATCTTCTGACAAGCATGAAGTCGAACAATGCAGAAATTCGACAAGGGGCCGCCGACTCCTTCAAATCCTTACTCTCTCGGTGCAAGACCGAATCCTTGGTCCAGAAGATCACCACTGAAATAATCGGTCCCTTGAAAACACAGAAGATTACCTCTCCTGAGCACCGTATCGCCTATGCCCAGGCGATCTCGGCCGTTCCGTTGTCTGTGGACGTTTCGAAAGAGATTGTTCAGGGATTCGGAGCGCTCTTTAACCGAGAGTCCAACGAGGCCGCTCTGGAAGAAGAGCTCAAGGCCCTCGGCACACATCTTGCTTTCCTTATCCAATCGCGTGTCAAGATGAGTGTTGACGTTGTAAACACCATCATCAAGGGCATTTCCGAGAAACGAATCCCATTCCGGAAGAGCTGGCAGCTCAATGTGGGCGAAGTTCTGTGGACTTCCGATATTACTGCCTTGAAGAGCCCTGAGATTGAGCCTCTTGTCACCAAGTTCCTGTCGAAGATGAATGATTTGTTTGGAGAAGTTGCCTCTAATCCGCTTCCCTCCGCACAAAGCGGCGCCCTCTCCTCTGCATATGTCTACTTGGCTCTGTTCCAGCGTATTTCCGACATTTCAGGGTCTGATAAATCCACCTGGGAAGAGAAGGTCTCTCAATCCATGATCATGGGGTCAAAGCCCTCCTTCCTTCTCAACCCCAAGACCTATTCGAAGGTGGGATCCCAGGCCGAGATGCAATGGCTGGTGAGGGCTCTAGCAGCTGTCACTTCTGGGTCTAAATTCAACGACTCTGAAGACTCTGCCAAGACCGCTTGGGGCCAGGCCTTTATTTATGCCATTACTGGTCCCTCCGTGTCCACAAAATTCCGTGAAGGTGCCGTAAGAACCCTGTCTGAAGTTCACAAGAGGGATGTTGCATCCATCGGACGTACTGTCATTAACGCTATCTGGGCCTGGATCTTTTCTTTCCGCACGGCGGAGAAGGAATCGGCTGCTGTTTCCGCAGGACCGGCGAGCGAGCGCCTGCTTCATCTGGTCTTGAAAGGCCTCTGTCCTGTTCCTAATGAGGGCTCTCAGGGTCCCTCTCCCGATATTGACAATCAACTCATCAATATGCTTGTCCTTAGCCGTCAGGAGATGATCCCCAATGCTTCCTGGATTGATTTGTGCTTGAGGACGGGCACCGATCCTGGAAACCTGGTTCGCGCTCACCCCGCGGAGTGCATTGAGCAATTAGTCCGCGTCAGCACAGACGTTGCTCAATCAATTGTACCGCAAGTGAACTCCGCCGTGTGGAGTGCCGCAGGTGATCTGGCGTTCGTTGCTCCTGATGTCATGATCCCCCGTCTTGTTGAGCAAATCAAGGAGGACCTGGATGGCGCTCGCCTTTCCAAGTTCACCGCTACCGACGCCGCAATTTCCCGTACTCCTGAGGGAACCGTCTTTGTTGATGTGCTGAGCAGCAAGTCTAAGCAACCTGCTTTCAACAAGAGCACCAAGGATTATGATACATTGAAATGGGAGGAGGAACTTAGGGCACAGCTGGCAGAGAAGAAGGGCCAGAAGCAAAAGAAGCTCACTGTCGAGGAACAATCCAAGGTCAATGCTCAGCTCAAGAAGGAAGCAGAGATTCGGAAGGAGGTCCTTCAAGAAGTCAAGCGCATCGAACGAGGAGCTGGCCTTATTCGGGGTCTTGCGACCGGTCCTGCCAATGATCCTGAAGGGTGGATCAACGCCGCTGTTAGCTGCCTGCTTTCTCTTGCTGAAGCTGGCGCTGGGCTTTTTGTTGGCGATGTTGTGTCTCAGGCGTATATCGTGTGTGCCAATGAACTGTCTTCGCGTCTAGGCAACACCCGGCCGTTTGTGGGAATCGCAACACTTCGTGCCATTGGAAACACCAACTTGCCTGCGGAGATGGAAAGAGAGCACCTTGGAGAGCTTGTTACGAGGATTTTGTACCGGCTGCGTTTTGCATCTGAACAGCGCCCTCTGGATACCCCGTCTCTTGCTTATGTGTTCCCGCTGATCTCTTTGATCTTGACTCGGAATGGAATCGAGGAAGTCAAGGGTGACACCGAAGGCGAGCAGGTCCTACTTGCTCTTGAGTTCCTGTCTTTCCACTCCAGCTCCTTTGCAGACGTTCGTCTGCCTCGCGTTGAAGTTCTCCAGCAGCTTCTCTCTGCCATGCAGAGATACACTCAACATTACAAGTTGATCAAAGATACGCTGTTCGATTTCTGCCGCTGTATCTCTCCTAACATAAGCAGTGAAGAGCTGAACACTCTTCTGGAAGGTACAATTGTCTCCGAAGCCTCTGCGAGGACATCTGTGCTGCAGGTGATCGACGATGAAATCGACCTGACAGATCTCGACTTTTCCGAGCACATTTGGCTGAGCCGCCACGACCACGTGGAAGAAAATGCCGAGATCGCAGACTCGATCTGGGAAGTTAACGCCTTGGAGGTGGATGACACGGCCTACGCCAAGATTATGAAATACCTGGACTCCAAGGACAATCAACTCCGAGGTGCCGCCGCCCGTGCCCTGGCCGCCGCGATTGAGGCCGACAAGAGCAAGTTCGACGGCATTTTGGCCGAACTCCAAGCCAAGTATGCGGAAGAGGTCAAGCCCAAGGCTCCCGAAAAGGACGCTTATGGCATGCCCAAGAAGATGGATAACACCGACGTTTGGGAGCCCCGAAGCGGTATCGCGCTTGCATTCAATGCCATGACTGGTTTCTTCGAAGGAGATCAAATCATTTCTTTCTTGCAATTTTTGATCGAAAGAGGCCCTCTCATCGACAAGAACTCTTCTGTTCGCGCGCAAATGCAGGAGAGTGGTAAGTCCGTCATTGCCGAACGGGCCCAGAAAAAGGTTGAGGATCTTATGAAGCTGCTCGAGACTACTCTGGAAACCTCGGACAAGGCGACCCAGAGCTCTGACCTGCTGAACGAGGCGGTCGTGGTGCTCTACGGATCTCTGGCCCGTCACCTGAAGGCCAATGATCCCCGTCTGCAGACAGTCGTCAAGAAACTTCTTGCAACACTCCCTACTCCTTCCGAAACTGTCCAATCAGCCGTTTCGGAGTGTCTGCCTCCATTGATCAGATTATCTGGTCCTCATACAGCAGACTATGTGAAGGAAATGCTTGATTCATTGCTCAACGTCAAGAACTATGCCACCCAGCGTGGTGCTGCCTACGGTCTCGCAGGTATTGTGAGCGGCAAGGGTATTTCGACATTGCGGGAGTTCCGAATCATGAGTCTGTTGACAGATGCCACTGAGAACAAGAAGGAACCGCATCAAAGACAAGGCGCTCTGTTGGCGTACGAGCTTTTCGCCTTCGTTCTCGGACGTACTTTTGAGCCTTATGTCATTCAGATCGTTCCTCAGCTTCTTGCAGGATTCGGCGACGTCAACATTGATGTCCGCGACGCTTGTCTGGATGCTTCCAAGGCTTGCTTCCAGAACCTTAGCTCTTATGGTGTGAAGAAAATTCTTCCTACTCTCCTCGACGGTTTGGATGATACCCAATGGCGTAGTCAGAAGGGAGCTTGTGACCTTCTTGGAGCCATGGCCTACCTTGACCCGCAACAGCTGGCTGCCAGTCTGCCAGACATCATCCCACCTCTTACCATCGTTCTTAATGATACGCACAAGGAAGTCCGTAACGCAGCGAACCGCAGTCTCCAGCGCTTCGGAGAGGTCATTAGCAACCCTGAAGTCAAGAGCTTGGTTAATGTGCTGCTGAAGGCTCTGAGTGACCCCACGAAGTACACGGACGAGGCGCTGGACTCTCTTATCAAGGTGTCTTTCGTGCACTACCTGGACGCTCCGTCTCTGGCCCTTGTCGTGCGTATCCTCGAGCGTGGTCTCGGAGACCGGTCCGCCACCAAGCGCAAATCTGCACAGATCATTGGCAGCTTGGCCCATCTTACCGAGCGCAAGGACCTTATTTCGCACCTCCCTATTATTGTGGCTGGTCTCAACCTGGCTATTGTCGACCCTGTCCCTACTACTCGTGCTACCGCTTCCAAGGCTCTTGGTTCGCTCATCGAGAAACTCGGAGAGGATGCTCTGCCCGACCTTATTCCCAACCTTATGACTACTCTCAAGTCGGACACCGGTGCTGGCGACCGACTGGGATCTGCTCAGGCCCTTTCGGAGGTTCTTGCTGGTCTGGGTACCACAAGACTAGAGGAGACCTTGCCTACCATCCTACAGAACGTCTCCAGCTCCAAGCCTGCTGTTCGTGAAGGCTTCATGACCCTCTTCATCTTCTTGCCCGCTTGCTTCGGTAACAGCTTCGCCAACTACCTCAGCAAGATCATTCCGCCAATCCTTGCTGGTCTGGCTGATGATATCGAGTCTATCCGTGAAACCTCTCTTCGCGCGGGTCGTCTGCTCGTCAAGAACTTCGCCACCAAGGCCATTGATCTTCTGCTTCCCGAATTGGAGCGTGGTCTGGCGGACGATAGCTACCGTATCCGTCTCAGCTCCGTCGAGCTGGTTGGAGATCTTCTGTTTAGCCTTACTGGTATTTCCGGCAAGGCGGAAGCCGAGGAAGAGGAGGAAGAGGCAACCCAGGCCGGTCAGTCCTTGCTGGAAGTTCTTGGAGAGGAGCGGAGAGACAAGGTTCTTTCGGCTCTGTTCATCTGCCGCTGCGATACCTCGGGTATGGTCAAGAGTGCTGCTATGGCTGTGTGGAAGGCCCTTGTTGCCTCTCCCAGAACCCTCAAGGACATGGTGCCCACCCTGGCTCAGCTCATCATCCGCCGCCTCGGATCTTCCAACATGGAGCAGAAGGTCATTGCCAGCAACGCCCTTGGCGACCTTATCAAGAAGGCTGGCGAATCTGTGCTGGCCACCTTGTTGCCGTTGCTTGAAGAGGGTCTCCAGACCTCGCCCGATGTGGATGTCAAGCAGGGTATTTGTATTGCTCTGCGCGAGCTCATCACTGCCGCGACCCCAGAGGGCCTGGAGGACTACGAGAAGGTTCTTATCTCCACTGTGCGTGTGGCTCTGGTCGACAACGATGAGGATGTACGAGAGGCTGCCGCCGAAGCCTTCGATGCACTCCAACAGATTCTGGGCAAGAAGGCCGTTGACCAGGTTTTGCCTCATCTCCTCCACCTATTGAGAAACGACGAGGATGCCGAGCAAGCTTTGTCTGCGCTGCTGACTCTCTTGACCGAGCAAACTCGTGCCAATATCATTCTTCCCAACCTCATCCCCACGCTGCTCACACCTCCTGTTTCCGCTTTCAATGCCAGGGCCCTGGCATCTTTGGCCGAGGTTGCAGGCTCAGCCATGACGAGAAGACTGCCCAACATCCTCAACTCTCTCATGGATGGAATCATCGAAACCAACGACGAAGAGCTTCGCGAGGAACTGAGCACTTCCTTCGATACCGTGTTGCGCTCTGTGGATGAGTATGATGGTCTGAACGTCGCCATGAACGTGATGATCTCTCTTGTCAAGCACGATGATCACCGTCGCCGGGCCAAGGCTGCTATTCATCTCAAGACGTTCTTCTCGGATGCTGAGGTTGACTTCTCCCGTTACCACCCAGATTTGATCCGCGTCTTGTTGATTTCGTTTGACGACAGCGACAAAGACGTTGTTAAGGCAGCATGGGCCGCTCTCAGCGGCCTTGTCTCTTCCATGCGCAAGGAGGAGATGGAGGTTCTGGCCATTCCCACCCGCCAGATCCTGCGCCAAGTTGGCGTGGCTGGTGCGGACCTTCCTGGATTCAGTCTCCCCAAGGGTATCATGGCCATCTTGCCGATCTTCTTGCAAGGTCTTCTCAATGGCAACCCCGACCAGCGTACCCAGTCGGCCCTTGCTATTTCCGATGTCATTGACCGTACTGGCTCTGATTCGCTCAAGCCCTTCGTCACCCAAATCACTGGTCCGCTCATTCGTGTCGTGTCGGAACGTTCCACTGACATCAAGTGTGCCATCTTTTACACCCTCAACAAGCTTCTGGAGAAGATTCCGTTGGCTGTCAAGCCCTTCCTGCCTCAACTTCAGCGTACCTTTGCCCGTGGTCTGGCAGACCCGTCTAGCGAGACTCTGCGCAACCGCGCGGCCAAGGGTCTTGGTATCTTGATCACTCTGACCCCAAGAGTCGACCCGCTCATCGCGGAACTGATCACCGGATCCAAGACTACTGATATCGGTGTGAAGAATGCTATGATGAAGGCTCTTAAGGAGGTGGTCGGTAAGGCCGGCGCCAACATGAGCGAGGCATCTCGGACTGCCATTCTGGCTTTGATTGATGATGATGCCAGTGACCAGACCGGTAAGTCTCCAATTGTTTGCCATATTAATCACGTAGCTGACATGTTTCATAGACTCCGTCGCAATGACGAACGCACGCCTGCTCGGTGCGCTGGTCAAGGTCCTCCCCGAGGCGAGTGCGGTCCCTCTTATCAAGTATGTTTCCTTCCGCCTAGGTCTGCTGGTCTGTGTACTCACATTCAACCTCTAGGAGCCGCATTCTCAACGGAGAGTACTCGCATGCATCTGTGCTTGGCCTGAACGCTCTCTTGGCGGAAGCTCCTGCCACTTTGATGGAGCATTTCCCTGCCGAGACGGTCACAGCCATCTGCCAGGGCATTGCGAACAAAGACGTAAGTTCATTCTCTACCTCTTGTGAATGGTTCAGTTGCTGACATGTAAGCAGCCCTACGTGTCGGATAACAGCGTCCTCGCCGCTGGTAAGTTCCTCCTGTCTGAGGACGGCAACCACAGCTTCGAGACGCACAAGGCCATCTTCGAAGCCCTGGCGCCGGTCATCCCCCCCGGCGGCAACGTCGATACCCGCCGGTTGACCCTCGTTGTCATCCGAACCGTCAGCCGCCTGCACCCCGAGCTGACCCGCCCTCATCTGGCTATGCTGGCTCCGCCGATCTTCGCCAGCGTCCGTGACCTGGTTATTCCAGTGAAACTTGCCGCGGAAGCCGCCTTCCTGTCCATCTTCGGGGTGGAGGAATGCGAGAGCGAAGTCTTTGACAAGTACATGGCCGGACCCGGTGCCTCGTTGCCCCCGGGCCCGAAGCGCAGCATGTCGGACTACTTCAAACGTGTTGCGATCCGACTTGCTACCCAGGCTCGTGAGCGCAAGGCTGCTGAAGGTGGCGAGGGTGGCCTGGGACTATCCCAGGACGAGGTGGATGACGAGAAGGAGGTGTGGAGTATTGGTAAGGTGGATTTGGGAGATGATTCGTTTGGCGATGAGTGATGATATGTTTTGATGAGCATCCCAAGGCTGCATCTACACGCATCTCTTGTGTCTATAGATATACCCTTGGGCTCTTTTTTGTTTGTTATTCGCATAAAAGTTGTTACGGCTGAATGTTGATACTACTCTGCTCTTGATCAGAGTGCTACATATACAATGTTGTACATTCTATACCACCAACCTATGAAGGGATCTAGGCCTTGGCAGATATAGGTGTATCTACGTAGGGACTCACATCTCTGTTCCAGTGTATACAACGCCATTGCCTGATTGGATATTCAAGATCATGTGACTTGAAAAGAACCCTGCAGTCACGTGGTCCAGTCATCGTTCACTCTCCCGCCTCTGATCACACACATGAGTCAAATGAGAAGGACTAGGGAGATAATGAGGCACTTAGAAGAATACTATCTGTATCGCTTTATCACTTGGAAGTGATTTCAAAGTCCGCCTAACCACCCAGACAACATCGTCGTCACCGCCAGTCAGGTTTTTGTCCCCGCCTTACTCATCAGGGTACCAGCCCTAAGCGCACTTCGAGGCCCTAAAGTGGACGGACTCGCTTACAGCACATTAGCTAATCGGCCCGCCCCAAACTCCTCACCGTCTGGATTTCCCGTTAAGTGCTACGAGAACTTCATCCGCCAACGACCATACGCCGACATCAAGATGTGAGTCTTATTCCTTGCAGTCACCATCCCGAGAACTACGTGCCGTGAATCATGTTGCCCGGACTCGTCGCCAGCGAGCAGGGAACACTGGAGGAAACAACCGGTTGGAGATGGTATTGTGTGCAAAGGCTGACCATGACATTTTCCTTCCATCAGGGTCAACCTTCGCACCCAGAAGCGCCTCGCCGCCTCCGTGGTCGGCTGCGGCAAGCGCAAGATTTGGCTCGACCCCAATGAGATGAACGAGATCTCCAACGCCAACTCCCGCCAGACCATCCGCAAGCTCGTCAGCGATGGCCTCATCATCCGCAAGCCCGTCACCATGCACTCGCGTGCCCGCGCCCGTGAGCTCAACGAGGCCCGCCGCATCGGTCGTCACCGCGGCCTGGGTAAGCGCAAGGGTACCAAGGACGCCCGTATGCCCAGCCAGGTCCTCTGGATGCGCCGCATGCGTGTCCTCCGTCGTCTGCTCGTCCGCTACCGTGCCGCCGGCAAGATCGACAAGCACCTCTACCACGAGCTGTACCACCTGAGCAAGGGTAACACCTTCAAGCACAAGCGCGCTCTGGTTGAGCACGTAAGTTACCGCCACCCCTCGATATGGGCAATGTACCCGAGAACATCCCGAACAAGACTGACTCGTCTTCACAACCACAGATCCAGAAGGCCAAGGCCGAGCGTGCCCGTGAGCGTATCCTCAAGGAGGAGATGGACGCTAAGCGTGCCAAGAACAAGGCTCTCCGTGAGCGTCGGGCGGAGCGTGTCGAGGCCAAGCGCAACGCTCTGGTCGCCGAGACCCAGGAGTAAATTACTCCAAACTCAGTATGATTTTCTCGGTGCGGAGGTTGGAGGTTTAAAAACTTTGGAAGTTTACAAACTTTCTGGGATGCCCCCCGGAACAAGGGTCGGCCTTCGACTTCTTCCTACAAACCCTGTTTTATTTACGACACGCCTACTCATTTCTCGGTTTCGCGTGGGGTTTGGGCTTCTGGGAGCGATGGGAAATGGGTCTTGGTTGGGGGCAGGAAGATGCATGATGTGATACTCAAGCTTTTCTTGTTGATAACGAGAAGGCAAAAGGAAATTCTTTTCAAAAACAAAAATAACTAAAATCTCTTCCTCTATCGGCACGGCGCTTGTCTGTTACGAATGTGATCGTTTCCTTTCAAGTTTCTGTCTGACCGGCTGCCACTGGCTGTATTGGTCTTCCTGTAGATGCTTTCAACCTTACCTCGTCTGCTTTTCCAAGGCTGGAGGCATGCTGCCCACATGTGCAGGTGGAGACCTTCCCAGATTGCGTATCTATCTTGACTGCTATCTATGTTGATCTCCGGATGCTCGTGTGGGGGGTGTATATTCCTCCGTCCATTCGCAATTTAATCGTGGATCTTCCACCACATGTCTTCTCATCAGCACCTGACTTGGGAAGTTCTTCAGAACATTCGCTCGGTATCTTGGCAATATATATGTCTTAGATTCCCGGAAACACTTGAGGTGACATACCGCCTGGTTGTATATCATAAATATACGTAGAGTCTACCAGGGCCCTAGTTTGGCTTGGGGATTTGTTGAGATGATCAATTTAAGTGGACAACTACACTGCCAATCGAATCTCAAAAAAATTGAACCTGTGGTCTATTCATGAGTGATGCTTCAGATGGGATCAACCTTGAATGGCTGATTTTCTATGTACAACGTAGTAATTGGAACGTCGAATCAAGCTCGCTATTGCCGAGTCGTCGCCGAGCAGGGCGCAGTCTCAGATGCCGGCCGTTGTTGGGCCAATGTATGTACGCGATGCGCTGTATCAATTCTTCATGAAAGGAGTGGGGGAGATCAAGGAAAAGAGTGGTAAATCAATTTTACCGTCAACCGTCGCGGTGAGTCGTTCTCAGCTGGTAGTGGAATAGACTCCAGGTCGCCTTTAGAGCCTCGATGCGGTCGTTTTCGTCGAACAGGTCGTACCATCGGGTACGCTGGAGCTTGAGAACGTGCCATGACTGGTCGGGGTCGGAGTCTTTGGGGTGTGTGCTGCCGCCTTTGCTGAGGACTTCGAGGTAGTGGCGGTGGACCCGGAGGTGCAGGATGGCGACGTGGTGGTTGATTGATGAGACCATGTATATCTTGAGGTGGTTAGCAAAGGTTTTTAAAGAAGGGGACGTGGCGAGCGTACATCATCGTAAGGGCTGTCGTTCGCTCTGCCAATCTGCTGATAGATCATGCGCTTATCCCACAGACTTGGACCAGGCTGCAAGATCTTCCACTTCTCACCACTGGAAAGCTTACGCATGGCACTAGGCCGACGCGCCAGAGATGTGGAATATGAACCCTGAGAATGCTCGAACTTGTGCCGCTTGCGAGCAGTCTCCGCCTCTGGGGCAGACTCGCTGTCCCCAAGCATGGACTCTGGAATAGGGATTCCCGCGTTCCTGACAAGGTCATCCAGGATCCCGTCGTTAGGAGCACCGCCAAAACGGGCCTTTGTAGTCCACCATTTACCCTCACCGGGCCGCAGCTCAGCCGCACCTTCGCGAGCACGCTCCTGCGCGGCGAGGAGCATGCCACCGACTTCTCGGAACAAGTCGCACACTTCTCCAATGCCCTTGCCCGGCTCGTCGCCGGTGACTCGAAAGATGGTTTCGGGGCGGCATTGCGCAATGAAGACGGGACCCTCGAGGATACCCTGTCTGGCGATCTGCCGGTCTCTCGGAGAGCGGGCTACTTGAAAGGATTGCCGCACAGGGAACAGTAGATTTCCGACCGTCAGCCGCGGCGGTAATGTGGGAACGGTGACCTGGCACCCGAAAGGCCAGGCTGCCATCTCGATGAAGGAACGAATGGTCTCGTCTCGCACGTCGTCGGGCATTTCGGTGCCGGCGCCAATACGGCGACCCGTGTACATTGACACTGTCGGGCGGGAGATCTTTGCATCGGGGCCGCTATCATTGGAAGGCGCGCCATCGTCGGCTTCAAATCGATCCACGTCCATCTTGCCATCTGCCGAATCGGTTTGGGTCGTATCAAGGAATGGCCCGTCCGTCTGCATTTCGTCTCCCTGGGCTTCACGTTCCGCGGGCGGGGTCTGCTGTGGTGTCGGCTCCGGTGTAACAGGTCGTTCAAAATAATTGTCGATACTTGTATCCCAGTACTGCGACATGCGCTCGAGGCCCGTCCAGAATTTCCTGGACTGGGTCAAGCGGACACGACTCCGGCCTTCACGGGGTGGCATACGAGCCACTTCGCGGAAAGCGTCATCTTGATCGAACGACAACTCTGACCGGAGGGTTTCGAAGCGGTCTCTGTGCGGATAAGGAAGTCCATTGCTCATCAGCGGCGGCGCTTGATCCTGGCCCTCCTCGGCGGGCTTGATTTCCGCCACCTCCCAGGGCAGCGGAGGTAGAGACCGTGCCTGGTCGGCGGGGAACATCTGCTGGACTTCGACATCGGAGTCAACGTGGAGGTTGAGAGGCTTGAAGCGATCAATGGAGATGTCCTGGGGCCGTCTAATGGAGGCTAATTGTGTGAACAGGTCGCGGAGGGTCGAGTCGGAGTCGTCGGGGACGACATCGGGGAGACGGTAAGCAGGGAAGTCAAGTGGTGTCGGGACTGCAGGAGGAATGCGTTCTTTCTCAGGTTCCGAGGCCGAAGACAGGGCTAAAGACCGTGGGTTAGCGGTGTTGGTATCGTGAGTGTTGACAGTGAGGGGAAGGTGCCACATTCCGCGCCGTGGACTCCAAGGAACGAGGACACATACCTAATCCAGGACCCCAGCCGAACATGATGAGTGATTATTCTTTCCACTTGTACATGCTCGGGGGCGAACATGAAAGTGGCAGAATAGGACAGAGTCAGGAACAACGGTTGTTCCTAGCTGGACCCGTGGTACTTTGTCAAGTGGGGGCAAGGGTGTTCGGCGCTCGTGATGCACCGTATTTCGTCACAATGTGGTATGTCGACTTTCTCTGACCTGTCATATGCGCTAACTAGTCCCTTAATCTATATTGTCCTCTGGACTTCGTGTCCATCCAGCCGGGATCATGTCCAGTGAAAAGAAACCCCGAGGTCACATGTCGGATCTACCCTAGGGTCGCATGTCCACTATACCTCAAACTCGCTCCAATCTAGCTCTTCAGGGAGAATCTCTCACAACCGTGATGATATTGCTCGATCCCAGTATCTTGGGACCTCGTATGTTATACTCGAGAGCAATCTTGGAAACTTAATTGCAAGTGATGGGTGGCCACACGGCGAGAAAGTGCTAGTGCAACCTGGCGAGGCATTATGTGCAATGGAAAAGGCATCCTCTCAGGTTCACATTAAATAGATATTCAATGACCGGGAGCCCGGTCAAGTACATTGCCTGATCATAAGGCCCCCATTTTACCAACCGGTGTAAGCGCATAGGCACCTTGAGAGAAAATTCGTTTTTCCCCTCATATCCAGCAAGTGAGAACCAGTCTGTGTTTGCTGTATATTGAATCCACCAATTTCAGAAGAGCCATTATCTCCGAACAAACTATCCCATATAGCATCGGTTTCAATATGGTCAGTGTAGGTCCGTGAAGGAACTCGCCTCGAGCACAAGAGAGAGGCAAAGGCCGAGTTGACGAAAGGCAATCGCCTAGGGAACCCCGGACTGTGCGTGACGTGCCCACTGCAATTCTTACCGCGATCCCACCAAGCATCGCTCTTTTTCTTCGTGTCGGCGCTACAGAATCGTCAGGAGCTAGGTCGATCGCCGCGGAATCGGGCAGCTGGGATGTCGTCTTCGGCCTATGCTAAGATTATTCCAGGACTCGGTGTGGATTTAGTAGACGTTCAATTGCCAGACCTGGAGGAAGCCAGGAGAACGAAAGTGCTCAATCTATAGGAACTATCAGGTGGTCCCAAGAAGTTCAGCCAGACAGACAAACTTGGTGGGCGCTGTTAGAATGAATAAGTAGGCGGCGACATAGACCCAAGCACAGACGAGACGAGTATCGGGGACCGAGAGCCCAAAGCCGATGCCATCTCGGTAGGTAGCTCGTCGGTTCCTGCGCAGGATGGGGAATTCTCATCGGAAACTTTACCCATCCGACCGGAAGCTTCCCCAGGGCCCGAATTCCGAAAGACCCCGCAAGTGGTGATGGTCCAGTGAGCCGAAACCCATTGAACCTAACACAAGACTTTAAATGGGCCTATCGTAGAACGGAATTGCTACGGATATTCATTTTGCGGGGTACGGATACATGGAACCCCCACACGGTCGCCGACATCGTGAGCCCACTTAGACCGACAAGAATAGTATACATGTTATGAGTATCTATCTACTATATAAGAAGGAATGACGGACCCAACTTGAAGACCGATTCCATCATTTACCCCGGCTTGGGCTCCATATCTGGCACTTCGTTCTACAAAGTGACCGACATCAAATCATGCTTGGCGCTGCGCCGACTACAAAGGACCAGGTCGATGTCCTCATCGTGGGAGCCGGCCCTGCGGGCCTAATGCTATCGACCTGGCTGAGTCGCTGTGGAATCAAAACCCGCATCGTTGACAAGCGGGGTACCAAGGTATAGCTATCATCCCATAGCAGATTTCACTAAGTAAATCCTAATCGTCGAGCAGATCTTCAACGGACAGGCTGACGGTCTCCAATGCCGCACTCTGGAGATATTCGACTCGTTTGATTTTGCCCAGCGCGTCTGGCGCGAGTCAAACCACATGATCGAAATCTGCCTTTGGAATCCCGACGAGAATGGGACCATTCGACGATCCAGTCGTATCCCAGACACCATTCCTGGAATCAGTCGGTTCCAGCAAGTGGTCTTGCACCAAGGCCGTATCGAGCGATTCTTCCTGGATACAATGAAAGAACACGGGAATCTAACCGTCGAGCGCGGTGTACTTCCCGTATCTTTCCATTTCGACGAGACCAAAGCAGGAGACTTCGATGACTATCCCATCAGTGTCGAGCTTCGCACGCTATCCGAGCAAGAATCTACACCCTCGCAACGCCAACAACATCACAAATCCGCCGATGGCCAGGAATCAACCGTCGAGGATGGCCTATTCCGGAGCAACTTGGTCGCCGACGACACGGACGATCTAATCCGATCAACAGAAACCAACCACGCCGGCCAAACAGAGCTGGTCAAGGCCAAATTCCTCGTCGGGTGTGACGGCGCCCACTCATGGGTCCGGCGTCAAGCCGGCTTCAAACTGGAAGGTGACTCAACGGATTACATCTGGGGCGTGCTCGACATTATTCCTATCACGGACTTCCCAGATATCCGCCATCGATGCGCGATCCACTCGGCCAGCGAGGGTAGCGTGATGGTGATCCCGCGAGAGAACAAGCTCGTTCGACTTTACATCCAACTGCAGGCCACCAACCACGACAATGGAAGCAAGGCGGACCGCTCGTGGATTACTCCAAGTATCATTCTGCAATCCGCCCAGCGTATCTTGCACCCTTACAAGCTGGATTACACGTACTGCGACTGGTGGACGGCGTACCAGATTGGTCAACGTGTTGGTGATAATTTCTCGTTGCGCGAGCGTGTTTTCTTGGCCGGTGATGCCGTCCATACGCACTCACCCAAGGCCGGACAGGGTATGAATGTCAGCATGCAAGATAGTAAGTACCCCTGCTCCTGAAGCGTGACCGGAGACTTACGGAAATAGCGTATAATCTTGGATGGAAGCTTGCGCACGTGGTCAAGGGGTACAGTGAAGGATCGCTTCTCAAGACCTATCAGTCCGAGAGAAAGATGATCGCGCAGGATCTGATCGTTTTTGACCATCGTTTTTCTCGGCTTTTCTCGGGACGCCCGGCTAAGGATATCATGGATGAGGAGGGGGTCAGTATGGAAGAATTCCAGAAGGCCTTTGAGAAAGGGAACGAGTTTGCAAGTGGTATAGGTGAGTTTGTACGGGATGCGATAGTCGTCTGATTCCACGCTAATCTGGCCTGCTGCAGCGGTCAACTACGGCGCCAGTCCAATTATTGCGAAAGGGGGCCAGATAATCAGCAAGCCGCAGCTAGCGACGAAGATCGATATCGGTAAACGCATGCCCAGCTTCAAAGTGCTGAACCACGCCGACGCACGGCCATGGCATCTCCAAGAGCTCTTAAAGAGCAATGGACGCTGGCGAGTAATCGTGTTCCCGGGGCGACTCACGGAGCCATCCAATATGCAGCGCATGCAAATGCTGGGCAAACGACTCGAGGGGCCCGATTCATTTGTCCGTCGCTATACACCGCCGGGCCAAGCCATCGACAGCGTGATCGAAATCTTGACGGTCCATCCCGGACCGAGAGCAGGTATAGAGCTTCTGGATATTCCCGACGCGTTCCATCCTTATCACAGCGATATCGGGTGGGATTATTGGAAGGTCTACGTTGATGAGGAGTCTTATCATGAAGGTCATGGCCAGGCGTATACGAATTATGGTATTGACCGGAGTCGTGGGGCGAGTGTTATTGTTCGCCCGGATCAGTATGTGAGTTGGGTGGGTGAGATGGATGACTATGAGGAGATATCGCGATTCTTTGCTGGTTTTATGAGGCAGCAACTCGCTGCAAAGGGCGCGGCTGATGGTGCTGGTTCATCATTTCCAACTACGCGACTATGATTCGAGGTTGTGAGGGAATGAGCGTTTTCGTTGTTTGCTAGGGACAGGAGCTTTTCGCAATTGTGCTTATGTCGTCATCGGTCGGGGGGTCTGTACAGAGTATGCTTCCAAGAAACGTTTTGTTCTTCGGTTGTGAAAGGCAATAAATTAAAAATTAAAAACGTTCTAGCCGATATGATAGATTCTGTATTGGCGGTCTTCCAATAAATTTACCTTGGGTCGTACGAGAAGGCATACATCCCTAGAATTCTGATAGATCCATGATCTATGCAAGCCCCGCGCACCGCTATGATTACGTGGACAGTATCAATCTATGACGGTCCTTGATAGAACAAGTGCAAGAAGGGCTGCATGTGAATGGACTATTTTCCCGTGTTGACGTGAGCTTAGTCAGTGAATATCTTCAGGTCTCGGGGTCAGGTGAACTCCTTTCTAACGGTTGGACAGGGGATCAAAGCCCATGTGATGAATCGTAGAGGGCACGTCTCATCACTCGTCTCATTTCTGCCCCTTTCGTTTAGACCAGCGGGGATGATCTTCCCCGGGTGTGTTGAGTCCTGTGATTGGACGGGGGAGCCATGTGAAGCTTAGCGCCGGCCACCGAGACGTCCATCTCTCACGCATTGGAAGCGCCGGCTTCAATGTGAAACGGCGAATTAGTATATTCGACCCCTGGAGGTCAAGGAGTTAGAAAATTGAGAAATGCTATAAGACATCTCGGCTGCAGTCTGACGTGATGCTTCTAATTCTTCCCTTTTCGTCTTTTTAGGAAATCATTAACTGCGATACCATAATGAGCGTGTTGTACAGAGAACGCGTCGAGAGCGTGTCTTAACCTTTGGTGACCTCCTCCCACTTTTCCCCTCCTCAACACCGATCTCACCTGGACTTCACTCCATCTGCTCAAAATCGACCCGCCTCCGTTTCTCGAGCCCGGCCTGCGGGCGCGGTCGTCATGTTGAATTCAACTGACGCCGCGACGCAGACGCGGGCAGCTGCCCTCGCTCAAGTGGCACGCGTTGCGGTGACCTCGGTGGTCACAGAGACGGTCCGTCCGACCTGGATCTTCACCGAGTCGGTAATCGTCTTCACCAATACGGCCAGTCCTGAGGAGAAGACCTCTCTCTCCGAGACCGCGCCAAAAGGCGCTGAGCCAACAGATACCGCTCAGCGGCAGACCAGTCCGCAGTCTCTACAAGTAGACACTACACGTCCAGTTTCTGTACCGACCACTGTCCCTCCCATAGAGAACCTCACCTCCCGCAGTGCTGAGTACTGGCCGAGCTTCTTAGGGCATTTGACGGTTCAGACCAGCTGGGAGTCTGTGTCCAGTCCCTCCAGCTCGTTGGTGTCTCCAAGTCCACCAAGCTCAGAGTCGTCCTCATCACCAACTTTGTTGACCACGTCTTCAAGTGCACGAACAAGTGTTCTGTCGAGTATGACTCCCAGTTCGTCGGCAAGCACACCAGCTAGCGAGACAAAGCCAAGCACCTCTCCAACCACCACATCGCCAATATCGCCAATATCGCCACTTTACTCACCTACATTCACACCATTGACTGGTCTGGGTTCTAACTCGTCATCAACTAAATCTTCCTCCGGTCAATCCCATCATCACTCTCCGAGCACAGGCACGATTGTCGGTAGTGCCGTTGGCGGAGCAGCCGTCGTGGCCCTCGGGCTTTTGGCATGCTTCTTCTTCTTCCGTCGCAAGCGAGCACTATCTCACCGGCGACAAACCAGCAGACAGAGACTGCTACGGACGAGTGACTCCATAAGCTCGATTGAAGGATTCCACCACCGGCAATTCTCCCAACCATTGCCAGCCGCAGAGTCTCCTGTCACGCACTCCACGCCAATCTTTTACCCGCGCAGATACTCAAACCCACTGGACGACCATCCCGGTCCAGTGTTCGCAACTTGTTCCCCAAATCTATCTCACGATAGAGTGTACCCGTATGGTGAGCTACCGCGTCACCTACTGGAAGATCCATTCGCAGACCCAGAAGCCCGCCCCCTCAATCGGCCCCTCTCACCCATAATTGAAGTGTCTCCACCAACCCGCTCGGCCTCTCTTTACTCCCGGTCGTCATGGGACGGAGGCCTCAAAGTGGCAGAAAGCCACGAGTCTATTCGGATCTCTCCATACAGTTGCCCCTACCCTAGTCAAAGCACGCTCACCCTCGAGACTTCTGGCAGTGGTTCTCGATACCCGAATACGCCCAAGAGTCACTCCAGGCGAAGCGACCCATTTGATCTGGAGCCGCCGCCGAACACACTCCAGTGGCCTCTTCCCACAGCCCCTCGCCCGAATCGCTGGGGGGATCGCTTCTGAATTTCTCTCTTGTTGATAAGCGCTGCAAAATACCCCTGGCATTTGTTTCTTTCTACCTTGTCTCTTTTCGCGATACCTTACTCATACATTCACGACTGTTTACGACCTGAACGACATACATGGACACGCATTTATTCTTATTGGGGGCTTCATGTATGAGTAAACTTCACGGCGTTGGTTCGGAGATACTGGGAGTTACCGAAAATTCATCATATTCTTATCCTTCATTTATTGCACATTTCACCTTTTCTTACCTAGCGTTTCCCTAAGGTTGTCCATATTCTCAAACGCCACGTCGAGTGCTTTGGTCAAACTATCCACTTTCGCAGACCCTGTCTTTCCCTGTCGACATATATCGTCCCACCCCTTTGCCGCCCTTGCCTCTGGCGTGCTATCGCACTGACTGTCGCAGTAGTCGGTCAGAACGCCGATTGTCTTCCTTAGCCCATCCAAATGAGACCGCAGCTCCTCGAGCGGTGTCAGTGCCCATTCGACCACTTCCCAATCGTCTCCTTGACCTTTGACCTCGGCCACTTTCTCAGTCCATTTCTGCGTCATCTCAAGCAAGACATCCACTTCCCCGATACTCCACCTCATCCGCAACTCCGCATCCTCAAGTCCATATTGAGCGACATCTTCAAGAGCAAGAGCCTTTGACTTCCTCGGTATCAACTTTTCCGTCGATTCAGGCCCGATAGAAGGTGTCGACTTCGAGACGCTGAGTTTCCTACGCGGAGGACCCGTAGTAATTTCCCGGAGCATCTTAGCATACATCTTCCGTATACCCGGCCACAGCAGTTCATCGATGCTGCCCTTTGCTTCACGGATCTCGGATTCCAAATTCGGCCGTCCCCCATTCCAAGTCCGGTCACCCTGTCTATCTCCACGGGTGCTGACGTTGTACAAATAGCGGATTACATCCCGGTCTTTGATAGCGGAATGGAAGCGCAGCATGTCCAGTTCATCCATACCCCGCTTATAGTCGTCGCTGAAAGTAACCGGGTCAAGATCTTCCCTGCCGACAAAGTGGCCGCCGACACAGGTGATGAAGAAGTCCCATTCCTCTTTAGCGATTGCGTCGCGGATAAGCTGATGATCGATGACCTCGTTTCCGATAAGCGCACTAGCTTCTGCGCAGAAGCGAGTTTCTTGGGCCGGGTCTTTGATGGACGCAAGGATCCGAGATCGTCGTGCTGGTATGTCGAGCTGATTTGTTTCGAGCGCATGTTCGAGAAACAGTGTCATGAGCGGGTAATCGGTGTATTCCCGAGCAATGGCGAATGGAGTCACGCCTTGGTGGTTCTTTGCGAGAATGTCGGCTCCGTTATCCACTAGCTTTTGGCACATGTATGTACGTGACGATGCGTAGAAATCGAAGTTATTTCGACCTGTTAGGCAAGCCGTGAGAAGGGGGGTATTGCCGTCGGTGGTGAGAGAGTTGACTTTGAAGCCGGAAGAAAGTAATACGTCGACAAGGTCTACCCTGCAAGCAGCGGCTGCTTTGTGGATAGTTGAGATCATATGGGGATATTCAGGGCTCTCGGTCTGGCCAGATGGCTTGGGGAGTATCCGCAGGTACTGCTGTAAAGGCGCCGGCTCTCCATTTACTGCTGCAAAATGCAAAGCCGCAATCTTCTTCTCCCAGGGAAGTTTCTCGAAAAAACCGTGGTTTTGAAATCGGGATAGGAACTGAGGTGTTTTCCAGGCGAGAGACATGAGGAAGGGCGAAGAACCGCGTTCGTCTTCGATGAAAGGATTTGCGCCATTGTCAAATATCAAGGAGACAAGATCCGAACGTCCTGTGTCCATTGCCACTAGAAGTGGTGTTCTTCCATGTGTATCTTGAGCATCAATCTCAACTCCAGCTTTGAGAGCCATCTCGGCCATTGTACGTGATTTTCGCTGGATGGCACAGTGGAGAGGTGTCCCGATTCCGTTGTCTTTGAAGGATAGATCCGCACCCGCGTCAATCAGTGTCTGGAGTACCTCTTCTCTGCCTTGGCTTGCCGCTGCATGAGCCGCCGTGAAGCCCAGTTGGTCTTTGTGGTCGATATTTGCGCCAACGGAGAGCAGTATCTTTGCATTAGATGCGGCACGACAGAGGTGCAAGGGACTTTGTCCTCGCCCATCGAGGACTTGACAAGATGCACCGCGATTGAGCAGGAATTCTGTGATACGAGTCGAAGATCCCATTGCTGCGACGTGTATCGGTTTGACCAAAGAGCTGTCTTTCCGGTCGATTGCGGTAGGATCCAGGCTAAGAATAGTTTCTAGGATCCGAACAGATTCATCAGTATCTCGACTAGAACCGATCTGCACTGCAAAATGGAGTGGATAAGTGAAAACGTCTTTGTTATAGGGTTGTACAAGCTCCCTGCTGGCAAGTGTGGGAAAACGTTCAAGAAGGAGTTCCACAGTATCGGCATCTTCAAGATCAATTGCCTGCGTAAGTGCATTTTTGCCTTCGGGGGATGACTGGAGCAGGATGTCCATGGAGAGTAGCTGGATTGTATTTCGGAGAGCTTGCTGTAGGCGCTGCCGTGGATCGCGAATCGCTCGGCGTTTGTCGAAAGGCTTAGGGCACAAGCGATCGGCAATGGACCCAGAGACTGAGTTAGATAGGATCTCGTCCCAGTAACCACTGTCTCCCCAAAAGCTTTCTGCCAGAGTAGCTGAAGAATCTCTGGGAAATGATAGCGTATTGCCAAATGAATAGGTGAAAAGGCAAGCGAGTCGCCTTCAACCGTAGCGAAGGCAGGGGCCAAAGGATCAGCCTTTAAGTCCAGAAGTACCCTGACAGCAGCGAGATTTCCGGAAGCAATTGCAGTAGCGAGGGGTGTGCCATGAACCTGAAATGGCCACTGTGGGTGAAGGATGATTTTCTCTGTGCTTGCTTGGTTCAATGAAAGTCTGAGGGTGGAGCTTCGAGGCCACTCCTGTAGATACGAGTGGACCTCATTCAAAGTCGAGGCGTCCAGGCAAAACAGCCAGTGTAAAAGGGAATTCGAGTTCTCTCGGATGACGGGAGCTCCTGCAATTAACAGGCGACTGACGATAGCACCGTGGCCCCGAGAAGCAGCCTGTATAAGAAGCAATTCTCCTTCTGCGTTTGAAGCAATGTAATCCTCAAGACAATGCAGTAGAGCGCTCACGAGCTCAATATCACCATGCTGAACAGCAATTTCCAGCGGATGGAAGCGCACAGAAGAAGCATTTGGGGCAACGCGCATACGTGCAATATCATCTTTTTCAAGTGCCTCATCGAGAAGAACTTGTCGAAAAGAATCGTAGCTGGCAAACTGCGTAATTGAATGATCGCTTTCAACGATTATCTCCTTGGAGCTTGGAGGTTGTCGAATGATTTGAAAGCCCAGCGCCAAACTCTCGCTATACTTTCGAGGATCAGACATCTGCTGCGTAAAGATATCAATCATTCGAGGCCCCAGAATGCGAGCAATCAAATGGCCTGCCTCTTCGGCCTTGTGAAGGAACTCAGCAGCTTTAGTCAAGTTTCCGGATGTGCCGAAAGCATTGACATAACATAACATGGTCTGGAAAGCACCAACTCCATTATCTTTCTGGGGTTGAGCACGTTGAGCTACCGCTTCAAAATCTTGCAAAAGCTGTTGCTGCTGTTCCCAGATAATGTACGGTCCAGTGTCCCGACTAAAAACTGAATATTGAATCTCGCCCGACAAAGTATATGTTGCGAGCTTTGACTGGAGAGAATGTCCGCCGGGTGCTTTATTCCAGAAGCCGATGATGGGAAGTCGACTTAGATCCGATATCCTCTTGCTAGGATCAGTCTGTAGAGTGCGAGACAACAAAGGTCGAAGCATCCCCTTTTCGAAACCTACACCGGGTATTTTGAGCCCGTTCATAAATTCAATTGCGAGATGCTCGAGGTGTGAGGGGTCGAAGCGGCCAAAGACACTGTGACCGTCTTGATCGGGGGAGACATTGTTGGTATCCGAGGTTGATGGCGATGTCACCACGGTCCAGGTTTCCGGATAGAAAGGTCGCTCGTAAAGCGCATTGTTTTGCCAGCTGCGTTGGAAGTACACTTGCCCGTCTGTCAATATCTCCCATGCACACAGGCCAAATGCCCAGATGTCGCATTTGTGAAGTTGACCCGCCGGGATTGGCCGGTTTCTTTGATGAGCTACCTCAGGCGCATTGTATCTGTATTCAATTGTCAACAGGCTGGTCGTATACATCGAGGGACTATACTCACAAAGCCGTTCCAAAGTACCGAGTTCTCTTCTCTGGGGTAGAGCTCGCCAGGATTGAATGACCGAAATCTGAAACCTTAGCAACTGACCCCGACGGGCGCTCCAATGATGCGAAGACAACCACATTATCTATCTTCAAGTCACCATGCACAATGCCACATTTATGTAGCGCCATCAAGCCTGCTCCAACATCGCCCATGAGAATGAGTTTCGTCCGGATAGTCTGATTCAACTTCAAGTATTCCCTAAGTGATCCATTCGAGGCAAACTCAATCGAAACAAAAGGAGAAGGCCGCTGTTCTTCCATGGTCCAGCCATATCCCAATAAACTGATGATATTGGGATGGTGCGCAAGTGGCGGGTGACACATAACCAAAAGTTCGCGCAAGACCGACTGCAGCCGCCGCTGAAAGTGCTGACGATCCGAATTTTTGCCATATTCGTTCAGTCGAATGCGTTTGATAGCGACCACCGAGCCGTGATATTTACACTGGGAAACAGTAAAGGTTTCTCCAGCGGCAACGAATTGGGTCTCTTCTAGGTCCTCGACGTGCAGTCTCTTGAGTTTCAACTGTTGGACTGTTCGGAGTAGACTTTCTAGACTGTTCATTGCTTCTGCGTCGACATTTTCGCTGAATCCAAGACCGTCCACGGTTGATATGCGGGATCGGGAGATCGAGGCTGTCCATGTTATACTGTCGCCTGTCGCTGTCTCTTTTGGCTGAGGGACAAGAAGCCAGTCGTCACTGAAGGAATTCGACATGGCCACTGTCTACATCAACTTAGACATGGTCTGGATATCGAATTCGCGTCGGTACAATACCTTAAAATATGGTGGCGAAGTTGCAACACGAGGAGCTAAGCCTCTGCGGGGCCATAAGCACTAGGCGTGATGGGGCCGTTTCACCTCTCACCTGAGCCCAAAGACACCCGGCATTGTCGCACAAAACTACCAGGGAAATACGCAGACCACTGGGAATCTTACAAACGGTGGCTTTGTAAGAATCTCCGGCCCGACCCGACGCCATGATTGACCCGTTGTCCGTGGCGGGGTTGGCAATCGCCATCGTGGACGCACTCATCAAGCTCGGAGAGAGAACGGGAGAACTCATCAGTGACGCAAATGCTTTCGAAAGTGTAAGCCGGAAGATGATATAAGCGTAGTACATCCTTGACTGATACATGCTCAGGATTCGAATGAGATGCGGAACTTGGTCAACGATGAGAACATACAGACCAAGCTAATTCGGAACCTGCTCTTTTCTGAGTGCATGGTGAGTCTACAGGAATCTTTTGGCCGCGGAATGCACCAACATTTCAATTTAATTAATAGGTATACGGTGGGAAAACCCTCTTCGAGCAATTCGACCCAGATATCCAAAAACAGATCGAGCTCCTCTGCGTCGAGATCAAGTCCATTCTCCAGGAGGGTGTGGAGCTTCTAGAGCGTCGATATGGCATCTCGCGGCAGATCTCCAGCACTTCTATCCTCAGCTTCTCATCCAATTCACGACGTTCTACCGATTCAAGCCAGCGTTCTTCAGGCCGTGCAACCCCATCACTCCCCGGTCTCCTCAGATGGTCATTGCGCGACAAGAAAAGGGTAGAAACTATCCTTCAGTCTTTTAAAGATCGCAATTCACGCTTGAAGAAAAAAGTTGAGCTCTGGTGTCTTGCATCGCAACTCGGAGTCTCGCCTGACCACCTGAATCATCTTAAAACAGATTACTCTTCTCGGGAGCTCGGCTTTGATAAAGATGCAGCTTTACGGCTCGCCCAATGGGATTCAGAGGAGATGACTACCTCGCTTGAGCTACTTGATCAGTCATGGGACTCACATCTCAAACAGATCGAACCTATTGAGTACCAGGGCATGTTCGCCATGTTCTCCAGAGATGGCGTGGCGTACATCCAAGAAAACCACCACTACGATAGTTTGATGCCTATGCATGCACGCGTACCCGGTCATGGTATCGACCCACGAACCAAAAGTCGAATTGAATCCCTAGCCAAGCTCCTGCACCAGCCAAAGGAACAGGTGTTTCGCGTTCTACCCTGCGTAGGCTGGAAATATCTCCCAAGTCAGCAATCTATCGCATTCGTCTTCGAGGTACAACCAAAACCCATCGGCGCACCAGTCAGTCTTCAAAGGTTGTTATTCAAAAATGACCTCCGTCCAGAGCTAGGAGACAAGTTCCGCCTAGCACTCGGCCTGGCGAAATGCATCGCCCAGATGCACATGGTCCAATGGGTAAGCTAACCACCATCCAGAAACCCAGTCTCTCAAAGCTAACAACCCGAAGCTCCACGAGAGTTTCCGAAGCGACAACATCCTTCTCCTCCCCCATCACGTCCATGACTCAACGGGCTCTCGAATCGGAGTCAACTACCCTTCACCATGGGTGCTCGGCTTTGAATTCAGCCGCCCAGAACCCTTTTTCTCAATTGGCCAAGCCGATTTCGAGCCTTCGCGCGATATATACCGCCACCCGGACCGACAGGGTCAGCCGATGGAGATGTTCAAAAATATCCACGATATCTATGCTCTAGGCGTTGTACTTCTTGAGATTGGGTTGTGGGAACCTGCCGTTAAGTTGGAGAAGAATATCTTCTCGAATGCTAGTAACCCGCATGCAGTGCGTGCGCAGTTGATCAAGCATGCGCAGAGAAGGCTTGAATCGAAGGTAGGGAGGAGGTACAAGGAGATTGTGGTTAAGTGTTTGACGGGTGACTTCGGCGTTGAGGATGATACCAAGGAAGATTTGAAGCTTCAGCAGGCGTTTCGGTATCAGGTTGTTGATGTTATTGAGATGGCTGCGAGTTATGTATAGCCTTTGGTTTCAAGGTTACTTTTTTTACTTGTTTGATGATGTTGGACTTGATATTTCATTGGCAGCGTTCTGCCTGTCAGTCTTATATGGTTGTCTCGGGGAACACGCAGGATGGAATATCTTGAAAAAAGCCATGCCCAGGTGTTGCATTGTGCATATAGATCATATTGGAGACATATTTTATTTTGTTCAATCTACTCGGCTTTCCATGCTTGCTTTTGTCTTGTTGTTGCGAGACTCTCAGGTTCCCTTCCCAGGGCTGACGGGATCTCCAGAGTATCCATCCGGCTGGGAAAAGCTATTGGGGATTGACTTGGATTTCGAAAGCCATATCAACCAGCAAGTTCTATCTTCCTACTTTGTTCTCGTCTCGCTACATCCTCATCAGCCGCTGCTACCGGTACTGAGTTGACCAGCGTGTCTACAACGACTTGACCAGCCAAAAGTACCTCTTCATTTCTCATTCAACTTTCCTTACCCATAATCTTGGAAACCGTACGAGTACGTACACTCGCGCTCTTCAAAAGACACCGACTGTACGAGCCATACGATACTTACTCCACTCCAACAGACGACAAAAGTACCACGACACGTTCCATCGCCTGGTCGCAGCCACCTTGAGGCACCCGATGTGTACATCATAGCGCGCACCAAAGATCACGATCTCCCAATTATCAGAAAGCCTCGCATACGCACAGAGCCCAAATCTCAGACCGCATAGCCGTGAAGAAAGCATCGCCAAAACCTTGACCCAGGACCAAAGTACCGCCGCGCCGGACGTGTTCGGACCCAGGATCAGTGATCTCACGACTAAAACATAGACGACCCAAGCCGGTGGGAAAATGTGACCGGTCAACCCTGATCCCCGGGATCATCACCAGAACCTCCCTAGTAAGTGATGTCGTGGTGAGAGGGGCGGTTCCAAGAGCGTACTAGAGCCGCGCATGGCCCCCGTCAGAAGCAACAAATCCTCCGAACACACGAACTAAACTCGGTCCATTCCAAGCTACCAGAGTCTGTTTTCTCCCTAATGTAATCGAGTAATGCCCAACTCTCTGCTGTGGCTACACCGTACCGTAGTCCCGGGACTGGAATCGCACAAATAATCCTTGCGAAGCTCGGGGGCCGACCCCAGTGGGGCGGGGTGCAAGGACGGAAGCGACCTTCCCCCCCGTAACTTTCCAGAGCAGGGGGTTCGCTTATCGCGCGGCTTGGACCTCCGTAATTCCCGCTCAGATCTTGGGAACCCGAGGTCATGGGTGAGGGGTTGCGTCGTGTGAACCTTGGGAACTTTGTTTCCCGCAGATATGTACAGTAGATCCATGGAGTCCTGGATCTTCGGTGCAGACTTGATATGGGGATGTATCGTGATATCAGCGAGCATGGAGGGAATATGTGGAGGAGTGGATTGGCACAAAGAGGTAAGGATCGGGATGGCTTGGGGCCTTATAGAGGCCAATTCAGCATGCGTAATCCCGCGAGCACAGTACGTTCAAACGGTCAATGCTCCATGGCGGGATATATCTTGAGCCTTCATTTAAGACTACATATGAGTACCACAATCCAAAGCTTGTAATGTGGTTTGCTACGTCTTTGCTAGAAATTGCTTTTGTTGAAGCGATTCGCGCATCCCAAAAAAGTAGTTTTCGTCTGCAATCGAACCAAGGGAGTAATGTTTGCTCGTCTCGACATCATCGTCAACCCCATCTAAAAAGGCGAGCAGATGCCGCTATCCGAGGTCTGCGCGTGGCCGTCCCATCACACCCAGCACAACGGACAAGATTCCTCATTCATTGACCGAGTATTTCCAGCCAGCTCGATTTGGAACTATCGGAAATGATCAGGGGGAGAATCAATAGCCGCTGCCTCATTCTACTATCACGGGGTTGGTTCCAATCCAAGGAATACAGTACAGTTGGCGCTTTACGCGATGTTAATTAATATCCCCTCGCCTTCCAAAAACGCCATGTGGCGCAGATCTTTCGAAAGTCACAATGGGGACCTCGGGGACCAGGAAGCACCCTTACGGGGAAAGTACGTACTTTTGCACCCATCCCCAACTCCGTCCCAAACCTAATTATCTCGGAGGTTGGAGACTTGAAAATCTGATTTAGGTGGGGCGAAACAGAAACACACGGAAAGTTGGGAGGGCGAAATCAGAATCAAAACTATGTAGTATGCCCGTTGGAGGGATCGATCTTGGAATTGAGAATGTAAGTTGGCCAGCGATGACATGCGTCATCTGTGCATTTCCCGAGAGACGGGTTGTTAGTGTGTTAGTGTGTCCGCACCCTCGGTTTGACTTTGCGTTGCTCTCCACTTGGCATCGGTGAAGAGTTGCAGGGTGAACATGGGAGAGTTTGAATTTGCACACCGCAAAGTACGATGGGGCTGGGTCGTATTTCGGATGTATAGTTGTTCAAGATACTACTACGAAGGTTTAGGCGCAACTCATAGACTCGTGTTGATGTAGTAACCCCGACGTAGGGTATCTGCAAGATCCTCCCGTTCCCTTGATTTTCCTTGCATTGAGAACAGACCAGCCGTTCCTGCGAGCCTAATTATGAGTGTTTGCTGGGCTTTCATCACACGAGATCAAGGGGTGAGTGCAGCGTAAGGAGGCTCGTGAACATGCGAAATGCCCAGTTGGCGAGTTTAGGCGAAGGAGTTGAAGAAGTCACTATATGTGGATAGCGAGTACAACCAACCATTGGATACGGGCCGTAGCAATACCGACACTAACAGCACTGCACAAATACAACAACAGACCGGGCTTAGTCAATCTCTTCTAAAAAAGGACTGCAGTTTGAACCACATGGAGCGGGCCCCACGTGGACTCCGGTCTGGAGGGTGCTGAAGTGCACTATCATATCGCCGTGTGACGCGTCAGTTTCACGGTCGCTGAACCGGTGGCAAGATCGTTCGACGAGACATGACATCAAGCGTGAACGGGACCACCAAACAGCGACCGCGAGGACCTGGGCGGTGCGACTGGGAGGCTATACATCACATTTCGGCCGTGAAGATGAAACCGTATTCCAGTAGGCAACACGAGATCTGGAAAACTCCAGAGATGGTAATAAACTGCGAGGCCTCGTACTTTCTGTCCATCCAGCTAGAAACAATAATCATACTGACTCAAGTGAAAACAAACAGTCCAGGACCGTGGGTTTGGACCCGGGGGGAGCGGCCGATCCCGCTGTCACGGAGCTGAACTCGCGTTCGAGGATCAGTCCGCTCTCCTTTCAGCTGTGGTCCTCCCGATCCATTCTGTCTGCACGAATCAGAGCCTGCCATCGCCGATGTCCCTGATACTCTTTGATACGGGCTGTCCACCCGTCATCGGAAATATGGTAACGGCCAGGTTGACAGAGCAGATTGGCTCGTTGTCTCATGCCAGGCGTTGGTGAATGTCCCCCAGCATTCTCTACCGTAGAGCCACACATGGAAGATTTTCCTCCGATCAGCAGTCGAAGGCCCACCAAACGGCGTGATTCGCCCCTCGTGACAATCCCCTTGATTTACTGTATGGGGCTGAAACATGGAGCTGATGTCCCACTATGATTCATCGGTGTTCTGAATACACCACCTGCTACACTTTACCCTGGTACTCGGAGCATTCCAGAACCTGGGATAGAATCATGATCGTGGTCATAGCGATAAAAACAAAATCTCTACATCAACCGCCACCGGCGCGACGTACAATAAAAGCAAAAAGCAAAACCGGAACGCGCGTGTCTTGGAAGTAGCGACGCTAGGAACTTGAGACCTACCGTTTGCTGGGGATGCAGACGATCCTGCCTACAAGATCAACTCATGTGCAGTGCCGCGCTTCGTAAACACCACAGATTCCAACCAGGGGCGAAGATCGATCTCGAGATAGTCAACATTCCATCAGTCTCGTGAAACGCGCTCCTCCCCACCCATTGGCCCACGCGTTGAAGCTCACCTGCATATCTGTTCTCCGGGGTCTGCGCATGCCCACGAAGCTACCATCTATCTCGCGTACGGCGTAAACAAGACGCGCGCCGATGTATCGGTATGTCCCGGCGACGACCATCACAATCCAGCCCAGTAGTAACCTCCATACCAGGAGAATTCTTATTTCCGGGGTAGTTGGTCGATGTGTAGGTCATCGGCGCACCCCTTGCATAAGGCCATTGGTTCATGTTCATCACCAAAACTCTATCGTCGCTAGAAAGCAGTGTTTCATGCATGGCTTGCAGAGCGCAGGGAAATCTGAACAGACAAATTCCTGCGGCTGCTCGAGGGATCGGCCAGGAGGCGGATTGGGAGGCTGGCTGAGTTTCTGTCCAGTGTGCCCGTAATACTGGTGTACGAAATTCAGTAATCTAGTTTCTTGTGGGAATCCAGCGCAGGTCCTGGTCTGTTTTGAAACCAACCTGCTCTATGCGCCGCAGTGTACCGATGGGATCAGTTTTTAATTTTGACGCCCGACACGGCCATTTTTAACCCCCTCGGGCAGGATGCGCCCAACGGGACCCAAGAGACCGGATAGTGGAAACGGTCCGGAAAATCAGGATCGTAATAATTCTACTAGCGGAAATCCAAAATTCAAATAAAATAAAACTAAAAATAAATAATAAAAAATAAAAAATAAGGATCCAGGTGCTAGAGGGATCCAAGGGAAAATGTTATCGGCGTTCATCCCTTATTGCGAATATAATTGACATGGTGGCGAATGTGACAGTCCAACAATTCACCAATGACACCCGCGAAGAGCAGAAAGCAAGACCCTCTCAAGAATGGGGTCAATGGGGATGTTTCTACAACGGTGTATTTTCGGGGACACGTCAAATAGTAATCCCGAAAGAAGAAATGGAATGATTTGCGCAGACGGGGGCCGGGCTAAAACTATTGTACTGTAACTTGCCGCGCCCGCGGTATCAGGGCCATCACGACTCCACCGAGCCCGCCCGGAATCCATCGCTGCTCCTGAGTGGATTGCGACGTTCATGATGATGGGCGCCTACACGTACAGCCAACGGTCGAATGGAAGCGATAGATGAGGACTTTCTCTGAGTCTGTGCGACTGGTATTGTCGATTTCAATGTGCCGAAGCTTTGGAACGGGGGTTTTGTTTTGATTTTCTGTGCCACCGTTGCTTTTTTACTGGTTCCCACTTTGGTCGCTGGTGGCTTTGATGGTCGAATCCTTTAGATTAGGCTCCAGTTCTGATATCATGGTTGGTGAGGCGTGCGCCAATGACGGGGGTGATTCCCTCGGTTGACACACCGCGGATATGAAGTCATCCGTTTGGGTCGCTCTTCGTGCTGCTCCTAGAGAGGTGATCTGGTAGGTCCACGGGATTCGCTCGGCTTTAATATATATTGATATTATAGATCATGGTTGGCTGGATAATTTACAGTTCCAGTGGTTTTCGCCGTATTTCCGGGCAGGATATGGTGAGCAGTCGGCACTTGGCAGCCGCGATATATAACCGACCTCGGACTGAGACCGGCTTCTAATTATGAGTCGTTGCTCCACAGCTGATAAAACGCGTGCCCCGAATATTCTCGCTGCCGTCCTGTTTCATGAGGTCGTACTGCAAGACATTTAACAATAGTCCTCCGCATTTACTCCATACCGTACTCTTGAATATTTTGTGGGTACTCCCGCGGCCGAACCCATGGATGAAGCAACGGGACCCCGGGCGGTTTCCGTGGGCGGTAAATTACAAAACTATAGTATACTTCGGGGATGACTCGTCTCGATCTCGATGACAACAAAATGCGTGTCAACAGCCAACCGAGATGTTGGGTCAATCACACCCGTTGATCTGCCAGAAATCGCTCCCCGGGTGTTTTCGAGAACTTTGTCGATCTGGAGTTGTATCCACTTGATTTGTGAATCGGGAGTCCAATAGAGTTTGCTCAATGTCCAGCGCCCCTTGCGGTGCGGCAATCGAACTTTGATCTCTTCGCTTCGTACCGTGTGCAGGATCCCCGAACTCTGATCGAGATGAGATCGGGCATCTCGTAAACACGATTGGAGGAGACCGTCTATGCTAATCGAGGGTCTCTTCGATGGAGTCCCCGGCATTTGGGTCCTGGGAAGACAATCCCGGTTCTCGTCATAGGAAGGGAGAATGGCAGTCCCCACCGAAGGATGGAATCCTGCGGAACACCCAGCACGGAGCAGCTAACGGGTTTCTCGGAGACCGGCGATGAAACAGACTCCCACAGTGCAGACCGGCCTCAGTTCCTCGGAAGTACGACTTGAAAAGCAGTACTCCGCAAGGGAAATGTCTAGGGAATTGGTTGTAATGTAGCATTGCACCGTCCAAGGATTCCAAATCCATGACAATTTCCCCCACTCGGCGAGGACCCACCGTGCGGTCTGTCATGAGGCAAAAAAGAATCGGGAGCAGACCTGTCAACTCCGGCGTTTGCGACTTCATCAGGGACTGGACTGGACTGGCGCCGGACCGGGAACTAGGGCCTGCAAGCACATCCCATATCTGGAGTCGATCGAATATGGTACAGGCCAAGGGAGGGGCAAACACCAGTTTGGCCGTGCCGATCTCACACGTAATTAAGCTGCTGATGTCCATGTCCGTGGACTGCTGTACTTCTGCCCGTTCCCCCAGTTATATTCCCGCTCCCTCGCTTCTTTACCTTTTCCCTCCCTTCCAGACCCAAACCGCTGGAACCTCGTTGTTTTGCTCGCCTTCAGGACCCGACAGCCCGGCTTAGCTTCCTTCGCTCCCACTAGACCCTAGGATCTTCTTGACTCCACAGACCAGGGAGTGCTCGACGATTGGTCTTCACCGACCCTCCCAATCCTGAAAGGTTGTGAACCAGCGGTAATCTCACTGAATC
This sequence comes from Penicillium sp. S103-07, assembly GCA_037042055.1. Classification (NCBI taxonomy): domain Eukaryota; kingdom Fungi; phylum Ascomycota; class Eurotiomycetes; order Eurotiales; family Aspergillaceae; genus Penicillium; species Penicillium sp. S103-07. The sequence goes on along the minus strand of JAXQJQ010000014.1, from coordinate 274,098 downwards.
TGGACTGAACTTGCCCACCAGCCCCGTCACCATCACACCCGGTGGAAATTACCCGTTACATACCAATACACCGCAGTACACCGCACTCGTGTACCCGCGTAACTGGAGGCTCCACCCCGACTTTCCCTGTACAAGCTTCCCTTTTCCCCTCCTCTACCTGTGCGATCTATCTGATACGCCCGTGGACTTTTCCTGTCTGTTTCCTGTTTCTCGTCTCTCATCTCTACTTGTTCGCTACCTATGATCCGATCCTCGCCCCTGCGCGATCCTCTTTTCTGACTTGTTATTTCTTTGTTTCATAGTCGCTCCATCTTGTGCCCGCCTCAAAGAGCTTCCCACGGGCATCCCGACCCGCGCCCAATTTTTGCGCCGACACCCCGGCTCACCGTCACCGCGGGCTTGTCACTGGCGCAGCTGATATTTGCGATTCTATCCCGTCCGTCGCCCTCGACCTGACTTACTTGGTTCTCCTTCCCTCTCGGTCTTGCCGCCTCGTCATGTTCATCTAGACGGCGTATCTCCAAGCTATATTGCTTCTCTAAACGGTATCCTGCAACTCTTGTTCACTGATCTATGGCATGAGGCCGTTGCCGGGAATAATTGTGGTTGACATCGATCCCAGATCACTGCCATCCTCGGACGAAGACTCGACTTCGACTTCGACTTCGACCTCGACCACGACCACGACCCGATGCAGCGCATGCCACCTCCCGAGGGGCACCATATGCCCCCCGGCGCGCATGGTGTTTACGAGCATGCGTGGCGCCCTCCATACCATCCCCCACCGTACGACGGCCATGCGCCGCCGGATTCTCGCCGTACATCAACGGCCTCGGCGCCGCTGCCTCCCCAAGGATATCCCGTCATGCCCAACCGTGAACTACCGCAGCTTCCTCCCTCCGGACCAGATGGACCCTATGCCCGAGCTAGTAGCTTATCGGGTCCTCCTCCCCACCCGGCACAAGAATCAAGTCCAGTGCACGCCAGCTATCGTCCGATAAATGGAACACCACACGAGTCGTCGCCGCATTCTGCTCCCCCGGACTATCGGGCGCGCATGGGAGGCTTTCAACCACCCGAGCAGCCGACCCCCACCGAGTCAACGCCCACATCTGCTTCTCTGCCTCCGACATCGCAGTTCATGACACCGGCTGCACCGATTCCTCCCGGCACGCCTGGCCCCTACGACCCGGGCTATTATCAGAACCCGGCATATGGGGCACGCCAGCGCAAGGCGGCGCGAGCAACCCAAGTGAGTTTCGCCGGTGCGCCGTCGTGACGATTGACTAACATGGATAATTGTAGGCTTGTGATCAATGTCGCGCGAGGAAAGCCAAATGCGACGAAGGACGACCGGCTTGTAGTCACTGCAAAGAGAACAACTTGATTTGTGTGTACAAAGAAGTGCCACCTCACAAGTCTGTGCCCTTCCCCGGATAAGCCGAGAACGGAATATTGACGTGACTTTAATCAGCAGGCAGGAGAAGACGGCTCAACTGTTATTGGATCGACTGATGGAGATGGAAGACAAGTTCATCGATCGAATCGGCAGAGTGGAGAAGTACCAGGCGGACCAGGGACAAATACTTGAACAGCTTCTCGGACAGCCGAGTGATCCATCCCGCGCGCTCAAGTATCGCGCAAATGCTCCTGTTCCGCCCCGGGACCCTGCTTTAAAGACGGAAGCCCCGGCCATGCAGGCCATGCAAAGTATGCAGGCAATGCAGACTATGCAGCCCATGCAACCGGATATTGTCGACGACAAGAGCCCGTTCTTTGGGCAACAACAACCACAACCCGCCCTGAACGCCAGCTCCAGCTTTGATGATGTGAAGAATGACAATGAGGGAGAGCTTTCGATTCCGGTGGAACATACAACTGCCGCGCACAAACTTTTGATGTGGCCGTCTATCAAAAGACTAATCACCCCTAACGAATATGACGAGGACTACGTCATGAGGTTGGAGGAAGAGCGTGGTCTCATCAGCGTCTATGGGCAGGGTGAGATATCATCTACGGCCGATGACAGCCAACTACCGTCCCCTCCTATTACCTGCGACGGAGGTAGCTTCGATGAGACCCGAATCAACGGTGATTCCAATATTCAGATCGGTGCCACATCTGATCCGGGCGAAGTTGATATTGACAGCTTCGGCCGCCTGAGCCTGGATGCGAAGACGGCTCGACGGTACTACCATACCTATCTGGATCGCATTCACCAGCTTCATCCTTTCCTCAACAAACCGGAGTTGGATGGAAAGGTGGAGACTTTTATTCGATCTTTTTGCCCTCGAGATACTTCGCCGCTTCAACAGTCCAGTACTCTTTGCCGGGAGAACTCGCGACCGATGAAACGCAAACGTTCTCATGAAGAGTTACAGGGTGTACGTGGTGGGTCTGTGGATGCGGCGGCCGCCTCTACCCGGCCACGCGTGGGCCGGAATATCGACAACGCTATCATTTTGCTTATCTTCGCACTTGGCGCTATCTGTGAGACTAAATCGCCCCTTCCGGGGCCCATCATGGACAGGCCCGACTATCTTACTCAAGACATCCCCACACCCCTTCCACCTCTTCCCGTGGCTCCTGTGAACGCCACTCATGCCGCCAACGGAGTCCTTTCTCCTGCCAATTCCGATTCCGCTCTGCCAACATCAGCAGCGTTCTATAACCAACAACTTTACACTACTAGCCAGTCCTTCCCGTCTTCGGTAACTGAAATGCGAGCTCAGAATAACCAGTCCAAGCGGTCTATTCCTCGCACGAGGAATGAATACGGCCATGTTAAGAACCTCCAGATTATCCCGGGATTGTCCCTGTATGGATACGCAGCCACCATCCTAGGTCTTCTCCAGGGTGGTGTTGAGCTAGAGCACGTGCAGGCAGGACTCCTTGCAGGGCTCTACGCTGGCCAGCTGGCACACCCGTTCCAAAGCCACGGCTGGATTTGTCAGGCTGCAAGAGCATGCCAAGTCCTCGTTCGACAAAAACGATATGAGCGACTTGAGGAGGACACCACAAAAGATCTATACAACTTTGCCTACTGGACGTGCCTGCAGCTGGAGAGTGATCTGCTCGCGGAGCTTGATATTCCAGCAAGTGGTATCTCTCGGTCCGAGGGCCGGATGAGTCTTCCAAAGGGAGTATTCATCCATCTGCCTGACGAGGGTGGCGCACCTTCAACCATCATGATGATGTTCTACTCGGCCCAGATCCATCTTCGCAAAGTTCTCAACAGAGTCCATACCGATCTCTACAAAGTCGAAAAGCAGGGGCAGACGCGATGGTCGTCCAATGTGCAAGAGGCTCTCAGTATGAACCTCGACCTCTGGCGCACTAGTCTCCCCACTACCATGAGCTGGGATGACAAGGAACCTCCAGCCAAGGACATCAATGCTGCGCGTATGCGAGCCAAGTACTACGGAGCCCGGTACATCATTCACCGACCTCTGCTATATCACGCGCTTCACTATGGTCAGACGGGTGCCCGGGTGGGCTCCGTTGCTCAGGCCTCCGTCGATTCGCCCACGGGATCTGCCAGCAACTCGCAAACGCAGCAGATGTCGCCGTCAATGCCGCATGCCGGTCAGCGGGCCCCGGGCATGACACGCATCATGAGCAATCTAGGCAACCCGTCAGCCGAGTTCATGTCTTTCGCAAACGGCTGGACTCCACCAACCGTCGCCCTGCGCGAACTTCCACAGAAACTCCGTCGTGCCTGCAAGGTCTGCATTGAGTCGGCTATCCTGAGTACCGAAGCATTCGACGGGATTCCAGACCGACTCGTCGTCACCAACATCTTCGGCACAGCCCATGCGTAAGCTCCCCGCCCAACCACCATTCAAACTCACTTACTAACTCCGACCAGACAATTCGGAAACATGCTCGTCCTCTCCGCAACATACATGTCCAGCCTCTCCGAACTCGTCGAACGCCCAACCCTCGAACGACTCCTCAAGCGCACAATCCGCTTCCTCCTCCGTAGCGAGAATATTTCGCCAACCCTCCGAGCCGACGCAAAGATTCTGACCGAAATCTACAGGAAGATCTTCGGCCACATGCCCGTCCTCAACTAGCTTTTCCACGATGTGATACCATATTTCTTGATTTAGGTTTCTTGGTGTTCAACCGGCGTGTATAAACCCGTTCCTCTTCTTTTGGAAGAGAATGTGCAGGGTGGCCCATATTGCATTTTTGTTTCACGGTCTATCTCATGGATATACTCCGATTCGATTTTGGATTTTGCCTGGGAGGAGTTCGTGCTCCAGTGCCGCCATTACACTTTTTGCATTGCGATAAATCATCGGTCTGAGATACCTTTTTTTTTTATTGTTGTTCTTTGGGTTGCATTTTGATATCTCTGGTTGGTGTTCTGATTTTATTCCCCAATGAGACTGCCGATGCAGATACCGGTTTTTCAATTTTTCAATTTTCAATGTGATTGAGTAAATTGTATTCTTGGTAAGAATTGCGAGACTGAAGGTAAAAATGTAAGTGAGGGCCCAAAACCACACGAGTGGGGGCAGCAAAGGTTACCGATTAGTTCCAAGGTATACAGTATACAGTAGTTAGGCCAGTAGGACATGGGTTCGCCACACCTTATTTGGCGGGGTGGATCCGATGCGCGGACATGAAACATTTTCTCTCACGTCAATAGATTTAGCCTGTGCTAGGTTGGAAACCTTTCGAGTTGTCACAAGTGCTTTTCTTGACCCTTTGAATTATTTCAGTCCCCCAAAAGCCGAAGGTAGACGACCCCAGACCTTCCTTCGGCTTTCGTCCGAACAGACGACCCACACCGACTCCCAACGCCAGAGCAAGCACCCATAAATAACAACGCAGCAAGTACCTTCAGTCCAAGTGGAGTCCAGCACAGCCCGCAAACCAACGGCTTAGAAAGGAAAATACCCGGCTCCTATGACCTGGCATGGCCCGACCGCGGCCCCCAACTCTAAGCCGGACCCTAAACAGAGCCGCGCCTCAGCTTTACCTCCACTGGACAAACAGTCTTGTTAGTCACTTTAAATAGGGCTACCCCTCTTTGCTGCGGACATGGAGGAGGCTGAGCATCATAGAGAACCGGAGAGGTAATTGATAAAAGACTCCGGAACCCTTCGCTGTAAAACGGAGTTACTTCTAGTTTCTGTAACTGGAGACCACTTACGGGGCCCACTACTTGAAACATAGCTATATCTATTTTAGGACTGAACTATTGGTAAGGACACTTTTATATTGGAAATCTCAATCCCAAATACTCACCTACAAAAGGCTCCGGCTTGCTTCACAACACCCGCCACAAACCCAATTATAAAGAACCATGGCCAACATCACCCCCTCTGTCCACCTGTACCAACCACCTCCCGACCAAGAGGACCTGGAGCATTACAGCAGCGAAAGCATAAGCATAAACAGCCACTCGCGGACCCAATCTCTGATCTCCCCCATCTCCGCCGACAGCGACGACAACGGCCACGCCGGGCTACTAAACGACCACCGACACACACGCAACATCTCAAACAGCTCCCAAGAGGAGCAAAGCCAAGACAGATCCCTCCTATCAAACGATCACCTCTCTCAAACGTACCCCAACGAGAACGAAAAATGCACCCCCGTCCAACAACCCCAACCAACCCTCTCCGGCCTCCCTACACCAGCAACACACCCTACCCCAAAGCCCCGACGAGAACCAGCACGCTACTATAGCGGTGCCAGCTGGGGTTCTCAAGTCGGGTACGAGTGGGAGATACAAGGAGGGCATAAGCGGGGACATAACACGGGGCTGAAAATATGGAATTCGTGGAGCAATGCGAAGACGGAGTGGAGGGTTGGGAATCGGGCGAGGGTTTTGAAATATTATGTCGGTGGGCCGCTTTTGGGGCTCTTTGTTTTGGCGATTGTTCTCATTATCGTGGGGTTGATCGTTTATTTTGCGAAGTGGAAGGCGACGTAGAAGTTCTATACCTCAATGGGCGGGGAGGGGAGGATTTGAATGTTGGTGTTTGGAGTTGGGATACCTGGTTACTTTGAAGAATTTTGAAGTTAGACGATTCATAGCATGCTGTGGACCTATTCTATGTGAGACTTTTTATTGACAAAAAGGTTTCATTTCAAACGTCGGGATTGCTGCTTATGAGAAGCATTTCACAAAACCCCCCGGACCGTCGGGGAGGTGACGTGACTGGCTGGTACCCTGTTGATATGGCGCGAAATATTCTCCGAGATCCAGAGCTGAAACCAGGTTGGCCGGTCCTCTTGGACTCAATGGTTTGGAGATGGGATATAAATTCGTTGGATTCCATTCTAGTTTGTGAATGTTTTATCAACAAGAATCTCAAGTCTATCTCAGACCTGTCTGGAACTTGGTAATTCACCTCAGATTGCCTCGACAGTTTTGATAGTTTTTACTGTTAACACACTTAGTGACCTACTCGGATACTTTCTATATACTATCGTTCGAAATGAAGCTGAGCTACTTCCTCGCTTTCCTCGGCCTGGCCGGCGCGGCTATTGCCACACGCGATAACGGTTAGTGATTCCCACCTACATAAGATGTGCTTGCTAGCTGACTTGAATAGATGATTTTGGCATCGAGGTGCCCGACATAATGGATGGAGATGTTTACTATGACGGCCCCGGCGTCCAAGTTGTTGGTGATTTGCCTGGGTTTGAAGTCGACGATTGATGTGCTATCGAGAGCAATTCGACCGGTGACAGATTTGACGCTCGTCATTCCTTTTAATTGAGAAAGAGTTGCAAAATTCAAGTCTGGAGTTGAAGTTGGATTATATTACACCTCGCACAGCATCCGGTTCCTTTTGGTCAGTCGGTGGGTCGACCTGGAACTTACATAGCCCCTTTATCCTAAGCACTGCCTCCCTCATCTGTATCACCCTCGTATCCCCTAGACTTTTAAGTAAAACATTTTTCGACTTCCTTTTGGTAACACGACACTCACAATTTTCACCATGTCGGTGTCTCTTGGTTTTGATAACATTCTCTTCATTTTGAGGAGTTGTCGTTCCGGATTTCGATTCCTAGCATCCCCGTTCAGACGAGATCGCGAAAAGGAACCAGGCCGAAACTAAGAATGTGTCCGGGCTTTTCGGGTGATCTTTGGGTGTTCTACTATTCCAATTACTGAGTAAGTTCCTTCGAATCCAAAGAACTCCAAACCCTCGAGAAGCACATAGAGACCTAAATCAACGGTTCTAACGATGTAGGCCCAAGGCCGGTCTTGAGTAAGGTCCAACAGAGGTCAAAAACAATAACGCGATCGCCAACTGAAGAAGCAGCAACAAAAACCGACTGTTGATTGAGAAAGTGCAACATGGCTGATATCACACACGTCCCAGGGATAAGGCATATGTAGCAACGGATACTCAAGTCTAATCTGGGGAAGTGGGTCCTGCACACGGGGATAGGCTATATACTTCAATTTATTGGACGGTATAAAACCGTAATTATTGATGGATGGCCATTTATGATGAGTTAATGCGGAATCAAATGCATTTTTGTGCGCGGGCCTCGGCTTCCCCGCACAAGACAGATCCGGCGACTTTTGTAAATCAAAAGTTCGCTTTCCGTTGAACCGGGATATTCAACCGGGCAGTCAGCTCTATCCGGGCTCTTTCAGCATCAACTTTCTGCGGGTCGCATCGGACAGACTCAAGTCGTGAAGCATGGCATCTCCGGCAAAGAAATGGCCTTCGAGAGAAGGTATGCATCGGCACGTGCTTATATCCTGTAGCTGCTAACGTGTTGTGAGATAGGATTTACGGCGGATGTAGTTGGTAGACTCATCCAGCGCACCTTGTTGGATCCCTGGAAAATGGTGCCTCTGCTGGCTCTGGCTCAATACACAGTCAAGGGACGTGAACTGCTCGAGGAGCGACCCCATGCGCTCAAGGCACTCAAGACATTCGCGTCGCTGGCAGTCCTCGGCCGACTCGGTGCATGGCTAGACCGTCGCATCATCAACAACGGCCAGAGAGATCGCTACAACTGGAACCGCGAGATCGTGGTCTTGACCGGCGGCAGCAACGGCATCGGGCGACGGGTCGCGCAGTTGCTGGGCGATCGCGGTATCAAGGTTGCCATCTTGGATATCTCGCCACCGACAGATACCCTGCCAAACAGCGTTCGTTTCTACCAGTGCGACATCACGTCGGCCGAAGAGATCGCCTCGGCCGGTAAATCGATCCGTGCCTCATTCGGCCGCCCGACCATCTTGATCAACAATGCGGGCATCGCCACTGGCAAGACCATTCTCGGCACTACACCCGAGCAGACACGGCGCATGTTCGAGATCAACACCTTCGCGCACTACTGGCTGGCCCAGGAATTCCTGCCGGACATGGTTGCCAGCAACCACGGCATGGTAGTGACCGTAGCCTCGCAGGCCGGATACACCGTGACCCCGAACATGGTCGACTACTCAGCCACCAAAGCCGCAGCCATTGCCTTCCACGAGGGTCTCGCCGCCGAGCTGGTTACCCGATACCAGGCACCACGGGTCCGCACCGTCTTGGTGACGCAGGGATTCACCCGCACGGCGCTGATTAAGAATCTTACCCCTGAAGATACTTTCGCCAACCCTCTGCTATATCCGGAGACGGTTGCGGAGGGCATTGTCGGCCAGGTGTTGACCGGTGAGAGTGGACATGTGCTTCTGCCCGCTACGGCGGGGTGGATAGCGCAGCGCCTCCGGGGATATCCTCTGTGGTTCCAGCATTCGCTGCGGTGCCGACTGGAGCGGCTGATGCGTGCTGATTAACTTTGGTTTTGGCCTCGTTCTGTACAAGCGATTCTCTTGCTGACTAACTTAATACTTGTTGGGTGTGGTTGGTCGTTTGGACTCGTATCGCGGTATATAGTTGCGTGGCTCAGCTGAAGGCAGCCGAAGCCGAGAGTATCCCAATGTCATCAACCATACAAGTTCTATATCATGTGCCCGACCGGTTAGATAACACAAGAGCCCGTAGCACTTGCTTGATCGAATTCACATAGCAATAGACGAACAATAGCAACGAGCTGGAGTGAAAGCGACGAAATCGCCAGCCCCGTCCATTTCGGGGGCACGTGCACGGCCTTCACCGCGACTTCGATTGGCTCCACTCGATGCTGGACAGTTCATCCTGTGCCACACTCGATTTTCACACAGGTTCTGCATGTCTGCAACTCTGCAATGCTGGATTAACCTTCTGCACGTTGCAGACTGACAGTTGCACTTGCCAATTTACTCGTGGACATCGAGATCGAGATCGACTGTTGGAACCGGGGTCCCGATCGTCTGGAGCAACGCAGTTCAGCCCAGTCTCCGCTTCGGACGAAGATCCACGGTTCGGTTCCGTTGTTTACTCTCCCAAACAAACCATAACAACACTGTCATCTCACCTACATTCCGATCTACCCTCCTCCCTCACATTCCTTCCTTTCCACATGGTGGCTTGTTCTATCGGGGCATTCCTCTGATTTATTGCCCATCATGTTCAAGGCCCTCATGGGCGGGGGCCGAGCCTCCGACGCCCGAAGCACCACCAGCTCCGGCTCCAGCTCCAAGAGCCGTCGCAAGACCGATTCCAAGTCTTCACATAGCCGCAAATCCTCACGGGGTGACGACCGTGACCGCGGTTTGGGTGACTTGTCGGCCTACGAGCCCTCGGCTACTGGCAGCAAGCGCGGATCATCCAGTGTGGCTGGCGACTCCGTCGCATCCACCTATGTGACGGCCGAGCCCGAAGAGATTGATACCTACCCTTCAATCGTTGAGCGAACACCAAAGCGCAGAGATAGCGACCGAGAGAGCACTCGTTCTCGTCGACAGAACCGAGACCGATCAGAGAGCAGAGACCGGGACAAGAGGAAGAGCCGCCGAAGCACCGGGGACGGCGATGACTGGGAGCATGAGCGCGACCGTCGCGAGCGCAGGCGCACGCAGTCTGGAGATCATGGCATACCGCCCGTCTCCACGTCCATGCCGTCCAGTGCTCCAGGCGCCCAGTTCGCCGCGGATATTGCGGCGCCGGGCTTTTCGCAATTCCCCATGCAGTACGACAATGCGATGGCCCCGGCATTCTCGCCCGGTCATGGCCCTTCGCCATCGCCGTACGACCCCCACGTTCAGCAGCAATTTCCAGGTCAGTTCCCAGCTGAAACCGCGGAGCCTTACCTACCTCATAATCCTGCGGGCGCCGCGGCGGACTACTACGGAGACCAAGGCCAATCTGTTGCAGAGCAACCAGGTATCCGACCGCAGAAACCGCTGGTAAACAGCCAGGAACACCTGATGGCGGCATCATCGTCGGCTAATCCTCCTCCCGAGCCGAGCAGTCTTGGCCAGGTTGGTGCGGCGGCCGCGTACTTCGATGATGCCGAACTCATTCAGCCGCAAGGCAAGCCGCCGTCGGAATCTTCCTCCAAGCCCCCAAAGCCTGGAAAGCCTGGAAAGCCCGGCAAGCCATCAAAACCCTCAAAGCCCAGCAAGCCTTCCTCTTCGAGTGCTATTCCTGCTGCAGCCGCGGCGGGAACTGCTACATATGGCATTGGAAACGCTATGATTTCCCACGAGGAGTCGCAATACCCATCGACAAGCGCATACCAACCCCACTCGTACTCGCAACCGGCTGTTCCAAGTACAAGCAAGCCTCCCCATTCCTATGGCGTCGGTACTGGAATCGGTGTCGCGGCAGCTGGTGCAGCAGCGGGCTATGTGCTCGGCCATCACGATCACCCCGAGAGCACTGGGCACCCCTCGCAATACAATGTCCAGAACTACGCACAGTCATCTCAATCTGGGTTACCGCCCTACGCGTCCGGTAGCAATAATGCGATGATGGCAGCTGGAGGAGCAGGGTATGCTGCTCATGTTGCGCATGCTGCCCATCGTCCTGGCTATTATCCGGGCAACCTTGCGATGCACCATCGGCACCGCGGCCCTCTGACGAAGTTTGTGGACTTTTGGCGTGATCCAGAGGGTGTTGGTCGATTCGAAGATTACACGGAGACAATCGGCGTGTGCAAGTATTGTTTCGACCCCCACACGACCTCCGTCGACGCGCCTCGCAAGCACCATTATCACAGGCGCCGTCATTCTGCCGACCGCTACAGCAGCAGCAGTAACTCCCGCGTGAACAAGCTCAGCCGATACCATTCGTCAGAAGATGAGAGGGGTCGCGGAAAGAAATCAAAGAAGTCGTCTTCGTGGCTACCCGGTATGCTGGCTGGCTATGCGGCGAAGTCAATTTTTGCTGGCAAAGACTTCGATGATTCTTACAGTGTTCGCTCTGGTCGGCCGTCTGGCGATCGTACATCTTCTCATGATGATACTATGAGCTACACTTCCCGTGGCGTTGTTCGTCGATCTGACCGAAACTCGCCGAGAGAATACTATTACAATGACAAGAAATCTAAACGCAATCGCTCTCGTTCGCGATCTTCATCTCGATCCGGTCGCCATTCATCGTTTGTGAAGGAGGCGGCCTTGGGTGCGGCAGTAGGTGGCGCCGCGCTGGCAGTCTCCAAATCACACCAGAGAGACCGCAGTCGATCTCCCTCACGGGTCCAACGCCGGAAAGACTCTTCATCTAGCTCCTCCTTTGTGGATCTATCTCGACCTGCTGCCAAGTCTGTTGGAGGATTTACCTCCTTCTTCACCTCTTCCTCTGAGAACCGCAGGAAGACGCGCAGCAAGCGAGCGAAGAGCTTTTTCTCCTTCCGCAGCTCCTCTTCTTCCTCGCTGGACAATGACCTGGCCTTTGGAGATGGATTTGCCAAAAAGTCTTCCAAAGACAAGAAGAAGGAGAAGAGGAAGGGCAAGAAGGGAGAAGATGTGGATGCTGCGCTCCTTGGGCTAGGGGCAACGGCGACCGCTCTTGCTGCTTCTCATTCTCATGGCCGCAGTCGCAGCACGGGCCAGATCCTTACTGCCAGAGAAGCTCGGTCTCGCCATTCCAATTACGCTTCTTCTGCCAACGAAGACGACGAATGGGTGGATGCCGAATCGGAGGACCAGTCTTCCTCTAGCGTCAGCTCTGCTCTCGCCTTTGGTGCTAGCAGTGCTGATTCCAGTTCCGATTCAAGCAGTGGACGATGGGGCTGGGGCTGGGGCAAGAAGAAGCAGAAAAAGAAGGACAAGAAATCTTCTGTTGCCGATGCTGCCCTGGCTGCTGGTGCTGGTGCTCTTGGAGGCGCGGCTTTGGCCTCGGTGGCTCGCCGCCGCGATAGCCGACCTTCAAGCAGTGCTGGTAGTCTTCAACAAGTCTACCCCGTCCCTACATCTGACCCTGGTCGCTTCGATGTTGCCAAGATGTCTCCGTCTGTTATGTCCCACGACCAGACACCTCTCGTTCGTCCTGGTCCTATCCCTCTCCAGCAACCTCAGCCTGTCACACCTGTTTCGCAGGCCGTATACAGCACTCAGGGAAGCTTTCCTGGATCAATTCCTGCATATACCACACCGGCTGCTGTTCCTCCTATCTTCGCCAATGAATACGACCGCTATGGACCCCGGTATCAAGGCTCTCGCGATGCGGCCTGGCGCCCAGAAGATGCTAGCTATGTCGAGCGTCGCCAGCCGCATAGAAGCAACTCTTCTCCCGTGTTCCCCATTCAGGAGAGCTCCGTCTCAACACCAAAGCGCCGCTCTACTATCAAGGACCAAGCTTCTGTGTCATTCAACCTGACAGAAGAACAGGCGGAACGCGAGCGCCGTCTCAGTCTCAGTCGGCGTGAAAGGGAATCACGGGATGATTTCAGGGACGAGCCTGTCCAATTGGTTGATCGGGAAGAAGAATCGGCTCGACAGGAATCTGAGAGCCGTGAGCGTGAGCGCGAGCGCGAACGTCGTCGCAAGGATAGAGACGACGAGAAGCGCCGAAGTGATAGTGAGAAGGAGAAGGACTCCTCCAAATGGATTGAAGCAGGTGCGATCGGTGCGATCGGCGCTGCTGCTGCCAGCTCAATCATGTCTCACAAGAAGGACGATGAATTCGCATCGGAGGCTAGCTCAAAACGTCGCGAGGCTCGAGAGCGACGTCGCGCTGAGCGCCGGGCTGAATCATCAATCATTTCCAAGTCTGATGTTGCTGAGCCTGTTGAGGTGAAGCAGACACCTGTGGACTACACAGACTACCGAGAAACTCCCTCTCCCCAACGGAGCCCTCGTCCAGCACAGGTATATGACGACTATGCCGAGTTCTTTGCGCCCGAAGAGCTGCGAAACAGTCCTGTTGAGCATTCGGGCCGACGCGGGTCTGGCGATTCTAGCGACAGACCGGAGATCATTGAAGTTGTTCCTGCCAGTGAACGCCAGAAGGAAGAGGCCAAGGACGAGCCCACCGACCTTCCCCAGTTTGGCCCTGAACCTTATGAAAACCGTGATCATCTACCGTGGCCGGTGCCACGGCTTAACTTCATTGATCCTACTCCTCCTCACAGTATCAATGGGTCTGCTCTCGGTGCTTCATCGCCCGTTGTGGGACCTGTCCAAGAATCTCGTGACGAAGACCGAGAGGTGGCCCGTGAAGACCCTCGTTCAGAGCCTCCCCCAGAGCCCCGTGTGGCTCGCCGTGAAGAAGAGCCCAAGCCGCGTGAACGACCTACGACCGGTTCCCGGGTGTCCTGGGGACCTCATTCAACCCATGAGTACGAGGTTCCCTCTTCCTCCGAACCCGAGTTCTCTCCCACACCTGAGGATTTCCAAGACATCTCAGTCGATTTCTCCGAGGAAGAGAAGGCAAAGCCAAAGGGTGCCAGCAAGCCTGATTTCGGCGATGATATCGAGTTTGCTGCCACAGTCGCTGCCGCAACAGAAGCAGCTGGATTCGATCCGTCCTTTGTGACCGATGACCCCAAGTATCATAAGCGTACCTCCCCTCCCGGGTCGGAGGATGAAGGAACGTTCTCGCCAACCTCCAGATGGACCGCTGAGCGGGATCAACCCCACGGTTTCGTCGAGGGCGAAATTGAGAGCCCCGAGCGGCCTAAGTCCAGAGATGTTGATGCATCCAAGCATGTCATTGATCAAGATCCTTTCTACGCCGAGCCCGAATCTTTCACCAAAGATAAGGGCAAGTCATCATCCAAGCGTCGGGAGGGTAGCACAATTCCCCAGGAAGTTACTGAGCAGCTTAATGGAAAACACGCAAGATCTAGTTCTCCCGAGAACGACGTGTTCTCCATGCCAGGCGGCTTTGACAGCTTTGATACTACTCGTGAGATTGAAGCGCGTGATGACACTCGCTCTGTTTTCTCTGCCCCTCCCGTGGGAGAATCCGAGCGGAAATCCAAATCCAAGAAGTCTCGCCGTAGCGGTGACGATCTCGACTTGTCTCGTGATTTGCCTCGTGATACTGCTTCGCCCACTCCTGAGGACGCTGAAGTTGACGACAAGGAGAAGAAACGCCGGAAGCGTCGCTCAAAGCAGGATAGCGATGCGTTCTCAATCGACGACGATGCTAGATCCGCCATCACTTCAATTGAAGATGTCGAGAAGTCCGAGCGCCGAAAACATCGTTCCCGATCATCGCGGGACTTTGAGGATACCGCATCCATCTCCTCTTCTCCCGCCAAGTGTGACGATGCGAAGTCACCCAGAACCCCTCCTGAGGACGACGAGACGTCTGAACATCGCAACCATCGTCGCTCGAAGCCTGATAGTGACACATTTTCAGTGGACGATGATGCTAGATCCCCTATCACTTCAATTGAAGACGGTGACAAATCTGAGCGTCGGAAGCATCGCCGCTCCAAGCGGGACAGTGATACCTTCTCGGTCGACGATGACGCCAGATCTGCCATCACTTCAATCGATGATCTCGACAAGTCTGAGCGCCGGAAGCATCGTTCCAGATCATCGCGGGACTTTGATGATACCGCGTCCATCTCCTCTTCTCCTGCCAAGTTTGACGAAACACGGGAGAAGCGACGCAGTAAGGATGACAAAGAGAAGGACAAGGGCTCTGGTGGATTGTTCCGGAGTCTCTTTGGTTCGCGGGCCTCAGAGCCAACGCAGTCCCGATCCTCCTCCCAGTCTCCCTCCCTGGATAAGCGCCCATCTCGCGAGGCCATGTCCGAAGCTGGAGTTGACGATGAAGGCCGCCGCCGCAAGAAGAAGCATCGCAGTTCCAGCGGAGGAGATAGCATAGTTGATTATGGATCGGACAAGGAGTCTGTCCGGAGTTCCCGGAGTGAAGCGAACCTGGAGGAGTACAGATCCAGCAGGCAGAAGAAGGAAGAGCGTCGTCGACACAAGTACGAGGATATTGTCGATTCTGGAAGACGTCGGGAATCTGAGAAGGTATAATATCTGAAATTTCCCTTTCATTGTTAATTTTTCATGTTTGTTCGCTTCTTGTACACTGTTATGTGCCATATAGTTGCCCTTTTTTCTGGATGGTCTTGGCCTTCCACCCCCGACTTATCCAATGCACAAAGAACAAATCCCCGAAACAAGTGAACTCTGTACTAAGCATTTTCTGGTATTACTCCATGTGCAGGACGCAAAACCTTCCGACTATAATGACGACAGCGACAAGTCTTTTTTAGGGGATCGCCCCGAACTACCAGCCGCGGCTGAGCGCGACCAAAGTGGTGCTTCGGGGCTTGAAGACTCGGTGGAGAAAGGAGTAGCCACCGCTGCTGGCCTAGCATTGGGAGGAGAGATCCTACACCAGCTGCCTCGAAGCCGGTCTATATCCCCTCCCGCTACTGAGAAAGCTCTGGATCTAGCCCCGACGTCCCACAGCAGACCATCATCTCCGGAAATAGTTCGCGACAGGGACGAGTCTCCTAGAGGACGCCGTGCATCTCTGACTCGATCGGTCACCGAGTCTCCTACAGCAGTGCCCTTGCACTTCCGCCGTCCGCCAACTTCCCCAGGTCTGTCGCGCGCAGTCCCGGTTAGTGGATCTCCGACTGCTGCCACTGTTTCACCCGGCTCGCCCACCCAGCCTCGCCACCGCCGCTTGAACTCGGTCGAGTTCAGAAACTCTCGCGAAATCCGACCTCTGTGGCTGGTCGAACGCCATGGAGCAGTTAAGGGTGAGACCGCCGAAGTCGACGAGCCATTGCCATCGCTTCCATCCAGCAAGACATCCTCCCGTGAGCCGTCCATCGAAGACCTCCGAGCACTTAATGACGAAGACGCCGTTCAAAGCTGGGATGCAGTTGACTTCAGTCAATCCCTGTCCGAGAAGCGCCGACCAACCGGTCTAACCATCTCAACTGACCGAGCCAACGAAGAAGGCGAAGCCGACCTACTTGATTCCCAGCAAGTAACCCCGACAGCCGAGGGCTATGGCGCGGATGCATCATCCGTCAAGAAGGAGAAGCTCAACTACGAATTCCATTCTCCCTCCGAACTTCTTCGGGATCCCAGCACGTATCCGGACATGCCTCCTTCGCCTACCATGGAGGCTCTTCCTTCTGCCGAGGGGTCTGTAATCGGAGTGAAGGAATCAAGCGAAGATAATGTCCAGGAACAGACAAGAAACCTCGATCTGCAGCAGACCGAGTCTCAGAATGAGGTCGGCACACCTACGCAAGAAAAGTCGTTCTTTGACAATGTCGGGCCCGGATTCGCCGGTGTTGTCGATGCAGCTATTGCTGCTGCTGTCACGGAAGACGAAAAGCCAGCTCAAATTGGTGACAAGGAGCTCGCAGAGCCTGCAACGGAGACTACTCCTACCGCTAGCGTTCAATTCGGAGGATTCTCTGATATTGTCGATGCCGCCGTTTCCCAAAAGGTTTCTCATGGAAAAGCCCCTGCCGCTGAAGAACAGCCCTCGCAGATGGAATCTAGCAAAGAACTTGCTCCTGAGACTGCGGAGCCAGCTAGTGGTCCTGCTCAGCCACAAACAGAGGAGCCACCCGCCGAGGAAGTTGCGACTACATCTTCTTCTAAGAAGAAAAAGAACAAGAAGGGCAAGAAGGGTCAAGCTCAGAGTGTTGATGAGACTCCTTCTGAGCCTGCCCCGATTTCTGAAGAGCAGGGTCTTATTGTGGAAGCCCGTAATGTGGAGGGCCCTGCTGTGGAAGCAATCGAAGGCGAGGCGCGCTCTATTGAACCAGAGGCTGCTCCTGCTATCGTGGAGCAAGATACAAATGTTCAGCCTGAGCCGGAAGCTGAACAGGCCCAGATTTTCAAGGAACCTGAAGCCCAGTCTTTGCCTGCTGAAGCTACTGAAGGTATTGAAACTGTCACAACTTCTGAACCTCAACCTTCTGCTGCCCTTGCCAAGCCTGAGCCTGTGGAGCCTGTTACCATTCCCGAGAGCCAGGTCGAGCCAGCAACTACTGAAAATATTCCCACTGAGCCTGAGGCTCCTATGACCGCAGCTGAAAAGCGGAAAGCCAAGAAGGCGGCTAAGAAGAAGGCCAAGAGCATCTCTTCTGCAGAGGGGGTTGGCAATGCGGCTCAGCCATCTAATCCTGCTGTTCCTTCCGAAGAGACCGAGGTCCAAGAAGAAAAGGAGATGCCACAGGAAGTCAGTCTTCCTGAGGCTCCTAAGAGCGAACAAGATGACTCCGAGTTCCACGACTCTCGTGAAACCGCGGGGACCGTGGAGCCAGCTCCTCCTGGAGACTTGAAACCTGAAGAAAGGAGCGAGGAACTTGAAGAGGCAGCCTCGGAAGCGCAAGGGATTGACCTGCCTCAGCCTGTCCCCACAGAAACCGTTGAAGAACCTCAAACCGCGGAGCAGACCATTGAGACACCGGAGGAAGTCACTCCTACTCCCGCATCTGATGACGCTCCAGCGGAGAAGACTGGCGAGGCAGACGAGGACAACTTCCACGAGGCCGTTGAGGAGCAGGCCGAACAAGCGAAAGAACTTCAATCCGAGGCAGCTGGCGACATCATCGAAACCACCATCCCAGCCAAGACACAGCAGACTGAGCCAGTGGCGTTAGCCGAAGCCGAGCCTGAAGTTCCAATGACCGCTGCGCAAAAGAAGAAGGCCAAGAAAGACAAGAAAAAGAACCGCAAGTCTGTCTCCTTCGACGAAGCAGAAACGTCAATTGAGCCAAATTCTGCTGCGGTTCCCGAGCCAGAGCAGACCAAAGATCTTGAGCCTGAGCAACCAACTTCCAGCGAGCCTGTTGATACCCAGGTGCCTTCGGCCGACGATGAGACACAACCTTCTGATCCTGAACCAGTGGCCAAGGATGCATCCGAACCACCCACTGAAGAGGCCGTGACTGCGCAAGAACCAGAGTCCGTGTCTTCGGGTAATGTCGAGCCGTCAACGACTATCGAGCCGGCTAAACCCACTGAGTCTACTGAGGGAATGGCAGAGCCTCCTCTTGCTGAGCCTGAACCCGCGGTTGAGGCCGAGCCTGAAGTGCCTATGACTGCGGCGCAGAAGAAGAAGGCTAAGAAGGACAAGAAGAAGAAGGCCAACCAGAGTATCTCTTCTATAGCCGACGACGAAAAGCCTGCCGAACCCGAGTCTGCGGACCCTCAGCCGGAGGCCAAGCCAGCACTTGAGGCCGCTGCTATTCCTGCTGATACCACTCCAGAAATTACTTCGACTGCCGAAGAGATGTCAGCGGATGTAGCTCGTGTGGAAGAAACGAAGGAGCTTTCAGTTGATTCCGAGCAGCCGCAGCAGGAGGTGCCAAGTTCTACCCCTAGCCCAGATGCTAGCGAAGAAAGACCCGTCGAAGATGTTGTTGCTGGGCCCTCGGAAGTGCAGGCCGAAGCGCCGCGAGAAATGCCTCTGGAGGAGGCTCCCGCTGAGCCTGAAGTCCCTATGACTGCAGCCGAAAAGAGGAAAGCCAAGAAGGCGGCTAAGAAGAAGCAACAGCAAGGAAGCCTGAGCTCTACTGCCGACGAGATGCCTGCCGCTGAGACTACTTCTGCCCTCGAGGCTGAAGCTGTCGACACTTCTAAGGATATTGAGGCTGCCCCCGAAACCGAGATACCAGCTGCGGAAGAGGACCCTGCTCCTGCGATTGAGACTGAAGCTGTTGAGCACGCCGGTGACGTCCCCGCCCTGGCTGATGTTCCCGGGGAAGAAGAACCGAAGGCCGAATCTCTTCAGACCAGACAGCCCAAGCCGGATGAGTCGGTCCTAGCTCCTGCTGTCGAGACTGTTCCTGAAGCCGTGGAACCTGAACCCTCAAAGGAAGAACTGGAAGCCGCTTCTCCTGAACCAGGGGTACAAATGACTGCCGCGGAGAAGAAGAAGGCCAAAAAGGCCAAGAAGAAGCAGCAGAAGCAGTCTGTGGATCTCGAAGACCAGCCTGTTTCCACCGAACAACAGGATACAGAGAAGAGCGCGAATCTTCTCCCAGAGACCGAAGCCACAATTCCTGAACCTACAACAGAGGCAGAAAGCGATTCTAAGGCCGAGGCCAAGCCCGATGACGAGGAAGGCCAGGCCGCTGCTGATGTTGAGAAGGATGCTACTGCGGTGCCGTCTACTGAGGATGTGCCGAGTACTTCTGAACCATCACCTGAGACTACCGCAGATGTCCAAGCCGTGTCTGAAGAAGCCGTAGCCGAGCCTGAACCTGTCGACGCTCCTATTGCAGAAACTCCCCAGGAGAAGAACAAGGATGTCTCTGCTGATGGTCAACCCACATCGGACCAGTTACTTGGCGATAAGGCTATTGAGAGTGCCCCCGAACAGCCTGCCGATGAGTGGGCTATATCTGAAGAGGCTGCACCAGATACTGCTGCAATTGAAGGGACTGCAACCCCCGCTCCAGCGGACGATGCACCAACAGAGGACATTCAGGTTCCTATGACCGCCGCTCAGAAGAAGAAGGCTAAGAAGGACAAGAAGAAGCGCCAGTCTCTTGCTCTTGCCGAAGGGTTCCAGCTTGAACCCCAGCCGGAGCCCGTCAAGGAAGAGCCTGCCAAACCTGCCGAGCCCGCTGCCGCCGAGGGTGTTTCTGCCGAAGCCATTGAAACACCCCCTTCCACTGAAAATGCCGAAGCTTCTGTTTCCGTTGAGGGACCTGCTCCTGAAGAGGTCACCAAGGATGAACCCATGCTCGAAGACCAGGTTGCCGAGTCCGAGGCGCCGGTTGAACCTGAGCCTGAGCCTGAGCCGGAGGTCCCGATGACTGCGGCGCAAAAGAAGAAAGCCAAGAAAGAGAAAAAGAAGCGACAGTCTATGGGTCTGGAGGAGTCGCAACCTGAGCTGCAGCCGGAACCGACGAAGGTGGAAGAGGCCACCGAGCCTGCGTCCGAGGAACCTACTTCTACCAAGAACACTGAAGCTGCTGCCGTCGAAGAGCCAATTACGGAAGTAATCGCCCACGATCAGCCAGCTCCTAAGGAGTTTGCCCCTGAGGAACCCGTCGCTGAGGAACCCGTCGCTGAAGAGCTTGTCGCTGAGGCAGAGGCTACAACTGAGCCCGAGACTGAGTTTAAAGTCCCGATGACTGCAGCCCAGAAGAAGAAAGCCAAGAAAGAGAAGAAGAAGCGCCAGTCTATGGGACTTGAAGAGACACAGCCCGAGCCAGTCATTGAAGAGCCCGCTGACGCTGCCCCTAGTGAGCCCACTGAGACGCCTGCGTCGACCGGAAACATTGACGCTGTCGACGAGGCCGATCCGGAGGCTACGAAAGATGTCGTTGCTCCCAGTCAACCTGCTGTTGAGTTCGAGACTCCAGCAGAGCCCGACAGCCAAGCCGAAGCCGAGCCTGAAGTCCCGATGACGGCCGCGCAAAAGAAAAAGGCCAAGAAAGACAAGAAGAAGCGCAAGTCTGTTGCCTTTGAGGATGAAGCTTGGCCTGAACAAGAAGCCTCGACTCGCGCCGAAGACATCGAAAACCAGAGCCAACCAACTGCCGATGCTACTCCCAGCCAAGACTTGAGCGAGACGCCTATTGATACCGAGCAACCCGTCGAATCATCTACAGACAAGGATACTACCGAGCTCGAGACACCAGTTGTGCACACGACCGAAGCTGTTCCAAGCACCGAGGAGCCTACTACTCCTGACGCCCCAGTAGAGGAAAACGACAACGCGCCCGACTCTGAGCCCGTAGTTCAGTCCAACGAGAGGGCCGAATCTCCCGAGGTGCCTTCTCAGACCGCCGAGACCGACGAAACACTGGCCGAAGCCTCATTGTCGGCCAAGGAGCGCCGCAAGCTCAAGAAAATGGAGAAGAAGAAGGGCAAGTCCGTGGACTTGACTGAAGAAATCCCTTCTCCTTCCACCGAGGCGCCCCAGGAGATACAAGAGCCTGCCAGCGAAGCTTCCAAGGCAGCGGACATCGATGTCTCCTTGCTGGACGATAAGGATATCGCGAAGGGTGAGGAGGAGCAGTCCCCCAAGACTATTGATGCCGATGTCTCCGAAGAAAGGAATGTCATAGCGGAGAGCGATCCCACCGAGACAGCCGAACCTGAGACGACCACCAAGCCCAATGATGACGAAACACCGGCCGCAGAGGCAGCAGCTGAGCCTGAGCCTACCCCGTCGAAGGAGTCAGAGGAACCTGAACCTGAGGCTGGCCTATCGGCTAAAGAGCGCCGCAAGCTGAAGAAAAAGGAGAAGAAGCGTCAATCAAAGAACCTTGATGCTGACGACAGTCCCCCCGAAACCGAATCGGTACAAGACTCGCCTGCACCCGAGACTACGCCCGTCGAACCTTCGCCTGCCGCCAATGAAACCGAGAAATCAACCTTAGAAAAATCGGATACACGGGAAATTACAGAGCCCGTGACGGCACCCTCGCCTGCGGAGAATGACGGTAAAGAACATCAGTCCCACGACATTGAAACGCCCAACACACCGGCCCAAGATTTGGCTTCGACTGATGAGTTCTTGTCTTCGCAGGTAGAGCAGACGCAGTTAGAGAGTCCTTCTTCAGATTATCCTCCCCAACACGTGCTTGAGCGTTCAATTGATTTTGGCGATGCGCAGAAAGAGAAGGATGCTGTTGGTCCTATCCCCGATGAGGTCTCGATCGTCAAGGAGACACCAACTGGTGATGTTGAAGGTAATGTGGAACACACGGAGGAAAGCGTTTCGAAAGATGCGATTGTGGAGGATACGAAAGTGGGAGAGCTTGGAATTATGAATGTGGAGGAGTCGTCATTACCGAATGAAGAGGAGAATAATCAGAAGGAACCCCGACACGAGGCGCCTGGGTCATCTAGTGGACCTACAATGGATGCCCCTGAGCAAGAGCCATCTACAGAAGAAGTTGCCGAGACAGTTGTGTCTCAGAAACAAAAGAAGAAGGACAAAAAGAAGAAGCAGAAGCTGCAGGAAGAAGAGATGAAGATTGAGGAAGATCTCCCGAGCCCTGAGGAAGCGCCAGCAACTACGGAAACGGAGCAGCCAGATTACGATCTTCCCAACCCCGAGGAAACCGCGACCAAGGAGGTTCCCGAGCCTGAGGTTGAGCCAATTCAAGAACCTGAGACCGTTCCGGTTACCGAGGAGTCCCCCGCAGAACAAGCTGAAGATGTCGCCTCTCCTACGCCTCAGCCTTCCGAGTGGGTCGATTCGTCCAAGGACATCAACCCCACTGAGGATGAGCCTGCTACTGAAGAACAATTCCAAGAGGCGGCACTTTCAAGAAAGCTGAGCAAGAAGGAGAGAAAGAAGCATCGCCAAGCTCTTCTTGCCCAACAAGCTGTTGGAGAAGTCGCCGAGGACCAGCCTGCTACTGAACCTACCGAGACTTCTGACCCTGTTCCGGAAGTAGCAGAGGAGGCGGCAGCACCTGCGAATGATCAAAAAGATGACAAGTTTCTTGTGTCCGACGAAGCCACAGCGCATGCTTCTGATGCTGTCGAGGATGCTTTGAAGGACGTGGTTCCGGCTGCCAGTCAAGAGGCTGAGCAACCAGAGCCTGCAGTAGAGCCTGCGACTGAAGAGACGGGACAAGCTCAGGTTTATACTGAAGAGACCCCCGCCGAAACTTCAGTGGAGCCTCAAGAGGAATGGCCTACGTTCACGAGGAAGATGAGCAAGAAAGAAAAGAAAAAGGCCGCCGCTGCCGCGGCTGCTGCAATTGAAGAAGAGAAGCCTTTAGAGCAGGAGCCAAATCCAAATGAGCCAACAATCTCTGAACAAGATGCCCATCGCCAGCTTGAGTCGGAGAGCATCGAAGAACTATCTGCTTCCAAGCCTGAACAACCCACTCTAGAAGCAGAGGTATCACGGCCGGAAGAAATCAGTAATGAAGCTGTTGTCTCTCTGGACCCATTCGATGTGCATTCGCCCACCGGGCTGCCTGATCAAGGTACCGAAGAAAATCTAGGTGATAATCCCTCCTCCGAAAAGCGACAAGAACAAGAGCAGGTGATCGAAGCCAAGCTCCAGAGCCAGGCACTTGAAAAGGAGGCTGACCTCGAAGTTGCCGGTGATATGTTTGAAGACCGACCTCGAGAGCCCGAGGAGACTACGCCTTTTTCTAAGAAATTGTCAAAGAAGGAAAAGCGTAAGGCGAAGAGGGGCATCGTGCAGGAGGCTCCCCTGGATCAAGAAAAGGAGCTTGCTCGGGAGCCCATTTCCGAGGAACCCAAGCCAGCCTTTTTGCCGGAGGTCGAGCCCGAGACGATTGCAGAGCCAGAGGCTCCTGTGCCTGAGCATGAACCTGAGCTGGAAATCCCCAAGGATATCGACCTCACTTCAACAGCGTCTCAGCCTGTTGCCGAACAAATTACAGGGCCCGAGGTAACTGCTCCCGGATCAGTTGCGGAGGAGGAGCTAGACACGTCGCTGTCGCGAAAGGTTTCGAAGAAGAGAGCCAAGAAAGCGAAGAAGGCTGCGCTTGCTCTAGACGAGGAACCAACCGCCGAAATTGCCACCGGCGAGCAAGAGGCTACTCCAATTGAGCCGGAAGAACCTGTTAAAGCTCCAGAGGCCGATCTCCCTCAATTGACTACGCGGGAGTTCAAGCAAGATGAAGATGAGTGGCCTTCGATTGAATGGGAGCAGGGCAAATCGGAAAAGGCAGAGCCTGTACAAGAGCAACTCCCTGAACCCGAGCCAATTAATTCTGTTCCCGAAACAGAAACTATTGGGGAATTTGATGAGTCTGCAATTCCTGCGGCTTTGCAAGAAGCCAAGAAAGAAGCAGAGGAGCCAGTTGAGGAAGAATCTTGGTCTATGCCACTGAGCAAGAAAGACAAGAAGAAGGCTAAGAAAAACAAGAGAAAGTCAGAGCAGGCCACTCTGGTGGAGGAATCCGTCGTGGAACCCCCTCACGAGATGGTTGAGTTGGCCTCTGATGTCAAGCCAGATCCAATGATGGAAGGACTAGCTTCCAAGGAGATCGAGACCGAGCCACCTTCCAGAACGACCACTCCAGGGGGCTCCAAGATCGCAACCCTCTTTCCTGGCTTGGAAAGAGGGGGTTTCCGGCGAACGACCATGAAAAAGGATGCCCCGTCGGTAAAAGATAGTGCTGAGGAAGAGACCGCAGCAGACCGGGAAGCGAATCGCAACGTCGCGATTCCCGCCGTCTTGGAAGCACTACCCCAAGCGACCATGGAAGCCGAATCAATCGCAGATACCAGCTTTGGGCTGACTACGGAGAAGGAAGCTGTTTCTACGACTACAGAACAAAAATCGCCGGTGGAAGATGTCATCCCCAGGCAAGAATCTACTGCGGAGCCAGAGCTTCCGGCGTATGGTAAGCGCTCTATCGCAGATGAATTTCCCTCGCCGGAGCACCCTGCTTCGAAGGAGCGATCCTCTATGCTCTTCGGCTCATCCCCGTCTACTCGCACTGAAGAGGCGTCTCCACCCCGGCACCTCTTGCCCTCGCAAATGGAGGGCGTCGATGATTCTCCCAGTGGACTTCGCCGGTCATCATCTGTGATTCACGGGAAACATCAACATACTCCCCGGACGTGGAATTTGGAAGATCAATCCATGCAAGCCGTGAGCAACCCGTCTCCCCCACGGTCTCTCTTCGGGCCATTCGAGCACGATTCGCTTTCTCGGCCCCGGACTCCACTCGACACAATTGCGGAGCAAGAACCGGGGGACGGCCAGAAGATGACCACGGCTCGATCCGGGACGCCCCGTCTGGAAGTCAAACCAGAGCACGTCCTGCCTCGACCGGTGACGCCAGTGCGCAAGTTCACGGACAATGCACTGGAGCGCAAAACGTGGCCCACGCCGGAAAATGCAAGTGGCAGCGGCAACGGCAGCAGCCAAGACAATCTGTCGAAAAAATCAAAATCGCCTCTGCAAACCCCCGAACTGGGAGCGCCAGTGCTGAAACCCAGTGGCAGTAAGGGAAAGCTGCGTCGCACGAATCGCAGCACTAGCAGCGATCTGCGGGCGACCAGTCGCGCACTAGACTCTCCCCAGCCACCCTCCGATCTCGATCAGCTTCCCTCTTCTTCCTCTTACGACCCCGTCACCGACAAGGGCAAACGTCCTGTGCGAAACATGTCGGACGTCTATGTAAGCTAATTTTGATTCTATCTGGTTTTCTTCTGTTTTGTTTGTTTACTGACTTTTCCCAGGAGGGTTGGGGGGAAACACCCAGCTCCCCGCGGTCGCCTAGCCGACCGCCTAGTGTCCGCCGCCGCCGCAGCATGCAACACCTCCAAGACCTCGAAGGTCGACTTGATCAACTCATCTCTGAGAACCGCCTACTCATTGCCGCTCGCGATGAAGCTGAAGATCGATTGCGCAATGCCAGCGTCGGTCGCCGAAAGAGCGATCGGGCACTGAAGAGCAGTGGCGCCGATCTGCGCGACAGGGAAGCCGAGGTGGAACAACTCAAGAATTCAGTGGAATGGTTCCAGAAGGAAATGGGCCGTCTGACCCAGGAGAATGAGGGGTTGACGGCGTCCAATGCTGCCCTCGCTGCCGCCCATGCCGCCGAGGTCAGCCGGGTCCGCGAGACCTCCACGCGCGAACTAGACACCCTACGGTCGCAACATGACGACCTGTCGTCCAACATGGACGATCGGGTCCGACAAGAGATTGAAGCGGCTTTGGCTCAAAAAGATGCCGAATTGCGTCGTCTTCGTGAAGAGCTCGAAGAGGCTCGCGACAAGGTGAAGGAGCTACAACAACAGATCGCCGCGTCAGTAACCGACAATGCCCTTGTCTTCCGCGACGAGGACTACTTCGACGCCGCGTGCCAGAAGCTCTGTGGTCATGTTCAACAATGGGTGCTACGTTTCTCCAAGCACTCCGACCACCGTCGCTGCCGCGCTCTGAGTGAGCTGCAGGACGAGAAGATCGCTGATCGCTTCGACAATGCTCTTCTCGACGGCTCCGATGCCGATGCATACCTATCCGACCGTGTTCGCCGACGTGACGTGTTTATGTCGGTGGTCATGACCATGGTTTGGGAGTACATCTTTACCCGATACCTCTTCGGCATGGATCGTGAACAGCGCCAGAAACTCAAGTCACTGGAAAAGCAATTGGGAGAGGTTGGTCCTCGTCGCGCAGTGCACCGCTGGCGCGCCACCACCTTAACCCTGCTGTCCAATCGGCCGGCCTTTGCCTCCCAGCGCGATAGCGATACCGAAGCAGTGGCTCTAGAAATCTTTGGCACCCTATCACGGGTCCTCCCTCCCCCTTCCCAGATGGAATCGCAACTCCTCGACTCTTTGCGTAAGGTACTTCGTCTTGCCGTCAAGCTGTCTCTGGAGATGCGCACTCAACTGGCGGAGTTCATCATGTTGCCGCCTCTGCAGCCTGAATACGACACCAATGGCGACCTGGCCCGCCAGGTTTACTTCAACGCCTCTCTTATGA
This sequence comes from Penicillium sp. S103-07, assembly GCA_037042055.1. Lineage (NCBI taxonomy): Eukaryota > Fungi > Ascomycota > Eurotiomycetes > Eurotiales > Aspergillaceae > Penicillium > Penicillium sp. S103-07. The sequence continues at coordinate 247,396 of JAXQJQ010000014.1, read as the reverse complement.
ACGAGCGCAGCGGCGAGACAAGCTCCAACGACGAGTTGGAATCTCAGCAGGCCGTCGTGCGCATCGTCCTCTTCCCTCTCGTTGTCAAGAAGGGCAACGACGTCGGCGAGGGTGACGACGAAGTCGTCGTCTGCCCTGCCCAGGTACTCGTCGCCCGCCCCGGCAAAGACAAGCGACTCTCGCGGATGATGAGCGGCGACCGCATGTCTATTGACGGCGCCCGCTCCGTTCACAGCGTGGCACCTTCTATTGCCCCGTCCACGATGGACATGAGCAATGTGATTTGAGGCGTCACACTCAGATCCGGATTGCTCCCATCGCGGTCCACCTTTTCTTCTGCTTCTTTATCGGAAATGACAATTTGGCGTCCTCACGGCTATGAATTCCTTGGTCACTGAGACTGGATTGTTCGGAGTTATTTGATCCCTTTTTTCATGTTTTTTATGTCATTTTTGCCGCAAAAAACGGCCGCTGCATGTATTTACTATCTTTGATGCCTGATGAGTGATGACTTGTACTTCTCGCACGGCAATGTAATAGAATCGAATTTTTCTACATATTCTACCTCGAGTGATGGCAGTAAAAGTATAAATGGAGAGCAAGATCATTAACATTGATATGAGATGGACTGAACTGTAACCCCGCAAAGTACCTAATGTAGGTTGACTCGGAATGCTGATAACTCAAACTAACCATGGCCAATACTTTAAGGAATAGCAGCTAGCTATTAATAGAACATTTGGATGGACATAAACCACGTCCTAGATAAGACCCTCTCCTTGTAAGCCTGGGGGAGAGCTTCCATGAAAGACTGTGAGAACCGCTGACCTCATCGTCCGCGTTAGGCAATCGAGGTGGCAGTCCGTGGAACCAACGTCAACTTAGGGAACCTCGGGTCTCAGCTTTCTCGAGAATCTGCTCACTTGCTCCTTTCCATTTTTCCTGCCGCTCCTATACATTCCATCCTGCACCAAACGTGGTCATATATGCGGTCTGCGTATCGAGCTTCCCATTCGCTCTGCCCACTTAACCGCCTTGCCTAATGTTCCGCCTTGGTTCGCCACACGCGTCATTCCTGGCGGGCAGCTTCAGCTCCAGCTCCAGTTCGAGCCCCTTTATGCCCGAACGCTGATCGCCTGTCGAACATGCCGAGAACCCTCTCGCCGTGATCAACAGCGCCATCGCAACACGCACAGCACAGACGTTGCAGCTTTTTGTTCCCGGACGGGAAAATTCGCCGAATCAATTGACGGGGCCCGTCCCCTCATCGACAGTTTCTGCACACCACCATCTCGTGGGCGCACAGGGCCTATCGTCGTGCGATCGATCTGGGTACAGTATACATAGGCCGCCGCTATGGATCCTCCTCTGACTCCGACACCCGGCATCGGTGGCTCTCTATCGCAGGGCATGTCGTCCTCGTCCTCTAGTCCGAGAACGCGCCCCCAACGCAGCGATTACCCACTTTCCTTTGATAGCAAGACTGGGAACGGTCCAATGGGCGGTCGAGACCATCCCCCGGCCACGACGTCTGAGACCCGCTTAGAGTCCCCCACGCCTGATGGCGGTGGTAAATCTTCCAAAGCTTCAAAACGCAGGAAGAATCGCAACCGCAAACGTCGCAATCGCCAGCAATCGTTCCTCACGCCTACCCGAGAGGAATCTCATGATCACTCTGGAACCACACCAGGCAGCGGTGGGGCCAGAGATTCGATGGAGGGGGAGCCGCCAACAACGAAAGACCGTCCGTCATTTTTCAAATTCGGCAGTAATTTGAGTAATACTAGCATCGAGAGCGATGCCTTGCTGGACCATCGGTACGTATCCTTATATACTCTTCAAAACAATTGCAATATAGAGCACTACTCTAACCGTCGGGGCGCAAACAGTGACCAGCCCATGATGCGGCCTCGACGAGAGAGCCGCACTGCCACAACATTCCGCCCTTCACTACTCGCCGGTGCCTTCCGGTCCTTTGAATCTCGATCTCGCAACTCTCCGGGAGGAGGTCGAGTGCAACATCACGACGGGCACAGTGATGACGACGAGGCGAATGATCGGACACCATTGATGCGCCCTCCTTCCGGGCATGCCTCCGGTCTCTCTCGCTATGGGACTGATTCGCGATCGAGCCCGTTCTCCCGTCAGCGACGAGCGTCCGTTCAGACAAGTTCATCGCAATGTTCGCCACGGGGTCACCATAGCCCGGCCTACACTGCCGACGTAGAGCGCGACTACGATGTGAACAACCCGCCGTCGATTCCAAGCTCGCCGAAGCTGGGTCCGGAGATGAATTATGACGATGCTATGGTTACGGGTGCTGATTTTGACTTTTCGTTGGCGCGGTCCATGGAGACCCGTCGAGAGTCGGTGGGCCGCCTAAATGATACCGTGATCGACATGGAAGGTGGAACAGAGCGACATTCTGCACCTTCTTCCGTTCGTTCCGGGCATGTTTCTCCTGCGGATATGCGGCGGCGCCGAACCGTGGCCTTGCCAGTGCAAGAGGATGTTTGCTTCCCCACCGAGATCTCCGAGATAGGAGACGAGGGCCCAAGGATGCCGATGAATGGTGAGCGGCGGAGGCGCAGCAAGCGTCAATGGCCGGATCTGTCGGTTCTTGAAGAATGGAGTCGGGAGGAGAAAGAGGAACGCAGTGGAGATCTCCGCGTCAAAAAGATCAGCGAACCTATGCTCATCGAGGGCCGCCTTCGTCCTCAGTATAAAATGTGGCGGCGCGAAGAGGATGAAGCACCCTATCGATTCACGTATTTCAACGAAGAGTTACAGAGCACCATCCACGCTCAATCCATATCCGAGTTGGTTCAGCCGGGTGGCAGCTTCAAAGAGCTCTTCATCCCGGACCCTCCCGAACTGGAGGATTCATCTGATGACGACGACTTTGAAGGTGATCATGCGGAGCACAGTGGTGCCCATCACTGGGGTCCTCGCACGGGTATCCGCGTCTCCCCTTCGCACCGCGATTTACAATCTTCAAATGTCACCAGTGGCACCGCAACACCCGCCCCGGATCAATTACACAGCGGAGATAATGCAAATCATCAACCTGCCGCCAACGGAAACCGGGCTCATCCGCGCTTGTCCGTGTTGAGCGATGAAGGTCCAGGATCTAACCGAGAAGCCTCGCCATCACACTCTAATGTCCCTCCAAAGCCCAAACGATACGGCCCTCGTCCAACCTTTTGGCTGGACGTGCTCTCCCCAACCGATGCCGAGATGCGTGTGATTTCCAAGGCATTCGGTATTCACGCTCTCACAGCAGAAGATATCATGATGCAAGAAGCGCGAGAAAAGGTGGAGCTCTTCCGCAGCTACTACTTTGTCAACTATCGTACTTTCGAGCAGGATAAGAACAGCGAGGACTATCTGGAGCCTGTGAATATGTATGTGGTTGTGTTCCGAGAAGGCGTGCTGTCCTTCCACTTTTCGCAGACACCGCACCCAGCCAATGTGCGACGGCGAATCCGCCAGCTCATGGACTATTTAATTCTGAGTTCGGACTGGATTTCCTACGCCCTCATCGACGACATCACTGACGTCTTCGGCCCCCTTATTCAAAATATTGAGGATGAGGTCGACGAGATCGATGAGATGATCATGCAGATGCACTCTTCGAGCAAGGAAGCCTCCTCAGGCGACAATTTAACCCCCTCATTTGCACCAGGCGAAATGTTGCGACGCACTGGTGAATGCCGCAAGACGGTCATGGGGCTGTACCGGCTGCTGAGCAACAAGGCCGACGTGGTCAAGGGGTTTGCCAAGCGCTGCAACGAGCAGTGGGAGGTGGCGCCCAAGTCAGAGATTGGTCTGTATCTGGGCGATATCCAGGATCATATTATGACTATGACTGGAAACTTAACGCATTATGAAACGTATGTTGCCCATCTTGCTTTTTCTTTGAGTTCATCGGGATATGGAGATTGACTGACGATTTCTGCTTAGGATCTTGTCTCGTGCACACTCCAACTATCTGGCGCAGATCAACATTCTCATGAACGAGCGCCAGGAGCAGACTGCAGATGTCTTGGGCAAGCTGACTGTGCTCGGTACCATTGTACTGCCCATGAATATTATCTGCGGTATGTGGGGAATGAACGTGAAGGTGCCGGGTCAAGATATCGATAGCCTATATTGGTTTTGGTCGAGTATGGTACCCCCGTCAGAGCTTATGGATATGATCAGATTCTAATTTTCTATAGTCACGGGTGGCTTGTTTCTCTTCGGCCTTGCCTCGTTCTTGATTGCCAAACGGGTCTATAATATCGTCTAACAGGCTTCGAAACCTGTGTCTGATGTACCCCCAATCAAGCTTAATGCCCCTAACTTCTGCTGTCTTTTATTTTAATTGTCTTTTGTACATGATTTCGCTCGCTCTGCCTTGATACACGGTGGTTCAGATGGGCATTTCGACGGCGTTAAATACTGGAGTGGCGAACATGATGGTCATGCATACGGGACCTTTGGTTTTTCCTTGCTTTTCTCTATTCCCTGACTTCCAAGGTTGGCTCTTGTGCTCGGATTGTATATTTTCAAGGACATTTGAAATGTGTACAGTGTATATTACGTTGTGTTTTGCAAGCAAACGGGGCGAACCCAAAGACGGAAACGATGAGGTCACTATGACTGGTATTGCCGATACCGCTGTATTATTCCTACCCCTGCTTGTAGACCTTGTTTTATTACCCACTTGCGTCATCACTCCGTCCGGTAGGTTTTCCCCAGGTCAATGTCTTGAACCTCCAGTTGAAACAAGACAGATGATTTCCCATCCTTCCCATCCTCTCTCTTCTTTCTCACTGTCCCTCCTTCCGGCATCAACATTCCTGCTACACCGGCCTTTCTTCATTCCAGACTTGCGCCGATAGTCTAGACCGTTGTCCGCGTGCCTCCCCTGCAGTGCAAGGCCCCTTCGACCCTGACGTGGGCCACGATCATTGGCTCCCCCGGTCCGGCCCTGACCACCTTTGCACCGAGGCTTGGTCACCGACTCTGCAGCGGATTAACGCTAGAACGCTAGAACTGCGTGGCGTCCGTTTCATGGAACACAAGTCACCACAAGTCAGCGCCAGTTAACAACGTTGAGCCGGATCGGCGCCCCCCATCGCGCTTTCCCGCCAACCACCGTCCACTCGGCTGGTTCTAGACGTTCTTGTTTTTGCCTGTGCTTCCCCAGCAAACAAAGCCCTGAGATCGGGTATCTTTGATCGTCTCCTCCAAGATCCAAACCCTTTCTTCCTCCCTCACGATTTCGATCTTCTTTCCTACCCAACCCCTGCAACCTGCAGCCTGCTGCACCCGCCCCATACGTTCTCTCGTTCCAGCACAACCCCGGTTACACGTCTCCAAGCATGTGGACATCGGCTATTCGCTTCCCTGCACCGTCACCTGTGTAACGTCCCGTATTCTGCGCAACATCTCAACCTGACAACACATTTCCTCACCGTCGAAAACCACCCTCTGTTTCGGTTCGCACTGTTCGCACCTTGCTTTTTCGATTCCCTTTTCGGGTCTTGATTCCTGCCCAACCGTGAGGCATCCTCTCGGCTCTCCTGATTAGTCTGCATCCCGTCAGTGCAATCTGACTCGATAGAGACGATGGCTGCGGAGTCCGAGAGGCCGCCTTACCTGAATGGCGCCTCTGCGCGATCCAGAGGGGCCAAAAATGCAGAGGCGGCTCCGAATACTGTGCACCGGGCGGCCAGCGAGGGTGACGGCGTGGAGAAGCCGCGCCCGACCGTTAAATCCCACACCCTTGCCATGGGCCAGGTTCCAAACCTCGTCCCAAATTCTTCGACCACTAGTTCCGCCGTCTCCTCTCGAGAATCCTCCTCAGTCCGAATCACTTCACGGACCGTCAATCCATCCTCCGCCAGCCGAGGGCCTTCTCGGTCCCGAAAAAGCAGCCAGGATCGATCGGCTTCCAACGATCAGCCCGCAGCGATCCCTTTACCCTCTTCCGCATCGCCTGTTCCCCGTACGCCGGTATCCACTACTGACGCGCTTACAATAAAACCACCGTCTCCTTCCGAGTCGCCAGTCGATGTCCCCAGCCCGGAAAAGGCCAGCATGCCGTCATGGGCGGGGAATCGTCGTACAGATCAGGAGTCTACACCACCGAATACCTCCCATAAACGAACCCAACTTCCGTCGGAGGACGATGGAAAGGCGGACAGAAACTCCCCACGCACGGTCACGAGGGGTGTCAATGGACAAGGACTCACCTTGGAGACAGTTCAGGAGATGACCAGTAATCCTTCTACTCCGTCGACTGAGACTGCTCCTAAGCCGGCCACCCCGGACGACTCACGGTTACACACGATTGATGAGGACCCGACCCCTCGAGCCTCGAAACAAAATACAGAAAGCGGGAGTGACAGCGGTGGTAATCGGAGCTCGAAGGAAGACAAATCTAATGCCACTGGGGCAGGTAAGATTTCTGGGACGATAATGCCAAAGCGGTCGATGACCTCGTTGAGCGGTGCCCGTGGAAAACCTAGTGAAGGCTCGGTGCGCAACATGATTGTGGAGACCGAGACAGTCAGCTCGATACCTCAAGTCTCCTTGGGCGTTGGCTCTGGTGAACGAGGCAACGGCGGCCGTGCCGATCAAGGTACTCTGCGCATGAAGCCTTCAACGGAGACAATTCGGCCTCGCAAAGAGAAGAAGAAACCCCGCCGTCCCAATGCTCTCAGCACAGGACCTGCGACGAGCAAGGCGGATATCTTCGAGGCCAAAGTTGCAAATGCTGTGGATGAGGCTGATGTCTCCGATTCCGATGAGACATTTGTCTATGAATCTAATCCACCCGATCCATACCCACCGCGACAACCCCGATACCATTCTCGAACTCCCAGCGCTACCTCCATGGCCAGCCAGGTGGACCAGCTGCCTGGTCGTGCCCGTGGACTGCGCGATGGTGTTCACAGCGTCACCGGCAAACGCAGCATGAAATTTACGAACAGCGGATATACTCCCAGCATGGATGGCGAGTCTGGAGATGTAGACGGAACCCGAAATGCTGCCATGAACTCCGGCAGTGGGACGGTTACCCCTCGCCACCAACACATTGGGCGCCACGGACGCGGCGGTATACTACAAGCTGGACTTTTTGATAACGAGCAGCCTTACCCGCCACAAACCCAGATGAAGTCACCGCGACATTTCCTTGGGCATGTCAACCGGCATTCGCGAAATGGCAATACCCGTTCGTCGCCCAACTATAAAAGCATCAACAATAAGAAGTCGGGTGAGGTGTATGATTTCGATGCGGAAGGAGCTGATGATGAACGTACACCGCTGGTGGGTGCACGGAATTCGAATCGGCGCCCAGGTCGGCGCCCGAATAGCGCTAGCTTGCGGCAGCTGGAATATATGGAGCGACAACGCGGGTTGTTGTCTCGCTACGGATCATGCGCCGTGGTTCTCCTGCTTCTGCTCATTATAGCTGGCGGTGCCATCTCGTTCGTTATCGCCGCGACGAAGACCCTTTTGGACGTTCAAGTCGTTGCCATTCAAAATGTGCTCGCATCTGAACAGGAAATCATGCTGGATCTCAACGTGCAAGCTATCAATCCCAATATCTTCCCCGTGACGATTGACGACACCGATATCAACATCTTCGCCAAGAGTCGGTACGTTGGTACGGATAAATTCTGGCGAGAACACGGATCGGATGAACTCGATCGCTTCCCACGTGTCGAGCAAAGCCGACGCCGTTGGGAGTTATCACAAATCGTCCGGTGCTTGGGCAACATGGACTGCGTGCAATCCGCCGTGTCTGGCGCCTCTTCGTCGAAGCACAAAGACGGCGTTGATCACGGTACTGATCCTATCGACGACCCTGAAGGCGATCCACGATCTATGCTGCTCGGCAGAGTATTCCGCTTTGACTCGCCGCTTTCCTTCGAATCGTCTCCTTGGGCACGGGTGGCCTCAACTTCAAAGGGACAGATCCGGCTTCCCCATCCTGGGAACAAAACTGAAGAAGGCGGCACGGAGCGCTGGGAACAGGTTCTCGAGCATCCATTCGAGCTGATCGTCCGCGGTGTTGTCAAGTACCAGCTACCGCTTAGCTCCCACTTCTACTCCGCCTCCGTCAGCTCCAGCGTCAAAATCGTGCCTGATGACGGTATTCAAAAACCCAAGAATCTTGAAACCACACCACCAAGCAACGAAACCGCCCGAATCTCCTTTACTAGGAGCACCACTCCCGTCGTCCGCCTCGCGAACACCGATGCCTACTCCGAGCATCGATCGGGACTCTCTCAACGACAGTTTACGGCCTGAAAACTTTTTGCAATAATTTAGCGATAGACTGATGTCCATTACGACAGCCCTTTCCCTTTTTTCTTTTTTCTTTTTCGCCTTTTCTTATCTCTGTAGTGAGACGAAAAAAAGCAAACTAACCCTTCTGGGCTTTTGCTTACACCGTCTCCTTGCTTACTCACGCTGTATACCCAGTTGCAACTCTTTTTCATTTTTCCTCTTGCGCGATCGATTCCGAGTTCGAGGCATATCGTGCAGCTTTTATTTATCCCTTGGTTTCAATTTCTCTGTACATTGGTTCCATATCACAGATGTGGAGTTTACCATGTTTTATCATGATCTGATCTGAGCCGGATGGTCTTTTTGTTACCGTCTGCTCGTCCTGGCATCCTGCCGACTTTTCCTTGCCTTTTGACTATGTATACATATATATTACCTTACACGTCTGAAGATGTAATGGAATGCTTGTGGCTAGGGTGATATCCCTGGCTTTGATCTATTGGGATACCATAATTTTCTTCCAGGGTTGCTGCTAAAGTAGCATAGATAATACATTGGAAACGTAGACCTTGATGCTGCCCAGGTGTTTGTTGCCAATGTTGTAAAGGATCTATTTAAGTTCAGCAACATCAACGCACTTCAGTCTTGAGGTGAAGCTACTGTAGTCCCTTCTCAATCCTTCTCTGAACCACCCACGCCCCTAATTCAGCCCACACAGCTTCCTTCTGCGCCATAGACATCCCAGCAGCTAACCCACTCGTCGTGGTGGCAACAAAAACCCGCGCCCCGCTCCAGTCTGAATCAGGCGAGCGGCCCATATTCTCTGTTTGATCCTGCCACCCATATCGGAACTCTTCCTTGCGAATCGCGCGCCCATGCCGCACCCTCCAGACAGCTTCCCAAATACCCTTGCCAACAAGACACACTACCTCGGGTCGCTGCGCCGCCACCTTGGCTTCTAGTACTAGGACACCGGCGTCAATCTCAGCTTGAGTCAGCATGCTTGCGTCGCGGGTGGGCCGTTCCGCGATGTTCGTATTCCCCACGCTGTACAGCTCCGGAAGTTTATAGGTGTCTGAGGGCGGATGGCGGGTTTTCGTGATTCCCGACGAGTGCAGGAGCTTCCAAAAGAGGTTGGAAGGGTGCGCGTAGGCGTACCCCGTTGTTCCAGTTAGGATTCCCGGGTTTATGCCCACGAGAAGAAGAATCAGATTTGCCGGAATCGTGTCGCGGAGGAGAGACTTGGAGGCAGAGGGTAAATGGGTTGGTATTCGATTTCGCCGGCGTGGTGACGGTTTCGGTGACACCGTTATATTTGTTATTTGGGATGAAGATGAGGATGAGCGCGAACGGGTTATACGAGGCGATGATCGTGCTGATTGACTGGCCTCTCTCCTCTGTCGTTTGCGTCTCGCAGGGACACCGTGTGACTCGGCTTCGTCTTTCGCATTGTTAAGGCCGCTGGCAGCTTGATCTCGTTTCAGCTCCTCTGGAACGGATTTTGTTGCTGGGCTGATCATCTGGCTAGATGAGCGAACGGCGGAGTTATTATGGAGAGATTGATTCATGCCGCTGTTCATGCCGCTGCTACCATCGACCGGCACATTCTCTACTTCCGTATCGGGCATAATGTTGCTCTCTTCCGTGACACATTAATGGGGAATCGGATGGGGGTATCTCTGCCCTGTCGTTGCGAATGGTGGTTGTATCATCGGCTAGTTCTATGCTTCTAGAACCATCTCAGGGGAATTTGAGGGGTTCCCCGGTCAATCTTCGGGTAGAAAAGGTAGGGATTGTCTTGATCCGAGCGCACCGTAACCTGGATGCTTGTGATGATCCGCGTCATTGTGAAGTCAAAAGGTACGGGCTGATAAAAGGGACAGTCAAGCTCAGGTTTTCGACTACCTATGATTTATAATTTAGAACAGAAAGTTTGGGGCGAACATCAATGTCGACTGACCGACAAGATCAACGTGGGATAAACGTTAAGATCTTGTAGTTATTTGCATTTTGACGAAGATTTTTGATTTTGACGAAGATCATTGTCCAGTTTTCGAGGTCGGAAGGATCCTGCATTCATCCACCTTTTGACGTCACTCCGAAAGATAAGATGTGGACATTGATTGCACAATCTGTCTGATGATCCATAAAAACGTCACTCCATCAATCCTTGCTTCACGTGCTTATAACTTAGGCAGAAGCTAAGCTTGCTGCTGTTTTAATATTTTTATTGCGCTCTTTCGTCTGTAAATATTCGTGTACTATCTTCGGCTCTACATGCTAGAAGCCTCCCAACGTGACCATGGCTCAGTCATTGTTCACGCTACTCATTACGAACCCATTGCTTTATCTTTTCTCGACATTCTATGTCATCTCTCAAAACTTCGTCGCGTGGATCTTTGGACCCTCGAGGTCCCCGTCGAAGTCTTTCGATAAGGGCCTGCCAAAGAGAAAAGTCGCTATCATCGGTGCCGGCTTGACGGGTATTTCATCAGCGGCGCATTGTATTAGCCATGGCTTCGAGGTGCAAATCTTCGAGGCACGCGGGAAAGCGAATGGATTGGGAGGCATTTGGAGTGTAAGTTAAGAAGACCGCCATATTTGTCAATCGGTCGCTCATAATCAACAGCGGGTCAACTCTACATCCGCATTGCAAATCCACAGCATCATGTATCGATTCCACCCGACCGTGCGATACAAGCACGCATATCCCACCCAACACGAAATTCGCGACCAGATCGTCGACTTGTGGAAGCGATACGGCTTAGAGGAGCGCACTGAATTCGGGACACCAGTCACGTCCATCAAAAAGGCAAAGACGTCCGGCAAGTGGGTTATCAACGATCACCCAGAGAAGTACGGGAGCTTTGACGGAGTTATCACAGCCGTCGGAGTTTGTGGTGATCCTAAAATGCCACCATTGCCAGATCAAGATCAATTTAACGGTACTATTTGCCACTCGTCAAATCTCGACGGCAAGGACATCAAAGGGAAAAGAGCTCTCATCATTGGAGGCGGTGCAAGTGCCATTGAAGCACTGGAATTCGCAGTCCACTCCGGAGCCTCCGAGATCGATGTTCTTTCGCGATCGGATAAATGGATCATACCACGCAATATCCTGGTACAGTCTTTGCTGGCCTGTAACATCTGGGGAGAGGAGACGTCTCTTGCGTGGGTGCCCGAGTGGCTCCTTCGCAAATTCTTCTATCGCGACCTAGAGGACATTGCCCCCGAGAGCGGCCTATTTACCACAACTCCTATGGCGAATTCCGATCTCTTCAGCCTCATTCGAGAGGGCAAAGCACGTTGGCTACGTGGAGATATTGTGTCGGTGAAAGAGAACGGTATTCTCTTCAACCACCGATCGAAGGATGTACCCAAGGGTGGACCTGGTCGCGAGAAGGTCGTTCCAGGCGATATCATCATCATGGCTACTGGTTTCAAACGACCATCGCTCTCGTTCCTTCCCGACGACGCCTTTGAGCATGACTACTCCCCTCCTAACTGGTATCTCCAAGTCTTCCCACCCAAACATCTCAGCATATGCGCCAACAACAGCACCTACGTCAACGCTATCGGGACGGTCGGAAACATCCATATCGGGATCTATACGCGGTTCTTGCTCATGTTCCTGACTGATCCGCTCACCCAGCCTACAGAGGGCCGAATGAAGACCTGGATAGACTTCACTCGCTGGATGAAGCAGGGAGCACCGCCTGGAGCATTCGATTTCTTTACATACACGGAGCTGGTATACTGGTTTGTGTTCCTGGTCTTGATCAATCCGTTCCGGTGGAAGTGGGCGCTCTTCATCCTTTTCGGCGTTGGGCAAACACTTCCATTAGAGATTGTTAGGGAAGAAGAGGCTTTCCGCAAGACGCTGCGGAACCAACATGATTAGAAAACGGTCTTGCGATGTTGCACGCAAGACTTGTGGATACATTTCACTAATCCATGTGTACATATGTATACCTTTCTGTAGCCTAGGAATTCTCTTGATCAAGAAGACATTTTTCTTTCTACTATCATTGTACACTGAAATAATCATATGAAACAATGTTTTACAACTTATTATGCAATAGTCCCAAATTCCGAATCGTCCTCAGCCTATTTCGTACGACACTGCCTTAAACTCAGAATCTGAATGAGGCGGGATTTATGTTTTCATTGGGATAAAATTCAATCAGACCTCGTCAATCTTAGGCCTTATAGAACCCAACTGCAAAGAGCAGCACGAACCTTATAGCATAAATCGTACTGACGTAGCATATCACATTGATTTTCAAAATAATTCCCGAGTAAAATATCCAATTGTAGCTCAAGACGACTGAAATTGATGGTCATACTGTGTTATTTTTAAGACTTTTCAGGACAACTGAGTCCACCCATGATGCCTCCAGCTTGCCATTCCCTATCAGCGGTCATCGCGACAACCACTAAAATTCTCTTCAAGTCTATTTCTGCTTGCCATCGAGGTATCCGAGACGGCACGGCGACGTTCAAGACAAATTCAGGTTGACCTAATACATGCTAGCTCGCTAATGTACTTCCCGCCCACCCAAAACAACATAGTAAATGCGAAAAATCACAATTTTAAATCTCAACAGCCAGGCTGTATATCAATTTGCATTTTAGTTTATCTACTCTTAATGGACATTTGACCTTGATTCGGCGTAAATTCAGATAGTCCGAAGTAAATTCCTTATGGGTTTGAGGTCCCATAGGGCCCATTGTCAAGTTGATCTTTTCAAGTTTCCTCCCCACCAGTGAAGAGGCAAAAGAAACTCGCATGTCAACTACGACAGAAACACGATTGTCCCGTACTATATATAACGCCATACTGAAGAGGGACTGAAATGATAAATTAAACAATCTAGATACCATAAGTCGCATACGAAAGTTTGTTTACCTGTCGGGCTTTTGCTTACTCCTCACTTTTATATATTTCCGGCACCAATCTCAAAGTATCGTTTGAGTCCATCACGTCCATCATTAACTCCACAATTCTCAACCCCTTCCCTGTCTTCAACTCATCCCTCACTATAATACCATCAAGCTCGGTGCTCCCTCTCGCAGTAAGGACAGGATACGACGTATCTGATGTTTCACAACAGTAAATGCGACCTAGCCAAATTCCAATATGTCGAAGACGGGAACGGAGGCCACCTATTGAGCTGATTTTGATAAAGCATCGCAGAGCCGACCGTTGCATTACACAGGTGAAGAAGCTTACACTAGGGAGATTGGGATAACTAGTCTACCGACTGCAAGAGTACTCCGCACCAATCAATTTTTCCCAACCTGATTATTCTAGATGACATGACCTCGCCAAAAGCCCCCTGAATGATCTGAAATTCCCATGAATAAAATTAAATATCATAATTCTGCTATATTCAACAATGTTACAGGCGTGCATTGTATAAGTTAGCAGCTTCCTGGGCGTGCTGGATTGCCTCCTGCACATCCTCCATGTTTGCGGTTCGATCATATTGGTGCTCGCTGCTTGCTCCATAGTCGCCGCCGTTTGATCCGCTGTGGTCGCTGCTTGCTCCATAGTCGCCGCCGTTTGATCCGCTGTGATCGCTGCTTGCTCCATAGTCGCCGCCGTTTGATCCGCTGTGATCGCTGCTTGCTCCATAGTCGCCGCCATTTGCTCCGTAGTGGTCGCTGTTTGCTCCATAGTCGCCGCCATTTGCTCCGTAGTGGTCGCTGTTTGCTCCGTAGTGGTCGCTGTTTGCTCCGTAGTGGTCGCTGTTTGCTCCGTAGTGGTCGCTGTTTGCTCCATAGTGGCCGCCGTTTGCTCCATATTGGTGGTCGCCGTATGGTCCATAGTGGTCATGGCCTTGGTCGTGGTAGTGGTTATGCTCGCCGATGGGCAATGGGACGCCGTTGCCATTCCCTATTTCCTTGCCCTTGCCCTCGCCGTTGCCATTACCATTGCCGCTGCCGACGCCGCCGTTGCCACCGCCGTTACCGATGCCGCCGCGGCCGTTGCCGACGCCGCCACCACCGTTGTGGTTGCCGATGCCGCCGCTGATGCTGCCGCCGTTGCCAATGCCACCGCCTAAAATGGGCCCTATGATAGGCAGTGTAATGATTGGCCCTGTCGCCGTAGTGGTCGATGTGGTAGTGGTCGATGTGGTAGTGGTCGATGTGGAAGTGGTCGATGTGGAAGTGGTCGATGTGGAAGTAGTCGATGTGGTCGTTGTGATGATGGCACAATTCGGAAGAGTGATTGTATTGCTGTCCAGACTCACTTGCGCATTACGTGCAAGAAGACGTCCTTGAATTACCGCATTTGTTTGAGCCGAGATAGATGAGAGTGCCATGAGGGTCCCAACGAAAGTGCTTGTTGTCCCGAGGGTAGCAGAACTTCCCACTTGCCAGAAGACATTGCAAGGTTGGGCACCATTGATCAGCAGCACTCGGGAGCCGCTTTCAGTAATGAGGGTGGAGTCGGTTTGAAAGATCCAAACCGCATTCGGGTCTCCTTGACCGTCAAGCGTGAGAGTGCGACCGACTGTAATGCTCATTGGACCTCTACCTGGGACAGACTGATATACACCAGAAGTAAGGGTTAGACCACCAAGGTCTGTCGGTTCCAGCGTGGCAGATGGCCGGCCAGCTGCATCATTATATGCAGTCACCAGATCCAACTGTGCTTGAGCTGCATTGGCATCGGCCATGTGGATTACTCCTGGGGGAACTACTACACCAGGAGGGAAGTTGGTGACAGACGTTCCCGGAGAGACTCCAAGATTGCCACCACTGTCAACAATCGTCGGGCCTGTGTTTGTCACTGCTTGGCCACCAAGAACCAGGTAGGCCGCAGCCGTGCCCAGGCCAACTGGTGCCAGTGCATTGCTGACGGTAGAGAAGAGGAGAGCGGAAGTGAGGAGCTTCAGAAACATGATTTTCAGTTTCCACAAATTCAATGCAATAAGTAAACTGGAGTAGTGATGTACATCGCAGTATGCCCCTTAAATACTTCCAGATTCTATTGTCAAGGAGGTCCTTAAATACCATGATTTTCCACATTCTATCAATGTAAATAAAGTAATTCCAAGGGGTCCGGTCTTCTGCAACGCCAAGGCTAGGCTGAGATATAGCGCCTTATTTCGACCAAGGAGAATACTATAGAGTGAAATATGCCACTCTGCAAGGAGCAGGCTTCCCCTTTCTCCCTTAAAGTATCGCGTTGGTATACCATTGAATTGATGACCTTTGATGAAAGTTAACATGAGAATGAGGAAATTGAATGCAGGCCACCAGAATTTGACAGCATGAAAAGATGTCAAAGCCCCAGAATAAAAGCAATGGGAGGCTAAGATACGTGTTAGTCGAGAGTATTCTCGCTAGAATCACGTACTCTTGTCAGTTTGATTCGCAGACTACTCAGTCGCGTCCAAGAGAGGTCCCGCCTTACAGTCACCTCAGGAATGGGCTGTATATACCCATTTAACAGCACAATAGAATATCGTGATGTTCATTGGCCAAACTCAAGACCTACTGCTCTTTTAGGAAGGAGCCACGGGGAATAATAACGGTTAGCACGGCATTCCCCCATTCTTGCTGTCAGCCCAATGACACCTTGCTGAGCTACTGTGATCCAGCTAGGCCTACGTTTCCCTACTCAAATCATGGCAGCTGCCAAGATCACGCTTAGAGTTTCGGAACGGAATTTGCCTTGCAAGAGCTAGGTATTGCTCTATACACCCAACGGTCGGAATGTAAAAAGCTTGGCCGATGTTCGTAACCGAGACTGCCCCCAATCTTCGATAGTAGTCAAGGCCCTTCCCACCTTTTCTCTAAACACAACACGGCGGCTAAATTTCTTATGGTGGTACAAGTCACCGGTTAAAAAGGATATCTCCCCTTTTTTGCATTGATTGACGATGATTCAGACCCGCAAAGGGTGATTGCGCTTTCTTGGAAGGGATAATTGCGTTTTCTTGGAATGGATATTGTTTTCTTGGAATGGATAATTGTGTTTTCTTGGAAGGGATAGTGGCGTTTTCTTGGAATATGTTTAACAAGTGGGTGTTTTGCCATGGCCTGCCATCTTCAGCATTGTGAAGCGCATTGATTAAAACCTCCACCACGTGGTCAGTATTTCGAGTTTCTCAGTTTCTTGATCCTTCTACGTCGAAAATCGCCCCGTCTGCGAAATTTTCAACTCCTTTCTCATTGCGGTCCTCACAATCATCCTCCCACCGCGATGATTGACTTGTACCTCCCGCAGCATTCAACTCCGCTCAAAGAAGGCCGATCTCACCCGCCATGTTCAAGGTTCAAAGCCAAAGTACGACGGAAATGGATGACTTTGCGGGCCATTCACCTCGTGTTTGCAGTAGCAGCAGGGTGGTTAACAATATCATACTTTTTCTTCTGGACTGACTCTTCAACTCTGGATGCAAACAGTACGCGGACGACTTTTGGTATGGCCAAGGACAGACTCTGGCGGATTCACCCCGCTATTGTAAGGACTGCAGGGGTATGGTGGCAGGATTCAACATCGCAAAATATGTTTGAAGAATCCATAGCGACGTCCCCCATGGAACCGCAGGCCAATGATGAGTCTGTATCAACGAAAGATAAAGATCCACAGCCTTCTGTCCCGAAGGCCTCCAAATATACCAACAAGGATATGGAGTCCAGGCATATATTCCCCGACGACTTCGACACCGCACTCGACTACCTCTTCTCCATAATTCCCAATGAAATGTACCTCCGAGAGCTCCTGCGGCCCGTGATGGGAACGGGTGCGGAAAAGCTGCGTGAACTCGGTCTACGCACGCGCGCATACAAACAATTCTTCCAAGCCTGGGAGAAACTCCACCTCGTTACCGAAGACAATAATAATACCTACGTTCGGGACGATCTCGTCCCCTACATACGTGCCAAATTCAGCGAGCAAACCTTCCCTGAGGCGCTCCACAAATACGAATCCTATCGTCACTTCCTCGCCAAACTCTCCGCGCTATTGTTTCCGTGGACGAGCCCATACTTCGGAGATCATATGAGTCTGCACGCATCGTCGTACCACGGAGGTCGTGGCGTCGTGTTTACGGCGGGCGACAACCACGTGTCCTTCCTCCTCGCTGCGATTCCCTCTCTCCGCACCCTTGGTTGCGAGCTACCTATCGAAATAATGTATCTCGGCGACAGCGACTTGAGCGAAGACTTCCGAGCCGAGCTCGAAGCTCTCCCTGGCGTGGTGACGCGTGACCTCTCCGCCATGGTTAGCGATGAGGGCTGGCGGCTCACCGGATGGGCCGGTAAGCCGTTCTCTATCCTCTTCTCGTCTTTCCGCGAAGTCATTTTCATCGACGCCGACTCACTGTTTTTCGTCAACCCCGAGGTGCTCTTCAATGACGAGGACTACGTGCGCACGGGCGCCCTGTTTTTTAAAGATAGGATGATCATGCCTGAGAGCAAAAAAAGGTGGCTACAGCAGATCTTGCCAAAGCCGATTTCGAAACTGGTACGGCAGAGCAGGATGTGGACTGGGGAAAGTGGCCATATGCAAGAGTCAGGTGTCGTGGTTGTAGATAAGTGGACACACTTTGTTGCCTTATTACTAGTAAGCAGAATGAATGGGCCCGATAGGGATGGGAATAAGATTGCGGGGATTGTGGGAACCTATGATATGGTCTATGGTTTGTCTCCCGCCCCCATTTTAACTCATCTCGTCTATTTTACTAATACCAACGAAAACCTAGGCGACAAAGAGACCTTCTGGATCGGTTGGGAGCTCGCGGGTGACACCTCCTATGCTTTCCACCCTGGTGCGACCGGCATAATGGGCGTCGTTCGGGATCCCGGAAACTTCAACCCACCCAACGACCTGCCCACCTCGGACCTCGACCAGGGCTTTAACCAGGGCTTTACGGCTACCGCCACAAATAGATACCGCAAAATGGCACCTGGTCATGAAGCTGACCTCACCATCTGCGGCCCCCAACTCCTCCATCTGGACCGCGACAAGCGTCCTTTGTGGTTTAATGGATGGTTGTACAAGAACAAGTATGCGGGGACTAACCAGGAGATCGGTCAGTTCGAGGTGTTTATGGAAGAGCCGAATGAAGTGTTGGAACCAGGAGCATGGCAGTTAGAGGAGAACAATGTGTGTTGCTTGTCAAATGCGGCGCCACGGGATTTTACGAATGAGGAGGCGGAGTGGCTGGAGGAATTGGTCAAGATGGCAAAGATAAAAGAGAACAAAGGAGGGAGGGGAACATGATAGTATCGGCTGGCAATCTTTTTCCCCCTGTATGTTGATTCATCAGAGATAGTCTCAGTGGTCCTTACATGCAGAATTTGTATTTGTGAAAGTCATGCTTTCAACTTCATGCCGATGAATTCCATTCGATTGTGACGAGACCGCTGTGGCGCACTATCAAATAGTTATTATTCTGCTAGCGAGTGTCTGTAAAATTTAAAAGCTAACTTCTCAAAGGCTCAAAGCAATTTATGAATTCTCGTGAAATAATTATGGCCTCAATCAGATGAAACAAAGGCAAAAAAGTCGGGGGGTGGAAAAGGAAGCTAAAGAAGTAGCCAGCCTTGTATATCTGCCTCGCTTTCGGTATGCCTCGTTGATACCCGGAGGCTCGGCTCTCTCTTGGTTTCTGTTACCTGTAGCTCGTAAACAATACTCCCTTAATAATGGTGTCCTTTCTTCCTTTTGTCCAAGACCGCCGCTTCACTCGCCGCGCCCAGAAACCCGTTAGGGCATCCTTCTTCCCAACTGTTGGAGCTTTGAGAAGCTTTAGCTCGTCCTCTTCTCCCAACTCTTCCTGACGACCCAAAGGATCTCCCGCTGATGTGATAGGCGAGGACATCACTGTATACCGGTTAGCCTCGATATCATTTGCTTCGGATCGAGAGATCTCACTGAAATGTTTTACTTCATCGGGATAATGAATGAAGAGAGAAGTAACTTCGTCAATGGTAGAATCTTCAGACAACCGAAGGGATTCAGCAGACCAACCCCTAAGCTTTATGGAATGGGATATGACCTTGAGGACGCTAGTTTGCTCTATATACAGTCTGACCAAGGGACATATCTGGGGCACTGTCAGAGCGGCATTATTAAACGCACAGTTAGAATTAATCACGTAGCAATATATGAAATCGGTTAATATTATGAACTAAAGAACACGCCTCAAGATCAAAGGCTTAAGCTAGAGACAGAGTCATTTCAATGCTAATTACTAAGGTAGAGTGCGTGATTAGGGTAAAAAGGTTAAGATTAAAATAAAAAGGTCAATATTATAGATAACTACGCAAAAATAGACAATCTAAAGCTAAGTAATATCTATATATATAGTATGATCCTATCCCTATATTATAAATTCCCAATGGCTAGTATAGTCAGGTCAATGAAAGTACGTCTTCCACTTACTTCCCTTTTCGCTTGTATTTCCGTGCACTCCGAGTTTCTATGACCTACGGTGTAAGAATATGACATCTGTAGAATGCACAAACCTATGGTTAGACTACTACGTCTGCGTACACGTCCCCGGCGCAACGACTACCCCACCACCTCAGCCCACCACCGAGCCCTCCGGTTCCACGCCCCAGATGCCTGGTATAGTTGCAAACTGCAAGAGGTCCCACCGGATTGCCCGCTCGCATTTATTAGTAATCGTGACCGTAATCCGGACTGAAGCGCCCAGGGGGACTTCAGCTAATACGGGCTTCGCTTCAAGGGTCAACGCGGAAGCTTCGATTCCCCCATCCATGATGTATATTGGAAGGGAAATTTCACTTGCCATGCCCAAGGGTACGCCACCGGGGTGGACATATACGTCTGGATAGTGGCGCAGGCGTATAAGGTCGTTCTCGGCGAAATTCCACTTGATATTAAAAGGGGATGGACCCGCCTCCGCAATCATATCGCTCGTGTTCATAAAGCCCATATCAATCGTATTGTGGATCAACCCAAAGGCGTGCCCGAGCTCGTGGACCGCAGTTCGAAAATAAGCTGTCTTTGCAATACCAATTCGCTGCCCTTTATTGCTACCCCAGTCTGGACAGCCATCCTGGGGGATAATCCAATGAGATGAAATCCCGATACCCTCACGCGGCACGCCATCTGAATCTGTAGCCTCGGCGTCATACATGATGCCGCGTGGTGTCGAATCAAGTCGTTTGACAGCGAGGACCTGATATCGCCATTCCGCGTCCAGATCATTCCGGTCTCTCCATCTAAGCATGGCCGCATGCATTTCAGCATCTGACCAACTCTCGCCACTCGGCTCCAAGACATTGAAGTCGCTTATATGTACTTTTACATCCCACCCGATGGTCGAGAAAATTGTTGATCAAGTCTCGCCCGTACCGCTCTCCGTTGGGGGCTCAGACCCAAAAACGGTGTCAATCTCAATCGTTGCCTTGCGAAAAAATGTGGAGATCCAGCCCATTTTCAGTTGACCAATGGTGGACCCGGTCCCTTCCATCTTTATATCTCCCTCAAGATAGTCATTTGCGGAGGGGTGCCCGCTTGGGACGGTAGTTCAATTCATGATGGCATTGAATTTGCCATTGACCCCCCCTTCGCTGGCCCATGTGTAATTGATTAAATCCAACTTCCACATTTGAAAGCCGAGGTCAACAAATTCCGTCATCCCGGATGTTGGGACAATCTTTGAAATAGAAATATAGTAGCGGTACCAATTTCGGCCCTGTATTGGAATACCGGCAGCTGGGTCAGGTGCTGGCTGACGGGTAACGTAGCCGTTGGAAGAACTATCGGTTGAAGCATCAACTGGCCGTTGCTATAGGTCTCCACTGGCCATCAAATAGTGATTTTTATTTTCAATGCGCAGGGTGCCATCGTAAACAATGAAAGGCGAGCCGATAGGCTCATAGTAGACAAGCCATGTGCCGGGACGAACAGGGTTGTGCGCTCCGTCCATACACCCCATTAGGGGCAATGACACGGGTATGGGAGGGAAAAAGTTACTTTCTTTGTCCGGATTCATCTGGCAATTCACAACTGCGGCTATGCTGGGTTATGCAGAGAGGTCGTATGACGCCTCTTATCTAGTTTCTTAACGCCACACGTGATTTCCTGCCTGCGGAGCACAATAAATCATCCATGTTGTGGTAGACACGTAAACTCAAATTGTTCTATTTTCTAACCCTAATATGGCATTATAGCAGGTATCCAAACCTCTATGATATTTTCCATTGGAAAGGAGGCCATCGCCAATCTCCCATCCACTCCAAGTTACGCGAGGATATCGTAAAAAACGATTCGAACCTCTGAAATCCGGTTTACGCATATTCCACCCAGGGAACTAAGTCTTAGCAGCTTCATATGTGGGACATTCCAATCCCAGTTTCCCTATAAACTTACTCTGAACCAATAGTCACTAGCGTTAATAATGCTCAAAGCCGCAAACATCTGCTCTCGATTTGCTGATCAGATAGCCTTAGCAATCAGACTGTCATGCGAGGTCTCCTTCAGTCATAAAGTCGTTTCTTAACTACTGTAGTAAGCTGTGTTTCTAATTACCATGGTCCGGCCTTGAACAGCATTCACTATACACAACTAGTCTCCACCTCTCGCCCAGAGGGCAGCCAGACGCACTTATGTAATGACCGACAAGTCACATGCGTAACCTTTGAAAAGACTGGAACAGACATCGGATCGATTTCCGTTTGCAGCTATATAAAATGCTCGATGACTCAATTTAAAATTTTGTGGGACATCAAAAAAGAACTAGGCCTCGCCGAAACCCGAGCCAAGACCCGGAGGGCAAGGAACCACTTACAACACGCAGAAGCAAAAGAGTTCTCAACTCTCATCGTGTCCTGCTTTGTTCCGACCTCTATAGAATTTTTTTAGTCTAATCTTGTGTGAGTTTTCATCTGATACGCTTAACATTCGTACATAATTTGAGCAAAATGGATGTAAATATTGTGCCTAACTTTAAATCGGCCGACTGAAATATAGTTTGTAATAATTTAGTCTGCTAAACATCATTCTCTTTTTGAAGATCTCCTTACAAATACATTCTTGACTTGCGTTACTGGAGCCGATGCCAATGGTTCTTCATGGTCGTTTTCTCCGTCGCCCATGACGTGCTCATGATCATTCACAGGTGATGCTTTCGTCACCACGATATTCGGCCAATCTACCTCCTCACCTGCGAGGTTCTTATTTCTTCGACCGATGACGGATCTCTTCGTCATTTACGAATTCCGAAAACGAAGGATATTGTTACATTTCTATAACCCACATATTCGTCTCGTATGTGGCTTGGTAGCTTCCTGCTTCCGGAACTCCTTTTTTTCATTTTTCATTGGATACGATGGTTTGGAGCTATTGAAAATGGCGTGTTTAATACCAACTAACATCGAAACGGAACATGTCAGCTGAGATCAGGCCAAGACACTTCCTGTTTATCTCAATTCTTAATCCGGACAGTCGATCAGTCTCGACCATTTACAAAAATTGTTCAAGCATACAATATAGGTGGACGATTCAAGGTGTCGTAATTCATTTGGCAGATGATCATTTAGAGACACGGATAGCCATGATTCTAGATTCCAGCTTTGCTAGTGTCATTTTGTCATGCCAGCTTAACAGTAGTTCTATACATGCCCATTCGTTTGGTCCGCCAAATATAAATAAAGCAAAGTCATACTGTTCTAGCATACGTTTTCCACTTTTCCGATACACATGTATCTCACCTACCAGCATTATAAGAAAACTTTTTCTCTATCATGAACCGCGAAGATCGTGTCACCATTCAGTACGCCCACCAGGGTGTTGATAAGTCACCTGCACAATGGCAAGCCGAAGATCTGGCAGCTTTTCGCAATAATTATGTCAGAACAATCCTGGCTAGTCGGCCTGAAGTCCGTTCGGTTGACTTTGAGGGACAAAATGGTCAAGATGACAATGGCAACATATTTCTACGACTCCACTTGCGCGATTTAATTTGGCGCGATATAAAGGATGAACGAACCGGCGGAGAAATGCAGTACAGGGAAATCAAGATCCCCTTCGACGGAAAGCAATCGATTCCAGTTGGGATTGCTCCACGGAAGAGAGTTGTCTCCTACACACTGGACGCTGTCGTGGTCCAGCAAGTAGAGAAAATCGTGGGTCGCAATGATGATGAGATTGGTCACGTCGTTTCTAAGTGGGAGCCAATGAAGGCAACTGATATTAGCGTTCATTGACCGGGGAGAAGCGCAGTCCAGGATTTTGCTCAAAATTGAACATTTTTTTACGGGGCACTTGTTATCAATAATTTTCTTATCAGTAGTGCCAAATTTTATTTGACTTAATTATCAGAGCTAGTTTTTGGGTCCTCTATAGTTGATTAAATGGTACATAAAGTGGGTCCAATAGCTCTAACCCTGTTTGCAAAAGATCTGCCTAAGCCTATCCGCCCTATCCCCGCCCCCTCAAACGAACTCCATTCATTCCCAAATTCACGTGCGCCCTATTCACTTTTGCTTCTCTCACAGCATCCGACTGAACGGGCGCTGCTGTGAGAAACCTTGGTGATGTTAATGCTCATCAGCGAAAGAACGGTCATTAGCAAATAATAGATAGTAACTCGATGCAAGGCCGCGAGTCTCGACGCCATATTGCCAAACAATTGTCACTGTGGCCTCTGCTAAGCAGTAACACACGTAGGTCTACGCGTAGGTCAGGCGGGTCCGTCATCTAGTTGGCTTTTAATAGGCAAACTGAGAGACCTAACTAGCTCAAATTCGCTGTGCAGCTAAGAACTGGCCAGACAGAATGACAACTAAAAATTCGAAGACTTTACTGAGGAGGCAGGTGAAGGTTTGCAAACCAGATGGCATAAAGAGGAGAGGAGAGACTAAATAGATACCAAGAGAAGATGGTCGTGCTTGAACAATTGTTGCAAAAGCATGACGCCGGATCTATGACGAACGTTCATGAAACGACTTGCCGTCAATGGGAAAGTAGAGTAGGATGAACGAATTAAGCGATTTGATATATTTAGCACGGGTACGTTCATCACAGGCGCATAGCTACCGACCCCCAACAAGGCGGTGCACCTACCCCGCCCCGCATCTTCTATTGCGCTGTCTACCTGCAGGCTAGTAGCATGGAAACCCTTTTCTTTTATGCGTTGCCTTTGAGCTTCCAAAGGCCAACATTCTGGTCTGAAGAAAGGACTCAGAAATACAGAAAGGAGGGAACTATGCAGGGCGGCGACCCCATCCCAGTTGATACCACAGGCCTATGCCTCCTGTCCTTAGATGGCGGGGGTGTGCGAGGCCCCTCATCACTCTACATCCTAAAGAGTATTATGCACCGACTTAATCATGCTCGGGCCCAGGTTAAGCTCCCTCCTGTGAAGCCGTGTGAAGCGTTCGACCCTATCGGGGACATAAGCACCGGTGGGTGAGTGAACTTCCAAGCGCCTGCCTGTTATCTTTTATTTGACGCGTTCAATATTAGCTAGGCCGCTCGCAATCATGCTCGGCCGGCTCGAGATGGATGTCGATGGGTGCATTGCCGCCTACGGCGATCTTGTACTAGCAGTGTTCGGCAAGAAGCTGCACTCGATCCCTATCAACTTTAAAGATGATATCATAGCGAACTTTGACTGGGCAAAGTTGGAGAATGCAATCCAAAAGGTTTTTGAGAGCAGTGGTGCTTCTAAGCAGGAAATTTTCCACGATAACACGGGATCTAAGATGGCACTGCATGTGGATGTAGGACCCAGGGAGATGTCTAACCTAGCCAGTTTCGTTTGCACCGCCGACCGCTTTATGAATGATATTATACGCCTTCGATACTACAGCCTCCGAAGATGATAGCGTCAGCTCTGTATGGTGAGGATATCGTGTGGTAGATTAGGCCTATTTAATGGTGGGCCTTCTATTGTATGTATTTTTACATCTGTAAAATTACATGTGCAGAGACCGTAGCTGGTATTTTACTTGTTTCGAGTCAAACGATTCACCATTGGAACAGATCTCGAAATATAAGAGCAACCAAATATGGATTAGCGTGTCGTATGATTAGGGTTTAAAAGAGCTTTTATATGTTGTTCGGCATGGAAGGCGGGTAGCGGTCGGCACTGTATCAGTCAAGCCGGTTTCGACAATGACTGTACCGCATAAAACAGGCGGATGTTCTCGCTTAGTTACTCCTTTTTTAACTTCTTGCACTGGTCATCCTTTCAATTCTTAGACTAAGTACATACGACCATAGGGTGTGGAGAACAGGGCTTCCCGTCCGCTCAGCCGTACTTAAGCCACACGCCGGCAGGTTAGTAGTTGGGTGGGTGACCACCAGCGAATCCCTGCTGTTGTATGTTTTTGTTTTTTTACTCATTTTGAGTGTGACTGGGCAATTATGTCGAAGCCAGACCATAATATCTTGTTCGAACTTAGCTTTCGGCTCTGTCCATCCAACTTCGAGAATAATTGTAGGCCAATGTCGTTCTTGCGTACCTGGTCCTACTGCTGGCATCCAGGAACAATCTGGTGATTTTCCTTTCTTTGGGCCCCGAATTTGTGCGTGTCCAGTCGCAAGAAGTGCCGTCTGGGCTTGACGCGACTACCTCGTGGATACGGCTCGACATTTTTAGGATGATAGACTGAGAAGTAAAGTTGTAGGTCTTCCACGAGTGTAAGAGGCTGCTTCTCCATTCAAAAAACATTCGAGGAAGAAACGTTCATCCACATTGGAAACAATAACGTACCACCCCTCGAGGTTGTCTTCAAACGTCTTGATTGATGGCTCAAGAGGGAAGACGAACTCCATGCTTTCTCTAGCATCTTAAAAATAAATCACAAGAATCAATGAATCCCCGTCATCTCCAAGATAAGTATACGGTCTTTCTTCCAAAAGTTTTTCTAAAAGCTTGATCTCTTTGGCCATCTAGGTCCTGGGTGGAGGAGGAGGAGGGTTCGTGACCTCGGTAATGGCGGTGGCACTCTGAATTGGATCAGTGGCCCTAGTTGTATCGGTGGAATTTGTGGCATTGGCGTGGTCTATGGTAGTAAACACGGTCGGGCCGGTCGGGATAATTGGGGCTATTGGCTATAGAGTACCAGTTTAGCATATGGGAACGCTCCGATGACCCATGCATGAGAGACATACTTGCGGGGGTGCCGCAACTTGGCCACTCGTCCATGGGCGATACCAAGCTCCAAGAAACCGTGCGAGTGCTCTGCATCTCCAAATCAGCAAAATGATGTCATAGAGCCTTATGCAGTTGACACAGGCAGTTTCAGGGATCACGGTCTCAATAGGTATTCCCAACAGACAGATCAAAATCAACGGACAGTACAGCGGAATATCCTTGACAGATAGGAAAGCATGACAGGATAACTCAGCATGAACCAACAAAAAGAACCTTCAGTAAGGGCCTCGGCTGACATCGCATTCCATGACACAGGAAGAAATTAACGGTGACTGAACGTGATGATGGAAGGAAGAAGAGGACCAATATCCTAGATGCATCCCGCAGAATGAAACTACGGGGATATCCATGGATATTGAGGAAGCTGCTGCAGTCTAGCCCAGGCTATTGTAGCTAAAACCTATAGCAACGGCGCATCGTCTCCTAATGTGTCTAACATCGAGCTTCACGATAACTGTTGGATTATAATGAGAGTAGGACCAAGTTTAGACCAAAATGAAAATAACAAAAACATACAACAGCAGGGATTCGCTGGTGGTCACCCACCCAACTACTAACCTGCCGGCGTGTGGCTTAAGTACGGCTGAGCGGACGGGAAGCCCTGTTCTCCACACCCTATGGTCGTATGTACGAAGATAAACAGGATCATAAAATATATTACTTCACAGGAGAAGGAGAGTGAAAATAAGGTGAGAAGCAGGTAAGAACAGGGTAAGACTAGAGTAAGGATAGAGTAAGGATAGAGTAAGGATAGAGTAAGGATAGAGTAAGGATAGAGTAAGGATAGAGTAAGGATAGAGTGAGAACCAGATAAGAACCCGGTAAGAACTAGGTGAGAATCACCCAGCGTCTTATGCTTACTGCACTGGTTCTGTAGTTGATAGAGTATATCATGATTAGACTACAATTTGAACCTGAAACAGTCAGTGTTAGGGTTCTAATGTAAGCTTCCTGACGGTGGATCCTTACAGAGTGTTTTTTACCCGAAAGGATAATCAGCTAAGATCAATCCCCTTTTGCCCCTCACCTATGTCTTCATTGGCCCCCTTGGGATAGCTCTTGAAGTCTCGCACGGGAACATTGGCTTGGAACATGCTGTTGATCTCTTCAAGAGATCTTCCCTTCATCTCTGGGACACAAAAATATGCAAAAATAAAAGAGCAACATGCAAGAGCACCAAAGACAAACCCAACCTTTGAATGAAGATTGGCGTAAGGGGCATCCAGAAGATAAGGTGTGCTGAAAGAAAACACAAAACTATATTTCGAATATTTATGTCAGTCGAAGGGCATTTGAAAACTGAAGAACAAATCATACTTAGTGGCGATGTTGACAATGGATGCCACCCGTTGCGTCTTATCACGTAAACGGGTTGCTGGAAGTTCAGTGGTGATGATATAGTTCAAAGGGTCCCAACTGAAGCAGAGACTAGCTGATGACAGTGCAGTAGCGGCAACGATAACCTGGGTCTGCGTCACTGTTGGCGATGATACTGTCCCAACGCCGCCCATTATAAACAGCCAAGTCACCTGCAATACAGAGCCGAGCATTAGTAGCGGCCGCCGTCCAACTTTGTCTGTGATATAGATGGCGGTCACACATGCAAAGGTATTTATGCAAGAGCTCATGAGTGAAAATTCGAATGGATTAATTGAATTCAGTGATTGGACGAAGAGCGTTCCATATGCTGCTGTAAACGGAGAGCCCGTTGCTTGGATGAAGAAGTTCGTACCGATGGCAATCAAGGTGCGCTTTCGATTGCTTCCTTGGAAAAGATCTGCATATGTGCCCTGATTCTGTTCCTCAACAAGGGAAGCCTGTAACCTCGCAAGCTCTTCTTCAGGCGTAGGACTGTTGGGGTGTGAGCTGCGCAGTTTCCGTAGTGAGTCTAATGCCTCATCCACTCGATCGTTCATGAGCAGCCACCGAGGAGACTCGGGAATGAACCAGATACAAGATGCCACGATTGAGGGGACGACATAAAATAGTCCTTGAGGGATCCTCCACGCAGCATTACTGGTCAAAGTGCTCGTGCCAAGGCAAATGCTGTTGATGATGATGCCCCCTACCAGTAAGCTGGCTTGATATGTACCTACTGCAAATCCTCGAATTGGAGCTGGGATTATCTCAGCCTGGAACGGTGGACAGGTTGCCAATTCCATGCCAACATAGGCGTAATTCAGGATACGGCCAGCAAGAACTTGCTCGATCCGAGTGGAGGTAATGAGTACGGTAGCAGACATGATTGCCCAAATTGACAAAGTAAACATCGAGATGCGGCGGCCATACCGAGCACTAACGACACTCCCAATATATAGTCCTGGGCACATATTAGTTCGATCCATTCAATTTGAAATGCATTCATTGAACTTACCGACTGCAAACCCGATAAAGTTCAAACTGTTCAACAAGGATGTCCAATATGTCGGGATAGCCCAGGTCTTTTTGGACGGATCATAGACTCCGAATTGCTTCTTGTAAGCTGTCATCGCCTGGCTGGTCGCTATGCCTTGGTTGTCAAAACCATAATTGAGTGTGGATAGACTGATAAGCCCCACTGCCCCGGCTAATCTCGGCGTGAAGTGTTGGCCAAGGTGGCTTTTCTTCCAAATTGAAGAAATCATCTTCCAGCTCAACCTGCTCGATCCTGGATAGGAGGGGTGGCCGTCAAGGTGCACTGGCAATTTGAGAGTTTATATATGCTGGCCATTTCCAGAGGTCTCGAACAGCGTTGTTGTCGCAATGCACGCAACCAATCACGCGAAAGATAAAGGGGGCCTTTTCATGAATGCGGATAGGGTGTTTGACCTTTCAAGGTTCATTTTTGGCGGGGAAAGATTTAGCGGGGAAGGATTGGCGGGAAGTTTTTGGCTGTGTCGGAGAGATTTTGCGGAACAAGAAACGGAACCCCCGCTCACACTGAGGTCCTAGATGGACAACCAAGGAACAGCCTTGTGCCGTCGCACCTCGAAAGTTTGACACTAATGATGAAAACGACCGTGTGATATATGGTCTGGCATCGTGTCTGAGAGATTCATTCCGAACGTTTTGTTATATTTTTTTCTTACGAAACTGACCTTATGGATCTCTGGATGTTCGTTTTGAGTGCATTTGATTGTATTCCAGGTCAATGTAATTTTCGATCTATAATTGTTTATTTTCATTAAGTTACAAACCATAAGTCCAACCAAATAAGGGGCTAGTCCTGCGCGGCAGTTGCATCATGGTCTTGACTGCGGTGCAGTCACATCGAAATCAAATCGATCGGGAAATTTCAATCCTGCCTTGAGATGCCCGCCCATTTCCAGCAAGGAGACTCCATCCCGGAATAGCCAAGGATCTTTGGTTCTTCTTTGCCAGTCTTCTAGCTCACCGCGTAGACTCTTCAGTAGGTCTTGGTGCCCAGGGTCAGAGGCGATGTTGGTGGTTTCTGTAGGATCGTTGAGCATGTCATACAATTCTTCTGCCGGACGCTCAATATAGGATTTCAGCAGCCGTTTTCCAATCATCACTGGCCCAGGGGCATTTCGAATCCCCTCCCATGACATGGAGGCGTACAGATCTGTAGAAAAGGGAAAATCAAGTTTCCAAGCAACGTTTCGGTGGTACTTGTATCGAGTTGTGCGGAGAAATCGCGTGGGATAGTAATTGGTGATTTCATGAAATGTGTGGGATCCAAACACTCGAGTCCAGGATTCATCGATCGTGGTATTGGCCATGATAGGTAGTAATGAGCGACCCTGGCGAGGCGGCTCTGCTTTTTGAACCTCCCTGTACTCGGTCCAGTCTAGAATTGTTGGCAAAATGTCGATGTAGGACACCATATTTGGATTTCTCAAGCCGGAACCACAGCCTGGTTGCCGGATGATGAGAGGTAGACGGATACCAGCATCATAAAGTGTTGTCTTGGAGTTGAGGAATGGTGGCCCGTTGTCGCTCATAAAAATGACCATGGTATTTTCGGCGAAGCCATTCTTCCTTAGTGCGTCCATGATCAAACCAAACCCTCGATCGACACGGCCGATCGCCCGGTAGTATTCGGCTAGTTCATGGCGGACCTCAGGAATGTCGCTCAAAAATTCCGGGACAGTCACCGCATCAGGGTCGTAACAGGTATCCAGGGCAGAGACCTCTCCATCGCCGTTTCCAAAGCCTCCGCGAGTGTGATCTCGATGTGGATCCATGTAACCGACCGTGAGAAAGAAGGGCCGGTCAGCATTCTTTGCTCCTTCGAAGAAAGACGCAGCCTGCTCAGCGACCCACGCAACGTCTCGACTAGGGCTCTCCACCACATACTCCCAAGGGTACACGGAGAGAGGACCGACATGGATCTTGCCAATGATGCCGGTCAAATAGCCGTGATTCTGAAGAATTCCCGGCGCAGTTTGGATATGATCGAACGTCATGAAGTGGTGAGTGAAGTGATTGAGACCGTACTGGCCATTTTCATGAGTATGCAGGCCTGTATATATGACAGATCGACTTCCACTGCAGGAGGCAGTGCTCGCGAATGCATTTTCAAAGACGGTGCCTTGGTTGGCGAGCGCGTCGATATGCGGGGTCTTGATAGCTTTCTCGCCGTAGCAGGGTAACGTACGTCCCAGGTCATCGGCGATGACCAAAAGTACATTTTTCTTGGACGCGTGCATTTTGAAAGGCGTTCCTATGAACGCAACTTGGCTGAGCGTGATTTTGCCCAGCTGTACCACATTCGCGGTTATATAAATTCTGTTTCTGGCGGGTCATTGCAAAGTGATTTCAGGAGCAAATCCATATTGGTGGGGCTCAGTATCGGAGGAATTTGCGGAGAGATTCTTGTCCCATGGCTCGACAGGGAAAGGCGTCCTGGCTTCCCCGAGTTGCGTGGGGTCCATTGATTGGCACTTGAGTTGCTGGGGGATAACCGGGCCGTGCTGTGGCGCGATCCCTCGGCAAAGTGGCATGCTCAGGCCCGGCGGAGACCTTCGACGATTGACGATCCCTGACAGCCCCCCTGTCCGGTCACTCCTGACTGCATTGAACCCCTTTGAAAAAAGACCTGCGTTAGCTCTTGCTGTGTTATTTCCGTGCAGATCAGTCGATGATTCGAACTCGGGCCTGTGACCCATGCGCGTTGCGGAAGGCCAAGTGCGATAGGAGATCACCCTGTCGACGGTGCAGCGCGCAGGGCTTAAGCTGCACGCTATTGCGGAAATCTTCAAAGCCAGGGCCTAAGGGGCCATGGGCTGGGAAGAAACGTGCAAGCGCTAAATTGCAGAATGCTCCACCAAAGAATTCGCCCGTCGGCCTCGCCGAGGGTGACCAGCCGGAGAATTTGGGTCCTCCAACCCAGGATGAAAGCAACCACGATGCAGTTTTAGTAAAAGTTCAACATTGTCTGCGCATCTACAGACAACATTCGTATAGCCTCTGGCCAGTGGTGGATGTTCAGAATCTTCAGACTCGGCTTCGCAATCATTCAGATGTCGCGGCATATGCACTGGGCACTGCACTTGGTGCAGTTGTGTTGGACCGCATACATCATCTCCAAGCTTCGAATGACACCGACGAATATCCCGAGCTTGATAGCAAGCGATTAGCGTCTGAGTCAGCGACAGCAAGGATGAAAGGCGCCTACCAAGAAAACCCCAGTCTGGACATGATATTATCTTCGTTTTTCTTGCATATTCACTCGGCCAATCGAGGCCAGATATTCAAAGCCACTTTGCTTCTCCGTGAAGCCATCACTATGGCACAGCTACTGGGGTTAGACCAGGCCGGCCACTATGCCGGCCGATCTGCTACTGAAGCGCAGGATCGGCTTCGAATCATCTGGCTACTTCACATCACGGAAAGGTATGACCGAGGTTTATTTTCCCCGTTCACAAAGAATTATTTTCGAGCTAATTCGACACTATAGGGGTCACGCAACGCGCTTCGATCTCCCGTGTATCCTTCATCTTGATTCACGCCTTCCAGCACTGCACGCAGATGAAAACCCGTTCGACTTGCTGCCCTTTTTAGGTATGGTCCAGCTCTTCCAAATATTCGGTACTGCCATAAATAGCTTTGAATTGCATGATGAATGCCATCTCCTCCCAGCCAGGGATATGCAAATCCAGCAAATACCGCAATTACTGGATCATTCTCCCGACTCACAGCTCGTCGACTTTCTCATCACGAAACAATGGATGAGGTTGATTATATGGAAGCGAGCTATGTTCCATGTGGACCTATCACTTAATATGGCTGCCGAGAGCCTCAGCGTATTCTTCCCCGAACAGCTTGCGGAGAAAGTGGTCGCGCATATTAGCACTTTTCCACGAGGCATTGTCGAGTCTCATGGCCTAGGAATGGTAAGTGGTCAGGACTCCCACCACTTTGGCGTATATGACGGGGCTACTGCTGTCGGTTCACAAGTTATTGACTAGAGAAACAGCAAATGAAACTTACAGACATCGCAATATCCCTTGCGGATGTCCTGTCTTGTAGATCCGGCAACTCCGAACTGCATAAATGTATGCGGGTCGGGTCCAGAGACCTCCTACATTACCTAGCCGCATTCCTGACGTCTATTCCGAACAGCGTGAACCCCCGACTTGGCCTATTACAAGAAAAGATCGCTCAGACTGGCTGGGTACTACCCTTAGAACACCGGGTTTTGTCTACAGGAGATGTTTGGGCCGAAGACTGGAACACATCAAAAAGCCGAACCGTTGCCACATGTATCACATGGTGGGAAATCTCTCCCCTTCGCCATCCCCGGATAGAAGGATAGAAGTGGCATCGTTCAAATCACCCACCGAGCTATATAGGCTATAGATGCCACGCTGTTTGAGGAAGATGGCGGAAACGGGGGCACAGCCAAGTTCTGGAACTGATGCGAGGAACAGATCAAGGAGTACCTTCAATGACACGGTGCGAACGCTAGGGTTCAGCATCTGCTAGTTGCTGTGACGTGTACTGAGCATATAGCCCACGGCACGACTGAGAATGTTCCAGAGTAGTTTATACCTTCCATGTCAAGCGTCTAAATAATATTAAAAGGTAAGCATGCAAAGTAGTATACATCTTCCATATTAAGCATACCTCTTCTTTTAACAGTCTAAATATAAACCTTGCTATAACAAACCCCATATATGACAATAACCGGTTGGTTTACATGGGCGGGTGGCTTACCGATTACTTTATAGCAGGTCTAATATTTATTTCATCAGTTACTGAGAAATTCTTTATCAAAAGCGGGGCACATTCTTAACTGAGACATAAGTGGGACTGATAATCGGGCTAAGACGATAACCAAGGGGCTGCTGTCCTACATCGTTATATCCTAGGGAATACAATACATAAATTGAGCCTGTGGCACGGCGATTGTATAACGTAAGGACTTACACTTTCCGGGGGGTTGGGTATTGGAAGAAGTTTAGCTTCAATTGTTGGTTTTCTAGTCGGCCCCGCGAGTATCCTCGATAGATCATGGAACCTTGGAATTAAGTTCTTTCTACACTGTATAATATCCATGGATTGGTAATACAAATAATGCATCCCACCTACGATCCAGCAGGGGAACAGATCTACTGTGCTTGGACCATCGGGCTAGCCGCCGAGGTTGCAATTGAATGAGTCTCTGGTGTGGGGCAATGGGGCCTAGTGGCGAAAACGATCCTATAGCATACCTATCACCAACGTCTTGGTTCTGGCCCATGAAGGTGGTTTTGCATTGCCATAGAATCCCCGATGTAGTACGCGGAGGTTGCACTAAATAATAATGATCGACACCCCCTCAACCTGAAAGTAATTTCTTTGCGTCAACTTACTGGACCTGCTCTAATAATGATAAGGTCACCTCTAACTCGATGAAACCGAAGCCTCAGGGGTAATGTTGGTGCGAGGTTGTAGGGACATCGCTTGGCCAGGCACCTGCCTCCCCGGAGTAGCATGCAATTGCCACGCTAGGTCTCCTCTATATAAACCAGCTCATCGCCAACTTTCTGCTTAGCCATGTCACCTCCTTTGCCCTTATCACGATGAAGCTTTCCATCGGGCTTGGCGTTCTGGTGACGCTGACGTCGGTTTCCGCCGTTAAGGTC
Source organism: Penicillium sp. S103-07 (assembly GCA_037042055.1). Classification (NCBI taxonomy): domain Eukaryota; kingdom Fungi; phylum Ascomycota; class Eurotiomycetes; order Eurotiales; family Aspergillaceae; genus Penicillium; species Penicillium sp. S103-07. Next base: position 212,883 of record JAXQJQ010000014.1, on the reverse strand, counting down.
AACCCACTCCCCGCTCCCCGCAATATTACGTGGGGTACCTCTGGCCCTATACCTGTCAAGCAGCTTCAGCTGCAAACCGAGTCACACAGTTCTCATATTCTTGATGCGGCGTTCGAACGGGCCTGGAATTCCATCACCAAATTACAATGGGTCCCTCAAGCGATCGAAGCTCCGATCCTGGATTACCCGCCTGTCCCTACTGGCCTAGCCAAGGCCAAGCGCGATGCCAAGGCTATTCAAACCGTTCGGCTTAGCGTGGTGAATAGTGACGCTGATCTCCAGCATGGAGTTGACGAATCATACGATCTGAGTGTGAACGAGAGCGGTGTCCGGATTCATGCTCAAACGGTCTGGGGTGCGATGCACGCGTTCACCACTCTGCAACAGCTAGTTATTTCCGATGGTCAAGGTGGTCTTATCATCGAGAATCCTGTTGTTATTCGAGATGCGCCTCTTTATCCTCACCGTGGTATTATGATTGATAGTGGCCGTAACTTCATCTCGGTGCCTAAGATATTGGAGCAGATCGACGGGCTAGCTCTGTCAAAGATGAACATTCTACACTGGCATTTGGACGACGCTCAATCATGGCCAATACAAATGCGCACTTATCCTGAAATGACCAAGGACGCGTACTCACTCCGAGAGCAGTACTCTGAATCTGATTTACGTAATGTTATTGCCTACGGCCGGGCACACGGTGTACGTGTTATCCCTGAGATTGACATGCCGGGCCATGCATCTTCCGGTTGGAAACAGGTCGATTCTGATATTGTTGCGTGCGCCAATTCGTGGTGGGGGGACACTGCCCTGGAGCCGAACCCCGGTCAATTGGATATCCTGAATAACAAAACCTACGAGGTGGTGAAGAACGTCTACTCTGAGCTCTCCGGCATCTTTACCGACAACTTCTTCCACGTCGGCGGTGACGAGCTCCAGGCTTCCTGCTATAATTTCAGCAAGCCTACCATGGAATGGCTCGCCGAGGGTCCGCACACCTACAATGACTTAGTTCAGTACTGGGTAGATCACGCTTTTCCTATTTTCCGCAAGACCAACTCAAATCGCCGCCTTATGATGTGGGAGGATACCGCGCTTGGCGCGATGTCCGCCCATAATGTTCCTCAGGATGTTGTCCTACAGGCCTGGGACAATGCTGAAGCCGTCGCTAATCTGACCGCCCGTGGCTACGACGTTGTCGTTTCCTCCTCCGACTTTCTCTATTTAGATTGTGGCAGGGGCGGCGAGGTCACTAATGATCCTGAATATGACGTGCAGTCTAACCCAGGTGGAGTGAATTTCAATTACGGTGGCAATGGCGGCTCCTGGTGCGCGCCTTATAAGACCTGGCAGCGTATCTATGACTTCGACTTTACCTCCAACCTCACCGAGGCCCAGACAAAACATGTTATCGGCGCCGAGGCACCTCTTTGGTCTGAGTCGGTTGATGACGCGACCATATCTACTCTTATATGGCCTCGTGCTGCAGCTTTGGCGGAGCTGGTATGGTCCGGTAATCGCTCCCCTGACGGCCAGAAGCGGACCACCCTAATGACCCAGCGTATCCTGAATTTCCGGGAGTACCTTCTCGCTAATGGCGTCATGGCTACGTCTCTGGCTCCAAAGTATTGTCTACAGCATCCTCACGCTTGTGACCTCTATCGAAACCAGAGTATTATCCAGTAATTCACGCCTGATCTAGTTAAACCACGTGAACAGAATTTACCTCTGGTTATCGGGAGACTTTCTCTGGCATATGCCACCCTATTGGCTCTTGAATAAATTACCCTGGATTATCTTTGTACATACCATGGTTTTTGGCCCTTTAGATGTCTTATATAATTGGTGGTTATTTAAATGTTTCAAGTACAATAGTTTCGCATTGACCCTTCATTATCGGATATATTTAAGCTTCCCCTCTTTTGTTGCAATACTCCGATTATGATTCAGTAATTGTAACTTCACGATGCAACATGACAATGTATGAACTGGAAAATCCTGCTCCTTTTTAATAGAGGTGGAAGTATTCAATTCATCATATCTCCTTACCTCTATGCAAGGCTTTACACTGTTGGGTATATCTACTTGCTCTTTCTCTGTTGCAGTCTGTCTTCATTTACCAAACCCCGATCAGCACCCCAATAGCTGATTTAGTACTCGGTTCTACCACCAGAAATTAAATACTACAATCAGGTGATTCTAAACCTACTTTGAGGTAATCTCACCAGATTATATCCACCTCAACTCACGATAAATAATCAAATACAGTTCCACAATTCATACGGGAATTACGATGCTATACAATTCAATTTCATTACTTTTGGGTGCCGTATCTATTGCAGCTCTCACAGTTAGTGATGTACATACTATACGGGAGACTGCTCCACCAGATGCAGGACCTCCAGTGTTTTCACCATTCGTGTGCTTCTCTATTGAATTTGTCTTCTTTCCCGATTTTGCAGGTAAGTTTCTTTCCGGATCTTTATTTCACGGCGATGTGTTTAGCAGTGTATTGCCCCAGGAAACAAATCGCAGCCTAACTTGTTCTCAAACAATCTTCTCGACAACTTGGGAAACATTCAGGGAGTCAAGCCACATATCAGGGTTGGTGGCCTTACACAGTATAATAACCCTGTCCATTCCTTCAATTATAATTTCTCTAACTCAAATGGAACAAAAACAGAGACTACGCACTCTACAACTCGTCCCTGGAGACAGCCATCAATGGCACTTACATACCATCTAAATCTACGGACTACCCTTACATCATCTACATGGGTCCATCATATTTTGAGTCTTATTTGACATGGCCGAATACCAAATTCTCTCATGGGTTCAACCTAGGAAAGAATAGTTCACATGATATACAGCTGCTCCTTGACACGGTACCGCTAGCCTGTAAAGCCCTAGGAAAAGGAAATTTGTTGGTTTGGGAATTAGGAAATGAGCCCGATGATTACCCCGTCTCTATCCAGGGAGCAGTAAGACCTGCGAACTGGACCGAGGAAGATTATGTTCATCAGTGGATAAGCCGAACTGCGGCTTTGAAAAAGCAGATGGAGGCTCATTGTCCTGAACTGGCAAACGTAAAATATATGGCGCCCTCATTTGGAGGAATAACCGGAGCCTTGAAAGCACTTACCACTTGGCAAGTGGGCCTCAATGATGCTAGGAATATTGCTTTCAACTCTGAGCACAAGTGAGTATTTTCTCTTCGGAGCTTCGATTTTTAGCTGTGGTTGGCTATATTGAAGAAAAGAAAAAGAAAAAAGAACTAACAATTTGTATTACAAGCTACATGGGAGGAGCAGATGAGCCAGGTGTCACTCTTCAGAAGACTCTGATGAACCATACAGCAGTGATCCAAAATGCGGCACCGCATATTGACTTGATGCAAAATCTCACAGCGGAGAACCTTGCGCCCGACATTCCCTATATTCTAGGGGAAACTAACTCCCTCTACAACGAAGGGCGAGCAGGCTTATCGAATTCATTCGGGGCTGCTCTGTGGGGAGTGGATTGGAATTTATACTGTGCGTCTCAGGGCATTAGACGGATCTACATGCATCAAGGGACGGACTATCGATACGGAGCATGGCAGCCAGTTGAAACAAACAAGACCTCACTTGGGACAAAGGCCCCATATTACGGAAATATCATGGTGGCTGCCATGACCCGTGGTGTGAATTACGTGCAGATTGTCAATATCCCGCTCAACCAGGATACTGAGTCTGCATATGCGGCTTACGTTGACGGTAAACTGGCCAGGATTGCGGTGATAAATATGGTGGAATATAACTACACCTTTGGTGCTGATTCATCAAATGAGAAAAAGCGTCCCAAGGCCAAGTATTCATTCCACGTGCCTTCTTCAGTTGCATCGGGACCGGTCTCGGTACAACGCCTGTTGGCTAATGGAAGTAATGCGATCACGGGTGTCACTTGGGATGGATTCTCGTACAATTACGAGTTGGAGGATGGGAAACCTGTTCGAATGCATAACATCACGACGGGTGAGACGGTTGCTGTTGACTCCGATGGTGTGATCACAGTTGATGTGCCTTATTCAAGTGGTGCTCTGTTGAACTTGCAGTGAAGCTTTTGTCAGAAATCTTGGAGACAGAGAAATCTTCATAATGTTCGTTAATACTACATGATACTTTTCATCTTTAGGTTGTAACACTTATCCTCTCTTCCGTGTCTGCTTTTCCATATGACTTTTTCCTTCTCGGTTATTCAGTTCGATTCCACAATGACGTAGTAAGTTGGGCTTCTATCATATAGTAGAAGGTATATCTCGATTTGAACAGTGAATCGCTCCAAGGTACAAGAAATGCAGTATGTCATAATTCGTGACTGGCGAAAGCTCATTACTCATTAGCATCAATGGTGTACCGGTAACATTAGCGCCTTCCATTACGTGATAGCGCTAGCACGGGGTTCGACTCCCCGTTGATGCATTTCTTTTTCTTTTCCACCGTTACCTACATTCCTTTGTTTGCCTTTTGTTTTATCTTCTAAAGAACTATGTCAATCAGGTTATGGCATCTTTATGTTTGAGTGGATTTTAAATGCGAATTTTACTTTTGTTAGCTGTGGCCACCCTCCCCCTACACACCCGCAATTTCCCACCCAGGGCTCCCTCCCTCCCCCTCCGGGCAGCTTGATTCTCCTCAAGCCATTCAATTTTTTCTTTCTGGTAGACATTGTCCCAGAAAAGTTTTTGTACTTCATACGCTTTTTGATTTCCGTAGCCTTATAGGGCAAGTATTGACATCGTGGCCTGTTCCTAGGCAGCGAGAGCATCTTGATGAGTTCTGCATAGCGTTAACATCTGGATGCAAAGAGGTAACAAACATTGTGGCCAGTCGAACCACAAGGCGCGTAGCGTACCGGCAGACCGGGGATGCTCCCACACTGCCGCTGTTCAAGTTGGGTCGGCTGTTTGAGTTGCTTGTTTTCTCTGATATACCAATAGCGACCTTTCCACTTTGTCTCCACGAATTCACTGCGGCGAAGAAGGACAGTTCGTAACGAAATGGTCCTTACATCCGCAAAATGCGCAGTTAGAAAAAGTTGGGAAACCTAAGTTGTTCTATCTGCGAGACCCTCGCTCCTGTTGTTTATAAATATCACGGACAGGATTGTGCTGCCCGCCCCCGAATCGTTGGACAAATGCTGCATGAAATATTTTTAGTAGCAAATAAGTTTCAAGATCGGTTCTGAGTTATTGCTGAATAGCCTGGTGCAAGAAAGGCTTGTATTGGAGCCCCTGTATCGATGGTATTGTTCTGTCGACCTGACTCGCACTACTTATGCACTAGGGTTACTCTAGACCTGTATCGATCCCCTCCGCATTAAATTATATCGCATTCAAAGTCGACCGGAATTCCCTATAGAGATTGTATCGTGACCAAGGTCCAATGGTTTTCTACGCTCTGCAATTATTAATCCTTAACTCCGAGCAAGGTTTGTTTGCATTGTTTGTGCTGTTTGTGTTGAGACTAAAGACCAATTATTAATCCCCTCCACTCCAGGCAAGGTTTGTTTGCATCATAGTTTGTGCTGTTTTTGTTGAGACTAAAGACCAATCAACGTCCCGAGGTCCAGGTGGGTTGGCTGTATGGCCCGTGATTTGTGTTGATAACTACAGTAAAGCCCAATAAATGCTGTTGAAAGTTACATAGGCAATTACCTATCCAACTTACCAAGCATTCAGTCAACGCTGTTTCTCGGGTGCCGAACTGAATAATCCATGTCCTGATGTTCCAAAATATTAGAATATACCGCTATATTTAAGTAGATCAACCCTCGACCCTTGTAGTCTCTCTATCGAACTCCTTTTCTCCCAATCAATCAATTATTCATTTACTCGCCATGTCTCTCAAAACCCTCACTCTCTGGACCCTCCGGGACCACCCCGGCACACCCAACCCCTGGAAGGTCCTCATGGTCCTTGAAGAGCTTCAGGTTCCCTACGAGCTCAAGTTAGTCGATCTCGGCGACCTAAAAAAGGAACCCTATGAGTCAATCAATCCAAATGGTCGTGTTCCCGCCCTCGAGGATCCGAACACTGGCATCATTATCTGGGAATCTGGCGCCATCCTCGAGTACCTAGTAGACACATACGACAAGCAACACACTATCAGCTTCACCCACGGCTCGAAGGAGTACTACGAAAGCAAGCAGTGGCTACACTACCAAATGTCCGGCCAGGGACCGTACTTCGGGCAGGCCGCCTGGTTTACGGTCTACCACCCCGAAAAGGTGCCTAGTGCGGTCGAGCGCTATGTCAACGAGATCCGTCGTGTTTCGGGTGTGCTCAACCGATCGCTCCAGAACAAGGAGTACCTCGTTGGCGGCAAGTATAGCTATGTCGATGCTGCTTTTGTGCCGTGGTTCGAGGTGGCTGCGCTCTTCTGGTCAAAAGAAATGGATCTCGAGAAGGACTTCCCGCATGTTAATTCCTGGTTGAACCGTGTAAAGGCTCGCCCGGCTATTGCCAAGACCATTGATGATAAGGCGAAGGCCGCGGCTACAGAAGGGAAATAAGGCAATTTGGTGGCAGATGCGACTCCCAGATTGAGGCGAAGTTTTTTGATTAAATCCAAATACTTATATCTTCTATGATCCTGAGATCACAATAGTCCGGGAATATACATAGTCTACATATCCCTCCGCTCTCTAGCTCAATATCATCCACACACATTCGAAGTACTATATTCAGATAGGTAAGGAGTCTTTACTACGTTAGCCAGACCTCACCGTCGCTGGCGCTGGTGCTCCTCTGCGCACCTATATCCTCAATTTATCGCTGTCGCTGTCACACACGTCGCGATAACCGCATATATCCTTTTATCGACCCATATCCTTAGTATTATCGAATTCGCCGAATTTAAGATCACCAGTCTCGTCACCACTCTCAACGGTGTGTCTAACTATCGCCTAGCTCTTACAAGTTCATAACTTTAATAGACATAATATTCATTATAGCCAGCAATACTAAATCACAAATACGTTAACAGAACCATCCAGATGTTGATAGATGCCTGAAATATGCATTACAGGAGAATTTGGTGTAGGCGCGAACTATATACTGGCCGCTGCTGCTCTTATTCATATAATGAAGGACCAGGGTCCGGCGGTCCGCGTTCACTGTCCCACTTACACCCAACAAACTTCGCCCAAAAGGCTGGGCAGCATGACGGATATTCTCTTACTGAATGTCTCGCCGGCAGGCTTTGAGCGATGGTGACTGCAAAAGTCAAACAAGGATACCAGGTTTGACTAGCGTCTTAAAAGGGAAAAAAAAAAAAAAAAAAAAAAGAGAGAAAGGGATAATAATAATAATAATAATAATAATATAAAACATAGGAATGGGGAAAAAGGAAAAGAAATGCATCAACGGGGAGTCGAACCCCGTGCTAGCGCTATCACGTAATGGAAGGCGCTAATGTTACCGGTACACCATTGATGCTTTGCATGTGGAGATAAAGGTAATTTAGACTTAAGAACTACTCTTCGAATTGCCGCATACATACATTTTTTACTAAAAAGTCTGGTTCCCGACGGAACGAACCGTTTAGGCCTATTCACATTATCTGCTTAGTCCAGCTAAGTTTTACTCATGTATCCGGTTGCATCGGCCAAACATGATGCCGGTTGCTGGCATTTTTACCCTGTGGTTCTGTCTTTGCACTGCGTTTGGGGCGTTGGTCATCGTCTCGGGAAGTGAGCTTTATCGATTTTACAGGAACATTATTAGCACCACGATGCCCTATGATAGTTCTTCGGAAAACCGAGCTCGGCCCAAATGCTTCCAACCCATATCGGTATTAGCCCAGGCGATATGCCATGAGTGATGGACTATAATACCACGAAAAAACGGCCAGTGCGGCTGTAATAGTGGTTTGTCCGAGATCGAGATTTTTATAGCGTCATCCTCGGGATAGGGAATTCATAATTAGGCCATAGTCATAGTCTAATATTGATTACAAGTTGAGATATGAAACTTTCTATGCCAATCTTTTCTGCACCCCGTATCAACTCCCCGCGGGGTCTCACTCCGCAACCTCAACAATCAGCTTCGTACAACTCACCCCCCGGAGCAGTTTGTCCAACCCACCATTGATAGCCCCCAAACCCTTTCCCACGACGCTCGGCTCCGGACTCGGCCTGATGGTCCCCTTGGCCAGGTTCTTCCTCAGCCATGTCCCAATCCAGTATTGGAACTGCTCCAGCCTCTCCGCTTCCACCATCGACGGCATCACAAATATGGTCTCCACCCCGCTCACGACCTCCGCATCTGGAGGAACTAAGGGTGCCGACCCAATCTTCGCCGTCTTCGCCTTCTTCCCTTCCTGATCTTCTCCGATGAATGTCTTTAGCACAGCTTGACATGGCGCTAGCTGCCCGGTAGCAAGAAAACAATACCGGATCACTAACCCGTCTTCCCTGGCCGTCGAAACGATCGCATCCACAACTTGTGAGTCTTTGTAGTCGAACACGCGGTCCGCGCCCAGTGAACTCACATAACTCTTATTCGCCGATCCGGCCGTGGCGTACACAGCTGCGAAAGCAGAGTTGGGATCTTCCCGCAGCAGCCGGGCTGTCTGTACGCCCATAGTGCCGACGCTAGAGGAGGCACCCCAGATTAAGAGAGCTTCTCTTTTGTCTATGTTTGTAGAGCCCATAGAGACTGGAGCAGAAGCAGTGGCTTCTCCGATCCGGGGGATCCCCATGGCATCCCACGTGTTCAGGGGTACCTCGACGGCGACGGGCAAGGTTGCCGCGTGGTTCCAAGACATACTCTCGTCCGGAAGGGGCACAGCATGCTGCCAGGGAACGAGACACCGCTCCTGAAATATACCGTAGTCTGGATCGCAGGATTTCCAGACAGAGGCGGCGTAGGCGGCGACGCGGGTGATACCTGGTCGGAAGGATGGGGCCAGATCATTGTCGGTAGCACCGGTGGGGACATTATCGCCGACCTCGAGGACTAATCCCGACATGTCGAAGCCAATGACTGTGGGGTACGTAGGTATGAAAAGGCCTTGGTCACGCATGTAGGCATCTGCTGGGTTGAGGGCTATGGATTTGACAGCGATGAGGAGCTCGTCCGGTCCTGGTTTCGGGGTAGGGCGCCGTTGAAGCTCAAAAGGTTGCCCTTTGGCCGGGGAGACGGCGGCGAGGTGGGTGGCCATTTGGACTTTTGCGTAAGTCGAAGTTGTCAAAGTCTGCGAGGTGGAGGATTGTATATGAACAGAGGCTGGCATTCAAGTCAAGGTTTTATGATTCTGATTCCATACACGATAGCCTCTCTTCCTAGGAAATTGAGGACTGATCTTCTTCTTATACCCTTACACTATAAATTCCAAATACTTGCTCCTTGATGCAGCGATGGCCCGTCCGATGCGACCTGCTGTTGATTATAGATGGCTCGAGCATTAGGGCGGAGCTCGCATCCAATCAGAAACATCAGCATCCGAGAAATGGCTAGCGTGGAAGGTGGGTTTCCGAAAGGGGGTTAGGTGCCTTTGACGATGTGGAACTAGTGTCTTTGGACCATGACCGCCTCCACCTGTTACGCATCTCTTCGGCATTGAATTCATTTGAAGCTCAGGAAAGTCCCTCACAATAAACCGAGTATGCCCTCAGCTTATCCAGGAGAGGTTCGAGAGCGTAGGACTCTGCGGAGGTCGAGACTTGGCTGCCGAAATTGCAAGCTTAGAAAACTCAAGGTGGGTGACCCTCGGTGTTCCGAGACCGGTGCTTGACTGATCGGATTTTCTTGGCCTCAGTGCGACGAAGGCAAGCCACATTGCAAGAGATGCAGTTCATTCGGCGTATTATGCAACTTCATGTCTAATATTCCCGACCTACAACCTATCGCCGTGGTTCGAGGAACAGCAGAGCTTCAACCCCCCACCAGTTCTGTTTGGACGGCGGACGAATACACATCCTATCAATTGAACGCAAAGTGCCAGGATTTTATCACCCGGTATCTTGGACGAAGTCTCATTACCCCAGATGACCCTAATATGATACATGTTAATCGCGAGCTCCTGAGACTTGCCTTTGCCGTAAGTTTTATTATAGGATTCTGTCACCATTAGACAGAACCAAAACGAGCTTATATATTACAGACCTCAATTCGGCTAATATATAGCTTACAGTACCCTTTTTTAATGCACGCGTCTCTAGCGGTGGCACTTACATACGACCGCCATTTGAATGGCTCATTTAACTGTCGTCGCAGCCTAGAAGAGTGCTATCACTGGTCTCAAAGCATAGCTCTTCTCAATAAGCGGCTAATGAAACCGATTGAGGCGAAAGATAAAGATCCAATCTGGGGCACTGCGGCTGCTTTGACTATATTGACCTTCTCGTGCCCTGATGCATACACGCCGGAAGAATCATGGCCTATAAAGTCCTCTGGGCACTCCGACTTAGACTGGTTACGTATGAGCAAGGGTAAAATGTCACTATGGCACATAGTGAACCCGCTACGATCGGACAGTCTTTTCTGCGTGATGGCACCGACCTTTGCTCATATGCATTCACCCTTGCCAGAGAGGGGCATAGATGGTATACCAAGGCCCTTGGCGGCTATATGTCTCCTCGAGGATTTATCTACGGCGAGAAACAATCCGTATTTCTATACCGCCCACGCAGTCTCCCAGGTCCTCGACCTCCAGTATACCGAGGTCACAACAGGCCATATTCAACTCTTCACGCGCAGTGTGTATGGCGCATTCGAAGACTTGCTCCGGGAAAGAGACCCTGTAGCGCTTGTGTTGCTGTACCTATGGTACCGCAAAGCAGGTTGCAGTATATGGTGGATTGAACTTAGAGCTAGAGTGGAAAGTCCTTCTATTTGCTCGTACCTACGGCGATATCACAAAGAGAATGTTGCGGTACAGGCCTTCCTTCCAGGAGGTACACTCGCGGATAGATGGAATTAGTTAGAATTTCAAAGCCCTATATTCTATTTCTTTTCGGATTTCTTAATATGAAGAATTACAGCAGTGGTTTTCGAGATCTCCACTAATTTCAGTGATTGAGCGGCGCCACACTGCGAGCCGAGGTACACTATCACCCATGGGAATGTCTCCAGCAGGGCTGCTCTGAGGTAGCATCGATATTGTCTTAACATTGCTTCATTAAGATCCTGTTCAATTAACAGCTGATAGACACCTGTTGCGCTGTCACTCGGGGTTGCACTTTCGACATGCAAGCAGGCCGAATTCTGATATAGCGCATGGTTCCAGAGAAGCAAAAGCCTATGCCTGCCACATTTATTGATAGCTTGCAACCATCTCAATCTCAACATCGGTGCCCAAAGGTAATTCATGAACAGCTACGCATGTTCGACACTGAAGAGAATGATGTCAGTTATACAGTAACAAATGAGGGAACTATAAGGTTCATTGTTGTCAGAATAACAGGCTTCGGACCTCCCATGAAAAGTTCAACCCACGCGATATTAAAGCCATTAAAATCTTCCATGTTCGTCAAGAAGATGTTTGCTTTTACCACGCGGTCAAAGTTGCTACCAGCAGCTTCAAGCACCGCTTTCAAACTTTTCAAGGCCATGCGTGCCCGATCGGTTATTGTACCAGGAACAAGCTCGTCGGTTTCCGGATCGATACCGATGGTACCACTGCAATAAACCATACCATTGTATTTGACCGCTTGAGAAAATTGTGGAAGAGGGGCGCAGGCGGCAGATGTGTGCACTGATTCGCGGTATGTCATAATGGTAAGATGCCAAGGAGGAATATGACATTAACTGATAGACCAAATGGATCTCTACGACGTGAAGGGCAAACGAGACATGATATAATGCACCACTTGTATTAATTTCGTACGACATTTTTGAATCTGCCACACCGTCCAATCATCCCTGACCTTAAGTTGCATTATGCCGATGATCTCCGGAGACCGACAATGACTATAAGAGCTAAGAAGGCAAGACACTCCGAACCAGAAGCCGCACAGTATTGGCTCGGAGCTTTCAGGCAGACAGTCGCACACGGGCCTTGTAAGTAAGCGAAGGTCACTCGGCGGCTCTTGCCTAATTCTCTCTTCCGACGACAGTGGAGTGGATTGGCTCGCGCGGGCCACGACAGTCTGAGTATCCGTGGAACCCACATTACCGCAATCACTACTGTATTAAAAGGCTTATGATAGTAGATGATTTTACCAATGGAAACATTTACGTAAAATTACTAGAGATGTCATGGATATTGGAGAGACCAAAAGTCGACTAGATATAACTGGGTACGACCACCTGAGCCAGAGCTTCATCATATACAACGACTTTTGTTCTTCTTAGAGAAAATCTCCCGGTTGGCTGCTGAGACTTCACAACATAATGGATCCGGAAAAGGCATCTGAAGATGGAACGACTTCCATTCAACTGCAAAGCTCCTGTGTCCGAGAGTCAGGCCTTCGAGCATGAAACCTTCATGACCCGGAATGGCCTTAACCTACAGTCTTTCCAGAAACGACACTACGGCTATGGCATTTTGGAACTGGATAGAAAAATGCAGCCTCGTCACCTAAACATGATTGCTATTGGCGGGTCTATTGGTTCTGGCTTCTTCGTCGGGTCGGGTACTGCACTTAGTGCCGGAGTAAGTCTAGGCAAATCGCGGCATGAACTATGTAACTGATATCTCTCCAGAGCCCGGGAACGTTATTCATAGATTTTCTTATGATCAGCACAATGGCTTTTAATGTTGGTAAGTGAATGACCAGGTAGCTCGCCTACGCCACTGTTCACTGATGAAAGAGTTAACGACCTGGGCTTTAGTTTATGCGCTCGGGGAATTAGTCACGATGTACCCTGTGTCTGGTGGGTTTTACACATACGCCGTCAGATTTATCGACCCATCATGGGAGTTTGCAACGGCCTGGAACTACGTCTTCCAGTGGGCTGTCACTTTACCACTTGAACTCACGGTCTGTGCAATAACAATCAGATACTGGGATACTGAGACGTCGGCTGGAGTCTGGATTGCGGCTTTTTTAGTCGTTATCATGATACTTAATATTTTTGGAGCACTGGGTTATGCGGAAGAAGAATTCTGGGCCAGTCTTCATGGTCATTGCAGTCGTTCTAATCTGCGGCGGTGGACCTTCGAGCGGTCGGTATGATGAATATTGGGGTGCTCGTCTCTGGTATGAACCCGGAGCGTTCAAAAACGGGTTTAAAGGCTTTTGTTCCGTTTTTGTCACAGGTAAGTTTTGAACAGATATGGCTCCTATCTGTGGCTCCCAATCCTGATTTATTCCAGCGGCCGTTTCCTTCGCTGGCACTGAGCTCGTTGGCCTTGCCGCAGCAGAATCGCGAAACCCGACAGAATCGGTACCGAGCGCCATTAAACAGATTTTCTGGCGCGTATCAGTATTCTATATTCTTGCACTCAGTCTTGTTGGTCTACTTGTTGATTGTAACGACCCATCATTGCTGTCGTCCGGAAGTTACGGCAATTCCGATGCTTCTCCCTTTGTGCTAGTTGGGAAATACGCAGGTCTACGTGGCTTCAATCACTTTATGAATGCCGTGATACTTTGTTCAGTTCTTTCAATTGGTCTCGCTTCAGTTTACGGTGCTTCGCGCACCCTGACTGCACTTTGCCAGCAGGGTCATGGTCCGAAGCTCTTCACATATATCGACCCTGCAGGCCGGCCACTACCGTCGGTTGGCGCCATAACCGCTTGTGGACTGCTTGCTTTCATCAATTTGGATGCACAAGGTACAGTTGTATTTGAATGACTGCTCTCTCTCTCCGGCATAGGAGTCCTGTTTACTTGGGCATCCATTTGCTTGTGTCATATTTGATTTCGAGCTGCTTGGAAGTATCATGGTCATAATCTCGACGAGATCCCTTTTAATGCAATCGGAGGTGTATACGGTTCTTGGTTCGGATTTGTCTTTGTCATTCTTGTTTTGATTGCCCAGGTAATTACTTCTGAGGTCATACACATTTGCTGAAGCTAATAGTCTTACTCAGTTCTATGTCGCGATCGCGGCGCCTCTTGGAGAGTCGGGGCTGGGCACCGCTGCCGGATTTTTCCAGGCGTACCTTGCGTTTCCAATAATTCTCTTCTTTTGGGCTATTGGGTATCTATGGAAGCGGAAGGGCTGGATACGTCTAGCAGACATCGATGTTGATACCGGACGACGGCAGCATGACTGGGATGCTATCCGTGCGCATCGGGCAAAAGTTTCCAGTATGCCTTTCTGGATGCGCCTCATGTACAGTTTATTTTAGTGTATAATGAATGCCGCTCGGATTTAAACGGTCCAAGGGATTGGAAGACAATCTACGTAACTAGCTGTCAAGAAAATACACTTTCGTTTCTCAAGGCTGAGATGGGAAACTGGATCCAGATGAGCCTATCTAGGTAGATGGCTCAATTTCCGCTCAGAGGCTCGAGGCTCCTGCCGTTAAGGTTCCACTCGGTTTACTCACAACGCAGTGAATTGCCAGGCCTTGTTACATTCTTTCCCGATGTAGAGATAAATGAAATTATTGTATTACGATTTAGACAATGTCAGTACCATTCCGCGATATCGGGAATGATAAGCCTCAGCGTTGGATGATTAGCCATCGCTGGCGCGAAAAGCCCCAGAATTCGTGTTCATGTTGCAGACGGGTAGCAAGGGAAAGAGACTCCGAGACTTCCCGCCTCGTCGGCCTGTGGGGCCGTACAGAAGGGCTGTTTGGATCAACTTATTTGCCAAGTCCAAGACTCCGCTCACTAGACCGATTCCATCGAAGGAAAGAAACTGCGAGTGGCGGAAGACGAACTCATTCAGACTACACGTTTTACGATTGCGACAACGCTTGAGGCTTGGAGACTCGGGGATCAAGCCATACCTGCGGTCCCTTCCAAGCTCGGTGAGTCAGAAAACGTTAAAACCCCGTGGCCTCTGATGACCCGGGACCTTGTGTAAGGCCCAGTAGCAACCTTTGAAACTTCACCTTTCTCCAAGCATCTGAATTATTATTCTCTCTTTCTTCTGCGCTCTCCACCATTCAGCCAATATCAACCATGCCCAGCGCGGTGCACGAAACAGCGGCCAGGGCCGTTCAAACAAGGACCCGGATCAGCCATCTTATCTACCAAACGCCTCTCATTCCAGCCAGAGCGGTTGGCCGGGATCATGGTGCCACTGTTTTTTTCAAAGCAGAGAATTTCCAGCTCACTGGATCTTTCAAATTGAGAGGCGCTCTGTCCAAAGTATCTGCTCAACCCGCAGACGGGCGATTGATTACGGCATCGTCGGGAAATCATGGCATTGGTGCTGCATTCGCGGCACATGCACTGTCCAAGAACCTTACAGTCGTTCTTCCGGAGACGGCTGTTGCGGAGAAGCTGGAAAAGATCAAGTCTTTCGGTGTTGCTGTGATTCTGCATGGTGCAGAAACAGGCCTGGCCGAACAGCATGCGCAGCAGCTTGCTGCTTCGGAGGATTACACCTACATTTCGCCCTATAACGACCATGACATAATTGCTGGACAAGGAACGATCGGGCTTGAAATTCTCGAGCAGTGCAAAGGTGTCGACAATATCTTCATTTCCATGGGAGGTGGCGGGCTTATTAGCGGCATCGGGTCAGTAATCAAAGCTTTCAATCCTCAGACAAAGATCTATGGTGTTGCTGCTACCAATTCAAAGGCATTGGCCGCATCCATGGCTGCAGGCCGGGTCGTTGAGACCGAGCATTTGCCCACTCTAGCCGAAGCTGTAGCAGGTGGCATCGATGAAGACACGATCACCCTTCCTCTAGCCAGGTCAGTGATAGATCAGGTTGTCGAATGTGGCGAGGTGGAAATCTTAGAGGCTTTGAGGGCTCTGGCTTATGATGAAAAAATGATTGTTGAGGGCTCCGCTGCTCTCGCTGTCGCTGGCTTCAACAAGGTAGCTCAGGAAGTGGCCGGCCAGACCAACGTCATTCTTCTATGCGGTGCCAATGTTGGCCCTGATACCATTAGGAATGTTATTCACACCTCCTAGGATAATCGATTTTGAGATTTTTTGAGATCCTTTGATGTCATGATGCTGCTTCTTAGTCCTGTTTCAATAAGACGCTAGCTGTTGTTGCCGAAGCGATCGACAATGGCAAGGCGAAAAGCTTTCTTCATTAGTAATGGTGGCCCAGCCGACCGGCAGCGTTGCAAAATATTCTCCAGCATACGTTGGATAGACGGGTGGCTTCTACGTACTGCGTCTCCTGAGCAATTACCAGCGGGGAACTGCCGCTGTTCATCTGTAGGCTAAGAAATTACTTGAGGAAATCAATAATACGTGATTGGATTAAGCCCGGGACCAATATTATTTTTGTACCCACTACTTATCGCCATATGTTGTACGTAAATTTCAGTGGGCTCTTATCAGGAAAATCGGAAGCCGGAGCAGATGCTAAATTGGCATCGCCAAGAACAGCGATATACAATTGTCAACAGAGCCTGAGACTTAGTGATCGCTGTTTGTGTAGATAGTCCAAGTTTATCCTCATTAGGTTTCTCTTCATCGGTCATGTTTTTCTTGATTGGCGTCTCTTTTTCCTGTAGACCAGTTCAGCGTTCTCTGTCTCTCTGGTAGCTGTGGCGTTGACCACGGCACGCCTGAAAAGGTGCACCGGATATCTCCTTTCCGAAGGCCGAACCTTATCCCCGGTGCCAGCTGATCTTCATCTCCTCGCGCAAGCCAGTTGGTCTCATTCACTCTGCATCATGGATAGATATCCAAAAAGGCCAATTACCTTTTCGGGGTAAGACAGCCATTAAAGTCCACGAGGCAGGAGAAGCTGAAACTCATCTAGGTGTTGGACATGCAAGGCACGGAAGGTCAAATGTGACGAGAGCCCTCTCGGGTGCAAGGTGTGCGAAAAAATTGGTGTCACCTGCGGGGGATACGGCGTCAAGCTGCAATGGATAACATCTGATGACGATAAGCCCGATACTGCTTGTCGATATTCTGGGATAGGGAGACGAAGAATTGCATTAGGTCAGTTTTGAAATGCTTGGTCTACGCGATTTCAATTTACTTGTCGGAACTGATCATGGACACAGACCAGGGTGCCATTGACCGACTTGGTCTTCACGAAGTGGAAAAGCTTCTTTCCGAAGTTGAGCTAGATGCAGTTAAAGGAATCTCAGTCGTTCGAGGCCCCTTTGCTGCTTTCCCTGCAGCACAGGATAACAGCCAAAATGGGGATACTGCTTTAGCTCTGTCATTGGAACCAGAGCGCCAAACTACGGGGTCGTCAGGAAACATCGAACCAACAGCTTACTGGGGCTTTGGTTTAACACTCGAAGAGTCAACACTTTCATTAGCTGGAAGCAGCCCGGAGGCAATGCATTTGCCTGAGCCTGACTACGTCGATTGTCATTATACTCGCCGAACGACATGATGTGCTGACTTATCCACAATGCGACCCTTCAAGCTCATTAACCTTGTGGAGCCAACCACCACTTTATATTTTCAACAACCCAGAGACAGACGCTTTGTTCAATCACTATATTTTGAATGTCGCCAACATTCTCCAGCCTCTTCATCACGTCGATAATCCCTATCGGTCCGTATATGTTCCTGCAGCCCTTGAAGGATTGCAGGAGGTCATGTCGGCAGCAGAAAATGCTGCTCCCAATGTGGGTTTGTGTATTTTCCATTCGCTTGTTGCCACCGCTGCATTCCATCTTAGCCATTGCAACTCGTCATCGTCTACGTATCATAAGACGGGCGGCTCTTCGATGTATGCAACTTGTTTTGATGGAAAACACATCGAATTTCAGTTACAGGCAGTTCATGGTCGCATTGTTCTCGTTAGTCACTATAGGGGAATGTTCGGTCATCTAAGGTGTAATTAAAGTGATTACAGCTAATACAATACAGGTGGTGGAAGGTGCCATAATAGACTTTCATGTTCACATTCGCGCGATGGAGGCTTTTAAAAGCCGTCGTCGACATTGGAAGCTTTTGGGCCTACAAACTCAACGATTAAACGAAATGAGTGCATTCCTGAGTTTACTCGCTAATACCACGTCTTGGATGGCACCTACACCCTTGCGCATCACCTTGCGTGACAACGATCACACTTCACATTACCGAGTCAACTTCTATGAGTTCACATACGGCGTCACAGCGGAGACTGCCTACGCCATTGAGGAAATTTACAATCTCCACGAAAAATTGACATATTATCACCAAATTGAACAGCCAATCCGACGGAACTTGTCGAGGACTGCGAATCTCTGGGTGATCGGCTTTTGTCCTGGTCACTCGAACATGACAAGGCAGGTTTTTTATTTCCGAATGACACCAAAATGCAAGGAATTTTCTGCCATCATGCCAGGGCCTGGTCTTTCGCTGCTCTTATTTACTATCTACAATTAATACAGGGAAGCAGTAGAGATGACATAGCCCACCACGTGGCCACGGTTGCAGATCACATGCATGCAGTTGAAGATGTCAAGTCTCATCTGTCACAAATACAGATGGCTCCGATCACCTGGCCGGCATTTATCGCTTCATGCAGCGCTTTGAACTGAGATCCGTGGGTAACATGGTGGACCCGAATACAACGGTACGGGATTGGCAGCGTAAAAAGGCAATTTGATGTTGTGAGAGAAGTATGGGCTGCAATCGACGACTCTCCTGAGATCAGCTGGCTGGATATTATTCGCTTGCGGAAGATAGAGGTTTTAGCGCTATGACGACTATCGAGCGTTGTTATCGACCTGTCCAGATACCCTAAAACTGGCCGGTGGCAAGCCCACAGTGAGGCATTTTCTATGGCCCCCATTCTGTCCTGCATTAGTGTTTCCTTGATTCCTTGGTGGCATGCTAGAACACGCAATCACAAAGCGGCACGCACAGTAGGTTGTATCAAATGCGACCAGTATCAAAAGTGGGGAAATGGGGCGAAAAATGCACCATCCAGGCTCAGCGGCTAGGAAGAGGGGAAAGCGAGGCGTTCCGTGGAAGGAATAGTTCATAGAGATGAAGATGCGTACAGGTAACCTTACAGGGTGCGATGGAAGGGTCTATACAGGGATAATCAGATACGCCGGTTTATTTAAGGACAGGGATCAACAAGAATTTTCTCAGCTCTCACTAAGTGTTCATTTCTTTGTTCTACATCATGACGTTACTAATGTCCCTGTATGCTCAGTTCGGCCCCCACGGCTACCAAGACAGATAAGTACCCGAGACGGCCCTCGTCTTGGTGTAGGTATTATCGGAATAAAGAGAAGAGAGTGTGTGCGTTTCGAAGTACTGCCGACCATGTACAAGTCCGAGTCTCTCAACCCTCACGGGGATTATAGATACGTCTTCGGCCGACATGCCCTGTCCAGTGTCCGGTAAGCAGCGAAGCAACTCATGAGTTCTTACTGTTCTTTGCTGATAGTGCTTTACTGGGAACGAATAGCCTCAACTTTCAACACTTCTGGTTCACCCACCTCACAGGAAACGAACTTCTGCATAAATCTGTAAGGGAGCGAATCGATTTCTCGACCCCACTGCGGGTCGCAGATATTGGCACTGGCACAGCGTAAGTTGACGTCGCTGTTCATTACGGCCCGGAAGTCATAGTTACTGACGCCCTTGGATAGCATCTGGCCAATTAACCTGGCTACCTCTCTGCCAAATTGGCAGTGTGATGGCTTCGATGTCTCTGGAGACCAGTATCCACCCGCCGGTAGGGTCCCGGCTAATGTCAGTCTCCACAAGCACGATACATTTACACCGTACCCGGAAGAGTATCACGGAAAATACGATATTGTCAATATTCGATTCATGATGACCTTACTCAGTAAAGAGAAAATGCCTCTTATGTTGCAGAATGTGCGGGCGTTGCTAAGTACATATACTGATTTCTCTATGTATTCTACAGCCAAAACTAATACACATCAGAACCGGGTGGTATCCTTCAATGGATGGAATCGAATAGCCACCTAGCGACAGCTATTGCCCCTGAAGGAGTTAGTACAGCTCACACTTCTATCATGGCGGACATGATGGCACATAACCCACCAGATGGGCCTGAGTAAGTAATTATTCCATTTCTTTGGTTGTGAAAGTATATATTGATATTCATACAGATGGGTGACCTTGAACTGTGACATGGTCAAGCCTTCTGGATATGAGCCTATTTCCTGGGAACAGTATCATTTTCAAGATATGCATCGTTCTATGTGGACTCAGTGTATGCTGATGGGCACGGAAGAAGTCAGCCATGAATTAGAACAGGAAGGTGATATCGCCAAAGCAAACGGCCTAAGGGACCTTCTAAAAGGTTTGAAGGAGGAAGCTGCGCAGGGAGCGTGTGTCGAAACACCTTGGTTTATTATAGTAGCGCGGAATCCTCTATAGAACTGAAGCATCGCAGACAAGTCGATATAGCAGTTGAATGAATTTCTAAAACGCGTCTCTTGAAGTCTATTCTAAGGGGGTTGGTCAAATGGAGTCTATTTGACTTTGCTCTATTAATTTGACCAAGTAATATGGCTGACGAGTAGACTGATTATTCCTGGTAATATGGATGGGTTTCCTCGAACACGTCGTCTGGTTCTCGGGTACAAGATATCTTGTTCTTTGCAGGTTGCAGGTAGTTATGCCCGGTAGTCTGACGTCATCCTGTTCTTTCATCGAGGCGGATGTCAATGAAAAGGAAAGCATCACAGTTATTAAAATCTTCTGCGATCTCTCCTTCGGCACGAGTGCAGCAAGCACAAGACGCCGGGTGATTCTCACCCTATTCTCACCCTATTCTCACCCTATTCTCACCCTATTCTCACCCTATTCTCAATCTTGTCACCTTACGCCCTCTTTCTCCTTTGAAGCAGTATATATTTTATTAGTTTGTTACAGTCAGTACATACGACCATAGGGTGTGGAGAACAGGGCTTCCCGTCCGCTCAGCCGTACTTAAGCCACACGCCGGCAGGTTAGTAGTTGGGTGGGTGACCACCAGCGAATCCCTGCTGTTGTATGTTTTTTTTTTTTCATTTTTGTTGCATTTAGCAGGAGAAGTTATTGCAGTAGTCAGTGCTGGAAGCCAGAAACAAAATTTAAAAGAGAAGATAAAAGGATGATGCCGCAGAGAATCAACAACACAGAGACGAAAGCGATTCAGGAGCGGGGGCGTGACGCTTAAAATGTTGGATATTTCAGAAAACCACGCGTTCTCTTCCAACATTAATAAGACCAATGTGCATATTCTTCGCGTCATCGAAGATTCTCCGCGGTACCTCCAGTAGGAAATCAGTCATGCTCGTCTCGCTTGGCATAGCACAAGGGACAAGTAGCCTCGCAGCTCGATCAAGAGATGACCGGCGATTAGTCCAAGTACACTTCGCATGTCCTGTGCAATTAAATGAGAATCAGTAGAGCTCTCCACCCGTATTCCTATCAACCTCACTGGACACAGAGGTGGTCCTAACAAAAGGACTGGCATGATAAATAGTTTCAAATATCTATCTGGACTGATGTGGAGTAGCCATTCAAGATAGTGAAGCTTGACTTCAACATCAAGTTGCACTTGTGAATGGACCGATCGGAGTTGTTTTCATATTCATATGAAAGAAGTTCACTACCTAGTTCAAAACACGATGTTACAGTGTGACTCCGGAAAGTTTGACATTTCCACTGCAGCCTAATCGATTCCGTCGAAGTCTTCTTCCACTCTCAGTACTGCGATGCGGTTGGAGATGGCTTTGTGAAGCGGATGCCTAACCGTTAACCTCCTCTCTGTGGCCTCTAAAGCGATCTGATATGCTTCTATAGCTTTGACCCGCTCCCGGCATTTCTCCCATAATTGACCCACTTTCCACATTCCGTGAGCGTAATCTGGATGCTCACCACCTCGGAATTTTTTGACTTTTGCCACAGTATGCAGTGATAGTTCCACAGCCTCCTCCAGACGGCCTTGTCGCGCATAAGCGCGGGCAAGTTCACCGCATCCCACCAGAACCCCTAGATGGTTTTCACCAAGGCCTCGTTTTGCTGCCGCGATTCCCTCCACGAGGATACGTTCGGCCTTTTCCAACAATCCCTCCTCAATATTTATCTTGGCTAGGTAACACAAAGCCCAGAGAGTGTAGGGGTGTTCTTTACCCATCTGTGCACGGCGGCCTTCATAGACTTCTTCCATCAAAGCTTTGGCCTCCTGAATCTGGTTTAGATCGAGAAGAGCCATTGCCAGGTTATTCTTCGTTTCAAGGACTTTTAAATCGCTCTCTTCCAGTGTCTGCCTTCGAGCGTCCAAGACCTTTTGATGAATATTGCTGCTTTCAGCATATCTGTGCCATGCGCCCAATGTGACACCGAAGTGGTCGAGCGCCTGGAGTGTATCTTGGTCATGCTCACCTAACACTACTCGCATTGTCCTTGCATTAGATTCCTGGAGCTGAAGAGCCTCAACATATTGCCCATTCAACCAGTATGAATTTCCCAGCGAGTCCACGGCTTGAAGAGTTTCTCGATGATCTGGCCCGAATGCCTCCCGTCGCGATTGAATGACCCGTTCCTGTAGGTCTATGGCTTCTTCAAGTCGTCCCATGCCCCAATATACAGCAGCTAGTCCGAGCATGGTAGCTGTCGTTTTTTTATCGGCAGGCCCTGCAAGTTTCACGAGTGCTTCCATTGCCAGGGATAGATACCAAGCCGATCTCAAGAAGTCACCTATCTCAGCAAATAGGACTCCACATTTAGCTGCATTCTGGATCATTTCTTTCAGATGAAAAGCATATGACGGCTGTAGTAGAATGGTAAATTGTCGAATCTTTCCAAATTTTAAACTGCTGAATTCTCTGAGAGAGGCTGGGCAAGCTTCGAGGCATGCATTGAGATGTGGGATTAAACTTCTGCGGAAGAGAGGATCTTTCTCCGCTTCCTCTTGGGAAGGGACTGGAATAGACGCCATGAGAGTACTGAACGCTATTGTGGCCCAGGACTCTCTTTCATTCAGTGGTATGCGGTCTCTTGCCCATTCATGTACCAGAGGATGTAATGAGAAGCTTTGACCGTCGTCACTGTACGTTATCAACGAAACAGCGTATAGTTCGCAGAGAGCCTCTCGAACGTATAGGGGATCAATGTCGCCAGACTTGCTCGTGAGAAACCTTGGAAGCGTGGCAGGAGGTTCGGCAAGGCGTATCAGTCGCTTGATAAAACCTTCGTGAGGCCATTCGAGTTGACGTTGAGTAAGAAGCTTCTGAGTGAGCTTGACGCCCTCTGCAAAAATGTCGAACCTTATGTGATCAAAATGGTAGAAGCTCACAATGTTGAGTATCTCCACCGCATCTTGACTCGGAACTTGATCCCTGCGGATGATGTTTTGGAAAGACATATCAAACACGGAGAAGACGTTAATTCTTTTAACGGTCGTTGATGGTTGTAGACCTTTTTTGCGACGAACGTCTCGAAAGCGCCGAAAATAAAGAAGATATTCTTTCAAGCTGCAGAATTTCTCGAATATTATGTTACCCGCCTGAATGACCGCTAGAGCTAGGTAGCCCAATGCCTGGGTTATTTCATGCGCTGCCTTTTCTGTAGAAAAGTCCCAAGGCCTGTGGATACCTGCAACTGTCAAGAGAAGATGTAAAGCTTCTGGCTTTTTCAACCCCCTGAGTTCTTCACTTCCAGAATTACCTTGTCGTCGGAGGTTCGGATTTTGCGTAGTCACAATAATGTGGCCTGTTTTACCAGGTGGAACAAGACCTTCGAAATCCAAGTCACGGTCGTCTGCGTTGTCGATGATAAGGAGCCACGGTCTGCGCCCCTGAGAAAGAAAATGCTTGCCGGAGTCTTCGGTGGCTTCGAGACCTCCTATTCGTCCAATTCTGCAATACCCCTCCTTCGCAGATGCTGCACTACTTGCGTTGATGGTGAAAACTGCCCAATAGCTACATAATTCGAGGCTTAGTATTTCAACTTCAAAAGGCAGTTTCAACTTCTTACCGATTTTGATTATCCTGAGCATATTTCGCAGAGAGCTGCGTCTTCCCGGAACCACCTATCCCGTGTAGAACAAATCTCTTCTGTTCTTTCATCGAGATAACTTGCTCATCTAGGCTAAAAGCCCTCCGGAGTGACTTCATCGCTTCCTCTTGTCCAATAAAATCTATTGTAACTGCGCATGGTGGGTAATAATGCTCATTTTGGGAATCAACTTCGGCGGTGTCGTTTTGTTCTCTTGTGGAAAGTGGCTGCTTGTCTGGAATATGAAGTGAAAAGCCCGTGAGTTCTGAGGCTTCACTTTCCCGCATCCGTTGAAGTGATGCTCTTGACTCTTCCCATCGATATGTGACGATCATTGGTGCCGAGCGACAATATTTCATCAGCGCAGCTATAACTGTGCGATAAGCTGGTTGAGATTCATGAAATTTTGTCATGTCCGTATGGTTTGCATCTGGAATTGCGCATCTTTCGGTGTCGTACATCAAAGGAGCTGCAGACGTTGGTTTCACCATGAAATCAGGACCATTCACAAATGCCGTCTTTACACCCTCCCAGAAAAAGTATATGTGATACTTCCTCATGAGTGGTGCGAACTGATTTGTGATGACTTCCAAAGTATGTCCGGCAACTGGTAATCCAGTTTTCTCTGGCTGTGTGCTGGTCGGGCATGACGAATCCATCAAAACCCATTTCGCGACGTCAATACGATCCTGGGGTGTTCCAAAAAATAAGATGGCAAAAGTCGAAATGTAGACAGCTTGTAGGTGCGATGTGAACCGTGATATTTGAGTTGCCGAGTGAGTGAGGGCGCTTTTCACGATAATCCCTCCGAGTCCGTGGCAAACAAAAATGATTGGTCTCTCTGGAATGTTCCTCAAGTCTCTCTCGCCCTCCAAGTCTGCAACAAGCGTAGTCGCAAGGCTCTGGACTTTGTCGAGGAAATCTGGTCCCATAAATAATTCGGGACTGGAATCGTAGTCAAATGTGAGTACTCGTGCGTTTGGTATTTTCCGTGGCAGAAGATCTTTGAGCCACACGGTCCCTGATTCTTGATGTGTCCAGGCTTCAGTTGAGTTCTCGGCAAGACCGTGAATCGCGACTATACTATACCGAAGTTCGTCAGCTCTGCGTATTTGATTTAGTTCATGCAAAGTTTCCCTACTCAACACCAGACTCTTGCGACAGGTCATCCGCTCCATGGGCCCCGAAGTCGGGCGCATGAAGCTCCTTGAGACCTAGCGGCATCGCGATCGATTATTGACACCCTCACTCTGGAGGCTTTGAAAACAATCATGAATATTATTTCCCTTAACAAAAGGGTTTCAACAAAGAATCGCAAGCTCGGCGAAAGGTGGAGATGTAGTAATTGTGAATGAGATACAGCTCATGGGCTATAACCCGAATGGAGCTCGGGAGGGGGAACGGGCCGCCCGGTTAAAGGGGCAGGTCCACCACTTCACAAGATGTGACGTGGCTGCATTAGCGCCCTGCACATGCAGGCCCCCGATCCTTTGTTGAAACCCCTCTTTGATTCAGCAAAAGGACCGACGCACGAAAGGGGGCCAAGCAGCGACGAAACCATTTTCCAATCCCTGACTCCTCCCAGATTCATCCCAAGAATCTCATCCACTTGAAAATTCAAAATATGGCGACTCTGACATCTTTGTTCTTTTCCCTGATTGCATTGATCATCGGTCGTTTTAGCTATCTCTCCTATTCGAAAATCAGAGAGTATCAAGTGAGTAAATCTTTCATCGAGAAAGATACTGTCTCTCACATATTTGCAGAAAGATTCTCGTCTTCGATCTCAGAGGGGCTGCGAACTGCCACCAGAGCTTCCTAAGCGATGGCCACTCGGAATTGATCGAATCATAGATCTCTGGCGAACAAACGCGGAGGGTCGGCTCCTTGCGTATCTCTGTGAAGTCGCAGAGGACTACGAACCTAGGAACAACCTCACGCAGTATTTGTTGTTCGGCCCTCGCGCTTTCCATTTGCTACATCCTTCAAATGTAGAAGCTGTCTTGTCTACAAACTTCAAAGGTAAGCCTATTGGATGGCAATATATTGCTTCAATGCAAAAAGTACCATTGGTTGCGTGAAACGACTTCTTAATCAACAAATTGACCCTGTTAGATTACGGCTTCTGCCCGGCCTAATATTTTTGCCCCCTTGCTCGGCAGTGGCATTTTCACCCAAGAGGGGCGTGCTTGGAAACACTCAAGAGAGCTTCTGCGAAAACAGTTCATCCGTGTTCAATCTCAAAATCTTGAGCATTTCAGGGAGCACGTGGACAACATGATCAATCTTATACCTGCAAATGGAGTGATTGACCTCCAGCCCCTATTTTTCGACCTGACCTTGGATACCGCCACTGCCCTACTCTTTGGTAGATCTGTGTATGCTTTGCGAGCAGGTATTGATCAGCACAAAGAGAATAAGCTTTTCGCAGAAAGTTTCAACGTCGCTCAAGAGGGTCTTGCGAAGCGTTTTCGCATAGCACCTTGGCAGTTCCTCTATAACCCTCGATCATTTCGAGAAGCATGTGCTAATGTCCACCGCTTTGTGGAGGGTTATATAAAAGATCTTAACCTGGAGGATATCAAGCAGGAGGACAACAAAAAGCTTGGTTTTATTAAGCAAGTTTATGAGGAGTCGGAAGATATAACACACCTTCGGGATCAATTGTTGAATGTTCTACTCGCCGGCCGGGATACTACTGCGTGTTGTTTGTCTTGGACATTGTAAGTGTGGCTGAATCGATTTCTATCTCATGCTTACCTTATATACCACCGGGGCCAGTCGACTACTTATTCGCCATGAACATGTCATGAAACGGTTGCGACAAGAGATTACTACGGTGATGAAAGATGGCCTGACTCCAAGTAGAGAGCAAATCAGAAAAATCAAATACCTCTCTTACGTGATCAAAGAAAGTGAGTCGTGTCCGCACTTGAAATCTTAATGGCCGGGTACTAATCTCTTCTAGGTCTTCGTCTTTACCCGCCTGTTCCTCTGAATAATCGTGAGGCAGTACACACCACAGTTTTGCCTACCGGTGGTGGCCCTGACGGCGATAGTCCAATGTTGGTACGGAAAGGCGAGCTGGTTGTTTTCTCACAGTATGTGAATTCACGAAAAAGGAATATCTACGGGCACGATGCCTATGATTTTCGTCCTGAGCGTTGGGAGAATGGCGAGCTTGACAATATTGGATGGGCTTACTTCCCATTCAGCGGAGGCCCCCGACAATGCTTAGGCGAGGACTTTGCCCTCATGGAAGTTTCGTACACTATTGTGAAGATCTTGCAAAAGTTTCCGAATATTGTCTTGCCAAAAGACGAGCCAAATGAGCCTGTTGGAAAGGAAAAGCAACTATTGACCCTTGTTCTATCAAGTGCTGATGGGTGCAAGGTTGAAATTCAAAATGTATAGAAGAAAAAGACGAGAGTTCTTAACAAGTTAGATGTGAAATTTCAAAAGCGCCTTCCAAAACGCAATAGCCAATTAATCTGAGTGACCCACCTGCCTCTGGTCAAGACCGTGCAGATCCACATAAGCGGCAAGAACAATTCTTTATAATATTAGATTGTGAAGAGGTGCATTCTGGTGCAGTCTGGTCAGTAGGGACGGCCTAATCACAATCTAGAATTGAGTGAACCAAATTCTCTACTTCTAAAGTTAGATTGTGTGTTTCGCCGCAGATGAACGCTGGCGCTAATGCACGACGAGTCACGGTGGCGGAGCGTATCACGCGGCTATCAAGTTGAGGCCGCCCACATAAGCGGCCAAAATTCCCCCGAAATACATTAACTCATTATCTTACTATAATGGATCCTTCGAAGCATACCTACGGATTTCGGGAACTATATTGCCCGGATGGGCCTATAGAAGTGGAGTGAGTCCTGGCTCTGATCGTGTCACGGAAGGTACATCTAATCATCAGCTAGTATTGTTGCCGTTCATGGGTTGAATGGACATGCTATAGAGACATGGAAATCCAAACCAGAGGGCATATGCTGGTTGAGTGACCCGGCACATCTACCGAAATATGTCCCAAAAGCTAGAGTTCTAACTTGGGGCTATAATTCCGCCATTTCTTCTTACAAAGGGAGAACTCCTAGCTCTGACAGGATTTTGCAACATGCGCAAACATTGGTTGCCCAGCTGTCAGCAGACAGAGAAGTAAGTTTCTGCTTATTCTGTCTTATTTGCCTTGACTGATGATAGGTAGCTTGAGGAAGCAGAGGAGCGCCCTATAATCTTTCTGTGTCATTCTCTTGGTGGCATCATTGTCAAAAGAGTGAGTCTTTCTAAATCCGCCCGAAATAATATGAGTATTTGCTCAAGATGGAACAGGCTTTAGCGTATTCGAAAAGCCGTCAAAACTTATGCCATATTCATTCTATCTACACGTGTACTTTCGCGATTCTATTCTTTGGCACCCCCCACCATGGATCAAGCAAAGCCAACTTGCTGAGCAGTCTCCAAAAAGTCGCGTCACTTGCTGTCCCAAAAGCTGTGGTGGAATTTGAGTCCGGACTTATCAATGCACTGGAGAAAGAGTCCGAGATATTGCAGAATATCAACGACCAATTTGCTCCACTGATGCCTTACTTTCACATATATTTCTTTTGGGAACAGGAGAAGACAGATTTGAAATATAAGAGAGAATACATCGTGGAGGAAACAAGCGCAGCACCAATTCTTGACAATACTGAGCGATCTGGGATAGGTTCAGACCATCAAGGAATGTGCAAATTTCACAGCCAGGATGATCCGGGATTCAGGAATGCAGTGGCAGCAATACGACGCTATGCCCGAGAGGCCCCTGATGTGGTTCGGAGACGGTGCCAGAGGACTGCAGATCTCCAACGAAATGAGAGACTCGTTGGAGCTGCAGAGATATTGGGAATCGACAGTGGGTCGAATTTTCTAGGAGCTCATGACTTAGACCTTCAGCCAATGCATGGTCGCATGCGGCGATAAAGCAGCGGCGAACGAGATTCTGGAAGAAATAATGGCTCATCATTGCCACATCTATCATGCCTAGAAAATAGCTGGTGTTAGAGTGGCTCAGGTGAGGTTCATGACGAGGGTTTTATATTTGTATGAGCGATCGGTTAAGAGCCTGCTGGAGGAGATAACGCGTCTGCTATAATCGAAATAGGCCATCCTGTCACTTTCCCCCATCGTTCCAGCTCCTTTGTCATTTCCATGCGCATCGAAAGGTCTTTAAGCCAAGGGCCACCTGTGTTTTATTTTATTAGACGAAAGGCTAAGTCTCGGTAGATATACTCACAGAAGGCTATTGGTCCGAAGGCATTGACCCATACGGATGCCGAGTCGCATGAAAAGGCCAAAGCGCAAAGTTGGATGGCATGATATTCTAGTTTTCGGCTCAGCGAGTTGATACGGTTCATGCGTTGTAAAGCATTCAAAGGTTCCACTTCAGGCTCTGCTAGCCAAAGAATGCTCATGGCTGTGTGATAATAGTGGAGACTCGCGACTAAGTTAACCCGTCAGTAGAGTATGGAAAATATGAACGGGAAAGCAGTTACCATGCCAGCCTCGCAAACTCCAAATAGATGGAAAGTGGCTTCCTCTTCTCAGACCAGGAGTTTTTATTGGATCGAAGGATGTTGGAAGCGAGAGTTTCCAGGCATCTAAGTCGGCCTTCATGCTTTGCCAGTCCACAAGATCCAGGGGCGGAGAATCAGTCGCGAAACACCGATTGATAATGTTTCCGAGTAGGAACGTGACATAATTAGCAAAGTCTGTGTCATCTGCACATTCCTTAGGGGCATGTTCAGCAGATAAGGCCATCATCAGACCCCGGCGCTCGATTAGGGCCACAGTGATATCCTCTCGTAGATAGTTCCAGAATCCCGCACTGAGTAAATCCGTAGCAAGTTGAAAGTGTCGACTGGTCAAGATGGAGTAGCACCCTTGGAGGTGACTTTGAGAGTTGACATTTTCTAATCATTTGGCAAAGAGTGGATCGCGTTAGCTCATGTTGACATTGCCAGAAATTTTGCGAAGGCTCATGGCCAAATACTAACGCGTTATGATTTCATAAGAACGGAGCAAACATATTGCCGCAAGAGTTTCCCCTATCGGACGCTCATCCACATTGCCAGTGAGCGATATCAGCCGTCGCACACTATCGTAATGATAGTACTCGGCAACTTCCAGGTAGTGAGATTCTGCGAGAGTACGGTGTTGATTTGCCGCGGCAAAGGCGAGGATAGCGCTTAGCAATAGCGAATTATGTCGAGCTCGGACAGGTACGACGTCCTTGAAGTGGCGCCTGTGGTCGTTTAGATCGTACCATCCGGCCAGGCTGTTTATGTAGTGGCGAAAGATATTCGCAACCTGCGGATCCTGCAGCGCACGCGCTGGATCATCTGTCGGCGTAAAGTCTTTCCGAGAGTGGAACTCTGAGGACACAGGCCTGTTTTGGGGAGTGGAACTTGATGGAGAAGTGGTTGTGGGAATACTTTGTATCCAGTGACAGTCTCGGGCTCTCTGTTGACAGGGTGTACAAGTAGGCCGTTTCCCATCGCCTATACGGGTAGCAACGGGGGTCAGCAGTTAGCAAATCATTGGACGTAAAGAAATTCGTGCTGGCTGTAACCAACATTTGATTCTCCGCGATCTGCACTGGTGGCTGGGTGCCGGCAAATCGTCAGTGGGGGTAAGTGACTTTTTACATGTAATAAAGCAGATAAAGCAAGTCGGGTACGGGCAGGTAAGACTAGCAGCAGGTGGATCGAAGAGAATATCGAGTCCCGAAACTCACCAGCCTAATGGCAAATAGGCAATCGAACCGTGTCAGCACACTGTACATAGTCAAATAATCAGAATGCTTACGATTTCGCTGAAGTGGTCGCGGCATTTTGTGTTTCGCGACAATTTCCGCGGCCAAAAGGAATGGTTGGAAAGGCGAAAGGCGAGGAACGCCGGCTTCCAATGAAAGAGAGCCGCATGGTGATTGGTCTCATCTTGGTCAAGTGATGATGTAATAGGAATAAAACGTTCTCAGCTGTATTGACCACCAAAACCACCGGTATAGGTATATTCGTATGTAAGTTTTCATCACAACAGGTAAATTTCTTTCCCTTTTCTTTGGGGATCGGCTGGCAGAAGCAAAGGCAAGAGAGAGACCGTTCGCATTCCGCATTACGTATTTCGCTTCCGCGAGAGAGCCCTCATTAGTTACTACTCAGCGCGGTGAGGCTGTGGGTCCGGAACAAAAGCGAAAGGCGAGAACGTAAGGCGAAAGGCGACGAAATAAAAAGCATCTGACAGTTGGCCATCCCACATGGCAAATCAAACAAATAACGATGTCCTGTCGATCATAAGAAGCCTCACTCACGCATTTCGGTGGTGGCTACTTTGCTGCCGCCTCGACTGTCACAATCGAAGACCTACTCACGAACTGAATCAAATGGAATATGATCCTAAAATTGGTCCGTCCGGCTTTCACCTTGCGTTGAGACTTTGAATCAAATCATTTTGTACTAGCGGGGTATTACACTCGGATAAGTCTAGCTTTGCCTATGTCTCAGCACATGAACGGCGGTCCATCATCGTGGTATGCTCCCATCACCATAATTTCGATCTAATTATTATTCTTGCTCAGGGATTTCTGGAAAGGAGCTATTTCCGATGTTTCCGAATTAGTAACCGGATCCGACGACCAACAGACCAAGACCGAGGCAAAAGAGATTATCGAAAGTCTGTAAGCTTAGCTGGGTGAAACATCAGACTTCTCAGCGCCGTTACCGCAGATAATCTTCAGTTCACTAATATTTGACGTATGATGAACTCTTAGAGCATTCTTCGTGTCGCCACTGGCAATAGAAGACAGCCGACGAGAGAAAATAGCCTCTACTTTCTCGTTCGGATGGTTCATATTATATTATACCCACGTACACAGTCTCAAATACTACAACCATCATCATGCGCTCAGCACACTCCGTATAGAAGCTATGTTTCAAATATGAAGGCCGGACATTGGTTGTACATAAAGAAGCCTTTTGGTCCATTCAAGGCTCCTGATCAAAGTCATATGCATTGCCGAATCCGCGGTTTAGATAGTGCGAAAGAGCTTCCGACTTGGTTACCCACCTCACCGGGACTTCCAGATCATTCTGGCCTTCGATGATAGGCTTGATATCATCTCCAAACTCGAGCTTCATGGGGTTTCGGTACCAGGATGCAAAGTGAACTGCGCAAGTTAGCAGGGCGTTCAAAAATGAAAACCAGTTTCGGAATCTCACTCATTGCCAGCATGACTCGCGGTGTCTCGGTCTGGTTCCCAATTCCAGCATGCCAAAGTCTGAGGTCCCTGATCACAAGAGAGCCCTTTGGAACCACGGGCTGACAAGGGGGCCTCTCCTGACGCCGTTTCTCGAGCTCTTCAAGTTTGATTCGACCGCTTGCACGCTCCCCGTGTTGTCCTTCTTGAACATGTAGACCAGTATTTGTGTGAGTTCCCAGCCATACCTCGGTAGATCCATTCTCGGGTGTCATGGTGATGAGAGGGACGTTGGTGACATAAGCAAAAGGGTGGGATGGATGGGCAAAGTCGGCATCTGAATGCACAGGCTGAGACATCGGAGGATGTTCCGCTGTAGATGGCATGGCACTGTTGCCCGAGCAGAAAGTCCATTTTGGGCGCGGGCCAAGCGCCGAGGAGGTGATCTGGGTGGCAACGGGGTCTTCAAAAGAGTCAGACGCTGAATGGAAAGTGTCCGGTTGGGGCCTCTAGGGGACTTACTCATGAAGATGCTGGGCTCAAAGTATTCTTTAATGGGTGGAGCATCTTGCTGTATGTTTCCTGGGTTGTAATTGAATGGGGTATCCTGTTTCTTGGATCGGAGAAAATAGGCATCTTCGACCATCTTTGCGTTGAGCCGGGTGAGGCTGTCATGAGGGATGACGTTCTCAACAACCACAAGTCCGTCCCGATGAAGGCTCCGTACAGCTATCTCCAAATTCCGAGAAGAGAGACGGGCCTCTTTAATCTCATTCTCTGAGGGTCGAATCGATGTCGGATGACTTGGGAGCTTGCCTAGCTGCGTCGACAATGCCCTGATACGGCACTGGCGACTAAGAACTTTAGAAGCCTGGAGAAGGAGTTGGCTCATGATGATTCGGACGAAGCGAGGATACTGGAGGGCGATGCAGGGAAGGTTTCTTCAGGTGTACGAATTAAGGTGGGCTTGTTTATATATAATATGTAGGTCAGTTATGCAAATTAAGCGAACCTACTACGTTCTCGCCTCTGATGCATCCAAAACGGTTAAACAAACGGATGATATGGTTCCGCTGACGACTTCCCCGCCTTCTCAGGCTTGACCTGAATTATTGCAACCTTGTCTGTTGCGAGCCAATAGACGAACGAGCTTACTATATTAACGCTTTGGGAGTGGAGAGGGGATTCCATTGCTGCAATATCTTCTTCCTCGACAGCTCGCGAAATGGTGGCAAAATTCGCGAAACCTCGCCGATATGGTTTGCGTTTGGCGCACGCCCAACGCCTTTCGCCAAACAAATACAGCAAGTCATCGCCCCACTTCACTTCACCCGTCACGGCCCACCCTGGGCTGTACATACTGTAACCCGTACGTGGTCTTGGTTTCGCCTTTAGACTATCAAACCGAGATCTTCTTTCTCGACGCAAAAATACACAGCTGGAGTAAGACCGAGCTTGCAGGGATGTTGAAAGGCAAATGCACCAGTGATTTATACAAGAAGAGATGGTTCGGAGACTTCGACACCTCTCGACGAAAGACTAATCTCAGGCAGCGATCATTTGAACGCAATACCCGTCGGGAATTCACACTGGGCCTCTCCAATTGCACCCATCGCGGCCTGCATAGCAGTTCAGTGGTCAGCATCCGCAGCTGGATACTCGGTGCATATTTCCGTGAGCCCATTCTCAAAAGTCAAAAAACCCCTGCTTGGAACTACCGAATAATATAGAAACAATATATCATTCTCAATCCCATGGAAGATCCAGTCATAAATTCATCATCATATCGCAGAGACATTAAATCATGATCGAAGCAAGGCCAGAGATAAAAACATCTCCAAAGCAGAGAAAACAAAGCAGACCTGAATACGTAACAGATTCGAGATGAGCGTGACAATACAAAAGAAAGAAAGAAGAAAGAAAAGACAGAAACAAAGAACCACCCAGAAGATTAAAGAAACGCCGCATCCAAATCAATATTTTTGTATCCCGGTCAAGACCAACTGTTTGAAGTAAGTTGGGAAGGATCAGAATAAGACTCGAGTGAACTTCTTAATCAAGTCTTCGATCTTTTCGACTGCAGGATCTTCTGTCTCGGTGAGTAGACGGCCGTGCGAGTCGAATCTATCTGGAAGATCGATTGTCGAGTCTGATTCCGATTCCGGGTGGTGTTGACCTTGGGAGTGTTTTGAATGATGTCGGTATTCACCAGATTGAGAAGGGGCCGTGGGTGGATATGGAACAGAGGATGAGCGACGGCGAGAATAATGGGGACGACGGCTGGATGAATGGATGGTAGAATCGCTGTCGTCGGTCTCGTACCCGCGTTCTGGCTCCTCCGGGTTCAAGTCAAAAGCGACGGACTTTGAGGAGGGCGCCGGTTGGCTGCCGGATCGGGGTACGGACGGTGGTGGTTGGAGGTTGTTCACATCTAGACCTGTATATAGATTATTAGCTGTCGTTCCAAATGGTGACCAGGCACGGTCCAGTGAACCCACCATCGCGCGTGTGGTACTGATCAGTGGGAAGGGTGGAGCTCTGTGGAGCACTCACATTCTCATCGGCTCGTCGTGGCCGCGGGGCGTAGGTCTCTGGTCCGGGTCCTGCGGCGCCGTAACTATAGGGCTCGGGTGGGGGAGCCGCGCCCGGCGGAGGAGGGTAGTCGGCAGGGTTGTAGGGCTGGGGAGTGGCATTCAGGTTTGGAGTTGAGCCTGGCGGAGGAGGGAAGTAGTTGCTCTGGGGGTAGTAGTTGGGGTCCGTAGGAGGCGGGTGGGGTGCAGCATGGGGAGAGACGGGGTAGGGCTCCGGATCATAGGATTCCTCGTAAGGGTCGCGGTGGACATCATCCTCATACCCTGCTTTATTATCAGTTTTGTTTTGAAGGGACGAGAAAGGAATAGTGACAAACTTACGGGTCCTCGAGCGTGAACGTGAACGCGCGTCCTTGCGGTCTCGATGCTGCTGATATTTGTGCGCAGCATACCCCAAGCCGGTGGCACCCAAGACACCCTCGGCGATCCCGCGAGAACGGCTGCGGTGCTTCCCACTTCGCCGGCGTTCCCGATCCGAGCCTGAAGAGCTGCTATAGCGAGGAGCACGGCTACGGCTGCGGCTACGGCTGTGACGCCGGCCTTCAGCACCGTCCGAGTAGTAGGCACCACTCTGGAGGGCCGGCTGCCCATAGTAATGCTCAGCAGGGATGCTGCCCGCGACGGGGTCGTTCCCATACTCGATCAAGCCCGCCGAGTCACGAGCGGGATCGGGATACATCTCATGGGCACGGCTGCGGGATCTAGACCGATGTCGCTCACGGCTCACCGGCTCTTTGCCATCTTTCTCGGCCTTCTTCTTCTCGTAAAGACCAGTGATACCAGCGGTACCCAGACCAGCAGCCAGGATAGGAAGGGCTTTCCGAATGCGACTGTGCGAACGAGAATGCTCACCCTTGCGGGACTTGGAGCGGGATCGAGCATGCTCGATCAAGCCCGCAGCGGCAGCACCAGCCAGACCGGCGCCGGCCATATGCTGTCTGCGCTTAGATTGGCTGCGAGCGTCATCATTCTCCGAGCGGGCAGTGCTCAGAGCCCTACCCCGAGAGCGGGAACGGGTACGGGAGCGGCTCTTCCGTTCATCCTTGTTCTTGTTATTGCGCATGGCAGCGACACCGGCAGCCACTGCAGCAGCGCCGAGGCCAAGCTCCACAAGAGTTTTTGTACGAGAATGTGAGTGGGAACGGCTGCGACTTCGGCTGCTGTGACGACCGCGGCTGCGGTGTCGATGATGGCGGGAACGTTCATCGTCAGAGTGTGCGCGATGGCGGCTTCGACTCTTGCTGCGATAGTAGTCGCGGACGTGTCCGGCGGCATTAACAGCCACGGCACCCAAAGCACCAGCACCAGCGGTCTTTGCAGCGCGGCCTAGGCCATGGCTCACCTCCTTGCCCTCACGCTTGCTTCGGCTGCGCATCAGTTCAGCAGCACCAACAGCTACAAGGGCACCCTCTGCGAGGTGGCGCTTATGGTGGGGGTGCTCGTCATCGTAGTCGCGGGTGGTCTCTTTCCTGACGTAGACCATGCTATCATCGCTGCTGTAGCCATCACGATCCCCGTGGCGACGGCTAGCTTGGGAGATGGAGTCACCCGGGCTCAGTTCACGGCGCGAGCGGCGATCATCGTACTCGCGGAGACGGCGGCGGCTGTGATAGTAATAGGGGTCCTCGTCGGCATCTGAGCGACGGACAACGTCGTACTCGGTCTCTCGGGCTGGACTCACAATCAATGACTGTTCTCGAATGATCCTTGGGTCCGAGTGCCGTCCGGGATGCAACAAATGTTCTGCGGATCTGGCGCGGTTATGGTGGCGATGCATGTACTCACGTTCGTAGTAGTCCCGCTCGAAGCGGCGAGGTTCATAGTCGATCTCGCGCTCGTAGCGAGAAATGGTCATGGGCTCTTCGCGATCGGTCTTGCGACGGATGACGAGTTCGCGGTCGCCTGCATAATCGTCTCGACTCATTGAGAACTCTCGTCGGTCATCACGGTCCTCGGAGGGAACGACGTAGCGCTTGATGGTGACCGGGCGATCGTAATCGTCGCGCTCTCGGTAAATGTACGACATGGTACACGGATGAGAGGAAGGTGAAGGATGAAAGAAAGTCGGAGGGGCCAGTAATCAATGAGGGGCGAGGGGAAACCGGGTGATGCAGAGAAATTGAGGGGCGCAGGGCAAGTGGGGTTAGAGGCAATGATCGACTAGTGCAGCAGCGGAGCAGGCTGGACTTCCGATTGGAAATATGCTTCTGGAATGAAATGGAAGAGATTTCCCTGATGATTCAGACCCGAACCCGAGCCCGAGTGTGCCGTTGGGGATCGACAGGCAGCAGTAATTCACTTGGGCAGCAACCGTGATGAGACTGAAGGAGGAAGATGAAAGAAACAAGTAGAGAATTCCGAGAAGAGCGGAGGTAAGTCGAAAGTTGAGTTAAGTTTGGGAAGACCGTGGAAATGAAGAAAGATAAGAAAGAAAGACGCCACGTGAGGCTCCGTGTACTTCACCGACTGCGTAAATCCTTGAAACGCCGTCGATGTCCTGTTTGCCTACTTTTTTGCCCGGGCGCTCGTGGCAAAAACACGGTGTGCCGTGGCTTAGACTTGTTTACTTCTACTTCCCGACCTTGGGTGCTTCCCGCTCTCAATCCACGGAAACCCTCCGTCCGGTGGGCCGCTGCAATATTCGCGAATACGGCCCGGACACTGGAAGCCATGCAGCGTGAATGGCACAGAGAAGCACTGCCATCGCCCTGCGCCCCACCATCTCGGCATCCATGACTCCGCACGTTACCTGCGAGTCTTAGAAGAACGTGATTGACAGCCCGGAGTCTGGAACGCAAGGAAGGCCTGCATTGATTCCCGTGTGCATCTGCATGAGACTCGCCCCGTCCGTATACGGGCGATCCTCTAAATGCGACGGCCTCGTCTTTGCAAATTCCAATTCCAGACGTGGGGTGCCACCCGTGACGTCAACGGTTTCACGGTGGGACTGGGGTTCTTTCAGCCCTGCTGGTGGACTTCGGCTCCCGTAATTTCGTGAAATCATACCGAGGCATTCATTCTTTCATGCTATTATCTATCAAAATGGGTTGTTGTTAGGGCTGTCCCTTCTCGTCCACCCTATAGGATTCTATCGATGAGCCGTGGCGGGGTAGAGTAACTCGGGACGCAAAATATTTCACGATGACGTATACCCTCCTTCCGTCTGCTTCATCTACCTAGGGTACCTAAACATGCGCTGTGTCACAGAATGTTGTCGCAAAGTATTACATAAATACAGGATGGATCAAAATCGGATTCATTATTTTACGTGTTAGAAACATACCTACCCGAGACTGGGCAGTATCCAAGTACGGTAACGACTAATGGAATAGCAATAGCTTCTGTTTTACGCCTTTATAGTCTGTAGCATCTAGTTTCTCGCCGCAGGGAAGTCGTGTTCTTGGAGATTGTGAACCCGGTATTATCACGTGTTATTCATATAATTAGTATGATACGTAGCTTGACTCTATCCAATATATCAAAGGCTATCGACGCTCCCCTGTCGAAGCGAGTATCGCCTCCCACACTTTCAATGACTGCATCACAGTATCATGATCCGTTCCATCGACCGTCGTGGAGATGAAGTCAATACTCTCTAACCCAGGTGCCTTCCAACACTCTTCAAAATATCTTTGCCCCCGACTGCCCACCAGGGCGTCCGTGGAAGCGAAGTACGTACGGAGACTGACTCGGCCATCTGTGGATTGTTCGCGGGCAGCCAGCATCTGCGCGCATTGAGCATAGTCCGAACAGGCCCCCCAATCACTGCCACCGCTCTTTCGAAGGCACAGAAGAGCCTCGCTATTAGCACCGACGGTGTTCTCATCGTACATGAAGGGGACGACGAGGCGAAAAAGCTCCGCCTGTTCCGCGCGTAATACGTCGTCGTCGCCTTCGACGCTCCGCCGATTGGCATCGGGGGATGAACGGTTCAATTCTACCGCCTCGCCGCCGCTTGATGATATCTGACGAAACAAATTTCTGCTTGACGCCAGTATAGGCATGGCTTGGGTTACGACGAGGCGCGGGATATGGTGCCAGAGTCCGAATGCTTTAACTGGCACAAATTGTGCTATTTGCATCGCGGTAACGCGCGAGTATGCGGGATCAACCCAGGGGGCTATAAGTGGCATCCTAAGTCATTCGTTTTTCTTTAAGAGGAGAGGGGTTAAATCAAATACCCAGTAATGTAATTTGTGGGCCCACAAGCTCACGGCATTGTGCCCAGGTGTTAAGCAAATAAATCGTACCGTCGCTGTGGGCGACAAGGTTGACGCGTGCAATGCCGAGATATGCTAGCAGACGCGGTAGCATATCCACCCAAGCGGCGACTCGTTGGTTGAGTGGAACATCAGTCGATGCGCCCATCCCCGGCCGATCGACGACGAGCAAACGCACGCCAGCGCGCTCCGCAATGGCGTGTAGAGGGATGCCAAAGTAACGCGAGGCAAACATCCCCGGGATGAACAGCAGCGCAGGCCCCGTGGCGCAGCCAATTTCCGCGAACGAGACGGTCAGCGGACCACATATTGTGTCGAAATTGACACGACGGTGGAAACGGGAGCTAGAAATAAGGCCAAGAGGATCAGACATGACTACCCAGATATTACCGTGGGTTGCTCCTCAATATCTTAGAAGCTAATCAACGTGTGATGTTTCTGGTGATGCGTGCCCGGGTGTGATGGCTAGAATTGCCAAGCCCGTATTTGGGCCCGTGGCGGGTTTTGGCGAGGCCTATTCGAACGGAGGAGCCTAGCCATCACATGACATTTTTTTTTTTTAAAAAAAAAAACTACAATCACTGTAAATGAGCGATTAGAGGTATTGGGGTGTATCAAAGGTACGAGAGAAACAGTGGCTGTAAAGGGATCCAAACGTGTATTTACTCTAATCTAAAACCAACCCAAGTCTGTACGAGCATACTCTAAACAAAAGCACAATACCAAGCCTCTCCACCGCGCTGAGAGACTCAGTGCTTCGCTTTAAAAGCATTCGGCTCAGGCAAAGCAGTCGGTGTATCGTCACGCTTGACATTGCGAATGAGATGATCAAAGGAAGCAGAAGCTCCAACGCGCGGCGTAAATGGCGCAAAGTCCCAAAGATAGCCCAAAGTACGCAGTATAGAAGAAGCCGAATAGGAGACGGTCTTTCCGTTCGAATCGGTTCCCTTCTGCTCGACCATACCCTTGCCCACCCAGGGAGAAATTAGGATAGTAGGAATACGACCGCCGAGACGGTCGAAGGAGAAAGTGTATTTCTCGCCGTCGGGTGCCGTTTCGGTATAAGTTAGGTTATCAGGGCGGACAGCTAGCGGGGGTGGAACGTGGTCGTGGAAACCACCCGTTTCGTCGAAAGTAAGGATGAAAAGGGTTTCATTCCACTGCGGCGAGGCGCGGAGGGCGTCGTAGACGTTTTTGATGAATGTTTCGCCATCGGAGATTAGGCCAGTTGGGTGCATTGAGTTTGTGCCGACGCCGCAGCAGGACGGGTCGATGAAGCTAAATTCGGGGAGTTCTCCAGCGGCAGCGTCGGAGTAGAAGGCTGATAGGGGCTGGGCGAGGTCTTTGTTCCCGCTGGTGATGGTCCAATCGAAGAACCAGGCGTCGACCATTTCGGTGTTGGTGTAGTAGTTCTTCCAGGTGTGATTTGTTTCGGAGAGTTGCTGGAAGATGGAGCGCTGGGTGAGTCCATAGTCATAGAAGGAGTCGTCGTTTGTGCCGTGGCCGGCTGAGGTGCCGGAGAGGACGTAGGCGCGGTTTGGGTTGGTGGGCTGCTTTTATTAGCTTTTGCTTGCATCTATGGACTTGCGGTCTGAACTTACACCGGGGTGGTCGGAGTGCCAGTGATTGAAGGTCAGGTAGTTCTGTACAAGAGATGTGAAGACTGGGACCTCGTCCTCGGTATAGTAGTTAATGACCTGTTTAGCCAGCTCGGTCTTGTTGACTTCGTCACCGTAACGGCGCAGCTGCTCGTGGACGAAGCCCTGCTGGGTCGGTGTGAGCTTTCCAGAAGCAATAGCATCGTTACTGGGAGTGAATGTGCCATAGAACTCGATGTTGTTTCCGGTGACCGAGTGGTCGGGGTCGTCCAGAATAGAGTCGAAGTCCTTGGCCCTACTGCAGACTTGGCCCACGGAGGAGTCGGTCAAGTTGTAAGGGTTACAGTAAGGTCCATTATTGATAGGATTCTCGAGGCCTTTGAGGGTCTGGCCACCGAGCAGGTTGTCGAAGGAGCGGTTCTCCATCTCCAGAATGACCACATTCTTGATGTGGTTCTTGAGGTTCTTTATCGAAGATGAGGAGTGGGCGCTGTGGCCGCCATGCGCAGGTGCAGCGGTGACTGCAGCCGCGAAGGCCAGAATCCCGAGGAGAGCGCTGGGGTTCATGGTGAATCTCAATTAAGCTGACGAAAATGCTTGGCAACTCGAGCTGATCTTCCAGCAGGGGATTCAAGTGCGCTTTATAACTATC
This sequence comes from Penicillium sp. S103-07, assembly GCA_037042055.1. Lineage (NCBI taxonomy): Eukaryota > Fungi > Ascomycota > Eurotiomycetes > Eurotiales > Aspergillaceae > Penicillium > Penicillium sp. S103-07. The sequence goes on along the minus strand of JAXQJQ010000014.1, from coordinate 171,577 downwards.
GATGATGAACGTCGTCTGCAGTGTCGAGCTTGGCACCGAAAGGAAACCAATATGTAATATCTCTTGTTATCCCACGTGTCGTGTAAATGGCCGCCGTCTCGTTTGAAATCGAGGAAGGTCAGGTCTATGGGGTACATACGAGTCTGGAAGATCGAAGACCCGATCTCAAACAGATATCCACTTGGACGCATTGCCTGGAAACGCATTATATTCGATTGGCAGCGCATAGCGGGTCCCTCAATTACAATGCGCCATCCACGGGGTGGGCAGGCATCGTGCTGAAAAGAAGGTGGTGCAGTCGCACACCGTGATGTTCCATGCCCACTCAGTATAGCGGTGGCGGACATTAGAAAGGCACGAAGCCTTGGCCTAGGACGCCAAGGCCATGAAGAGTAATTTCGAGAAGACCAATGACTCAAATCAGGTTGGGCAATTGTTCCTCGTGCCAACCCACCGAAGGGCGAGTGGTGGGCGTTTCGTCCATGCCCAGGCTCGGGAATCTTTGACGAGGCTTGCCAAGATTAAGGTCATTTTGGCGGAAAGGAGCGAATCCCGTTTTGGTTTATAGTGAATGTCGATCATGCAAATATGTCGCGAACCTCGCTTGCATAATTGTGGGAGTTGGCTAGTACAAGGTAGCTTTCTCAATGATCGCCGCTCGTGCTTCGCTCGGTCGCTTTGATTGGGCCATGACGGTTTTTCTGGTACTCAATTGAATCAAGTCATTAAAGTATCATGTCCAGGCTGGTATCGACACACTGCGACTAGCTGTGATCACTTGATTCCATATATATTTTGCCATGGGGTAGTACACGGGAGTAGGAATGTAGGCCAAAACGATCATTCAAACAGAAAATGGCTCTTAATCTCAAATAGAGACTCATAGTGTATCTACGTCAGTTTGGCCGAGTGGTTAAGGCGATGCACTAGAATTATTCTACTGGATAGATTACTATCCGGATATGCATTGGGTTCGCCCGCACATGTTCGAATCATGTAGCTGACGTTTCATCTCTTCTTTTTTTCTTCCCCTCGCTACCGCATATCACCAAGCCACTCACTCCATGTAACTCGAACCCCACGAGAAATTAAAATGTGAAAGCTTTTTTTCCAATTTTGATTTTCAAAATTAAATATCAGTACACCTTACCTCTCCGATTTACGAATGGAATCTCCGACTCGCGAGGAGCACGATACCCATATATATAAATATTGACATTCAATCTTCAAATTAGGCCATACTGGTTCAATAATATTCATTCGTCATGATCTCATTAAAAGAAAGACACGCCTAATCCAAACCAAACAACTCCCGAAAACTGAGTCTCTATAAACTTTTCACCCACAATCAAAATAGAACCAAAAGCCGGCTCCTCATTCAACACCTAATCAAACCCAAACTGCCCCATCGAGGAACCGAGTGTATCCCAAGGAACCGAAGTAGGACCAATCCAGTTCTGCGGTTGCAGAGACATGCCGAGACTGGACTGCATAGTGGGATCGCTCGATGATGACGCGACGGTCGGAACGGGTGAATGGGATTGCGGGTGCGACAGCACGAAACTTTCGTGCATAGTGATCGAGGAGAGATTCGGGGGGAGCGTAGTGAGCATAGGAGTTTGAATCTGGGGCCGGGGTTGTGTGTGGTAATAGGTGGTGGCGACATCTCTGTTAGAAATGCTGGTTAGTTCTGTCATTTTATGGAAATGATTAAATGAACGTACACTATCTGTCGGATGACGGGAACAGCCTTGCTGCAGAAGATGCTTCGCACTGACAGTGAGGCAAACATGTCCAGAGCTTTATTTAACATGTCTTGGATTTCGTCGAACTCGGCTTGATTCTCCGCGTGCATGAGTCCGATGGCGAGGACGACCGCTGCGTGGAATGCGTGGAAACTGCCTAGACCACTCGTATACCATTTGTATGGTGTGAACTGGGAAGATTCCAACAGAGTTTGAAAGATCGAGAGAGACGCCTTGGCAGATGCCATGCACTTGGCTCTTGCTGTACACGTCTCGGATGTGGTCTCGCCTTGGAGGAAGCGGCATAGACTGGGACGGAGGAGGAGAAGAAAGAGCTGGTTGATTTGGCTGTAGAGGATATTGAGGTTTGCTTGGTGGTGCACGGGGAGAGGGTTTTGAGCGGAGTCAAGTTGATATCGCGAGTCACACATTTCGCGAATTGCGAGAATCTCGGTTTCGAGTTGGGAGACTGTGAAGCGGGATTGGGAAAATGTGAATATTGTTTCGCAGATTTTGTTGGAGATTTTGTAGAGGCGGAAAGTTAGGAGGAGGTAGGTCATTTGTGTTGGTCGGCCTGCCGACGGTGAGGAAGAAGAGTCGGATGTCGTGGGTGCTGTTGGGCCTGTGAGGAGGTCACGGTCGTCGACGTCGGCTGGCATTTTCACGTCTTGCGTTATCATCTGTTGGTCTAGGCTTCCGAAAGAGGAGTTTTGAATAGTGAAGAGCATCATCAGGCCTGCCCAGGCCCGCCGGCGTTCTTCTCGTTCGATAGGTCCCAGGATGAACTTATCTGGGTCGATATGGCAACCCATGGATATAGCGACGTGCTGGGTGAACCCAAGTAATGTCCAAAAAGACAAGCCACGGTGAAGTCGTGCATAGTTAATGAGAACCAACGCTTGCAGAGAGTTGATTGAGTGGCGAGTCATAACGCTGTCGGCAGCTAAACATTGAAGCGCAGCAGATCGGTAGCGTGCCGATAGCACCTTCATGTTTCGACTCACAGTTCTCTCACGGCCAAGATCAGACAACAGTGGGTCGTCGTCGTCAAGTGCACTGACTGCAATAGCCAGTATCGCAAACAGCAACGCGAGCCAAGACATTGATACACTGCCCGGATCGTGACAGAACTGTTGGTACTCCGCGTCAAATGTCAAGTCATGAAGAATGTGAAAGATCTTGAGAATACGTTAGCCGCCATCCGCCCCAGATGTATGTCTTCACTTACCGGTGAAAATACTCGAAAATAGACTTCCTTCAGTGCATCACAGTACCGACCCGGCGGCAAAATACCCATCAACTCAGCGCGTGAGACACTTCCATTTCGAGCCAAGGGGATCTGCAGATCGTCGTCGTCCGTGATATCCGAATCAGAGCTTCGCAGGCACTCCGCAGCGGGACTTGTAGCAACAACCGATTCCCACTGTGAAGCAAGAGGCACATAACGCACATGGCCCGAAGGTGAGGTGTGGAGAGTCCCCACGTTGCCCAAATACGGACTTCCCCATGTATCTAGCCCGGTGCCGATTTCAGACTCCGAGAAGCTACCCGAGACACTCGGAGCACCGAGGGGAGACGCACCTCCCGTGGGCGTTCCAGCTTGCGAGTTGACTTGTTTATGGAGGAGACCTTCAAGATTGCGGATTCGTGCTAGAAGCTCATTCTGCACTGCTGGGTCCGCAGATGACGTCTGCTCGGATGATAACCGAGGCTGGCCGAGGTAGATGCAGTCCTCGGCGCCTAGCCCTCGTCGTACGCATGTTTGGCAGGGACGGCCATCACGCGAGCAGCGGATTTTTCTTGTTCGACATGCCTGGCAGCTGATGGGCAGGCGCTTCCCAGATGACCGGGATGCTGAAGACATGAGATGCGACGCGAAGGTGCACGGAGTCTAGGTTGATTCACTCGACGTTTCACTTAACATGTAGTAGCTCCAGAACAACAAACACGAACCATCAGTCGATCAGGCGAAAAATGAGATGCGGTCGATGAGCCTTGTGGACCAGCGGATACCTTCAGATTAAGGATCCATCGAAGTTCTGGAACAATGAAAGAATCCACTCTGACAGGCGAGAGGGGGGAACAGAGTCTTTAAAGTTAAGAAGAGACAGCGGCATGCGTCATGGTATACCGATCTGGGAATGAACGCACCGGTTGGGAAAATCTCGGAAGAGGCAACGGCCTAGCCCAGCAGAGCTGAAGCGCCATTTGCCCCTGTCTTCATAGAGACAGGCATTCCTCGATAGACTAGCAGGTACTCACAAATAGCGCGGAACGCCCGGAGTGGAGCCGACAGGGCTTCTAGAAAACATCTCTGGATCCGCAACGGGCTATCGGATGGGTCCACGAATCAAGGTTTTAGGGTACGTCAACTTCCGATGAAACACATCCTCTACGCAAATTCAAAACCCTCTGGAAGGACCAGGAACATAATTTAATTGAATCGATGATCGATAGGGGGCGACTACTCAACCGCAACCCGGATGGGCCTTTGCGGTATCAACTCTGGTAAAGGGGACACCGCTGGAGGCGCATCAAGGGATCCCGAAAAGAGAATTCAACGGTCAAAGGCGGCTCATAAAGAAGCAAAAATGCCGGGTATCGGATAGCGGACGCCTGATGACACGACATTGTGTCAGAAATGAATCGCCACAGGGGGTCCAAGCGATCGCCGATCGTGCCATACTTAGCGGTAAACAGAGATCGGTGCCACACCTAAGCCACAGTTGGGCCATGACAGCATCCCTGCACGAAAATTCTGATTTCATCTCAGATTACTCTATTATTAATAATGGTACTTTGGTCGCTCGCATACGCCAGTCGTCAGCTCTACCGCGGTCATGAACCGGCCACGACAAACAGTTTTCCCAGTAGGGCCACCGACCCACGGAAACAAGCCGAGGCCCACGGATACTCGCTATGGAAATCAAATCGGCTGTAGATTAATACTAATTTTGACACGAACACGCATCCATCGTGGCTCGAGCGCTGCAAGGGGGACCTATCGACCACATGGCTCGGCTATCCCGTTCGTTGTGCGAACTATCGGCTCCTAGCGAGTGGCTCGGGTCTTGTGTTCCTGAACCCCGGATAAATGGGACATTCCTCCATACCGGGGATCAGGGACCGAACCACAGCCGACAGGGCTACCGGCATGTTCGGGAACCATCTGCGATCATCGATGGCATGGTGTTGTGGCAAATAGTGTCCTCCCCCGGACGGCCAATGATCACTGCGACAGGGGTCGCAGGGCAACTAAGTTTTTCGGAAGTATTGGAAATGCATCAAATAGGGAGGTTTTAATAGACGCATGTTGTGCTTGAAAAATTACAAATTTAGTGGTAGCCGATCGGGTAAAGGGGTACGTTCCGAATGGATGTCAGGGATAGGAGCTGAAACAGCACATCTCATATCAACTCGGCTAACCGTGATTGCAGCTTCCTATTTTCGCAGCTTCCAAAACGAGCACGATCTCAGAATCAAATATGCGACATCGGGAAGGTCGCATTCCAGGTAAGAAGGGTACCTTCCTAGTCGGGAACGGGGCTTACTTCAGGCTACCCGGGGCAATCCCGTATCATATCGAATTTTTATAAATTCTTCAGCCCGTAGTGCGACCTTTGACAGAAGGTATGTAGATAAAAATGACCCGCCACGAGGTATTTGGACCTGAATTTCAAGGCTCCTCCGGTCCCGCCGTTTCGAGATGATCCGCCTTGCCAACCACCGACATTCCCTTGGGTCCCTCGTCCGCAATGACGACGCGGTCTCCAAATGATGCGGCAACCTCCTCCAGTGTCTTCTTCTTGGTTTCCCTGCGGCAGTGTCAGTGTCTGTTGTCCAGTTCGAGTGTTGGGGTCACTTACGGGAAAAAGAAGTAGGCAATGACGAGGAAGAAGAAGGAGCATCCCACGAAGACATAGTAGTAGTTCTGCTTGATGTTGGCAAATGCACTGGGTCCGGCCTCGGTGACTGATTTCCTGTGTTAGCGATGACACTTCCCTAAGTGTCTATCTGACTTACTCGCGACGTTGACGATAAAATGGGAGGCAGCGGCGAGACCCATGACTTTACTGCGCAGAGCAATGGGTAGCACCTCGGCACCGTAGAGCCATGTGGTACTGTTGAGCATACCGTCTAAAAAGTGCGGTGTTGGTAAATGATCAAGACTGGATTCTCAAGGGAACTCACAGTAGCAAACGACGAAGAGATAGATTCCCAGAATGGCGAATCCCTTGCCGACTCGATTATCTGTGTTCTGGAACTCTAGCTGCATCACTGCGGCGTAGATTTCAATGAGAACGATGCCACCCAGGCCCGCAAGGATCATCCTGTAATGGTCAGAGACGATGATATCAGAGTTGTACATTGGGCTCACTTACTTGCGGCGACCCCAAGAGTCGGTCAAGTACTTCGTGGTTATGGCATTGGACAGGAATGCAATAGTGCCGTATACAGCCGCAAGAGCAAGGATCATATGCGAGCCGATTCCGAGCGATTTGTATAGAATAGCTGCGACATGGTAAGCACCAGTCTCGAACTCGGGTGGTAAAGACTCACTCTGATAATACTGGATAACGTTGACACCCGTCAAGCTCGTCATAGTCTGCACCGCAATAGACCTAAACCACGCAATGAGCATCAACCCGAAATACCCAACCCAACTCAAAAGCAAGAAAAGTACTCACACCAAAACCCGATGCCTAAACAACTTAAAAATCTCCCGGAAGGAAGTAAGCTCCCTCTCCATCTCATACTCAATCTGCGCCTGCATGAGCGAAAACTCCTCTTGCACCTCGTGCTCATGGAACCCGCGACGAATCCTCGTAAACTCGCTACGGGCGAGCTCAACCTTCCCACTCCGAATCAACTGACGCGGCGAGTTGGGCATAAATGTCGCCAGACCGGCAAACATAATGATACCCCAGGGAATCTGAATACCGAGCGGTAAACGCCACTGCACTGGGCCATAGGGAGCGTAGCTGCATGCGAAACCGACCCAGTTGGACGCCATTGTACCGAAGGAGATGCCGCAGCCAGAGATACCGCCGATTAGACCGCGGTAGCGGGGGTCGGAGATTTCACTGAGATAGATCGGGACTGTGGCGACGAGTCCTCTGTATAGGAATTAGTATTTGGGGGTCTGGTAGGATTTGGGCTAGGGCTGAGTGGTGGTCTTACCCCACGGCGAAGCCGGCTAAGACACGGCCTGCTAGGAACATGCCGATATTGACGGAGGCGGTTTGGATGACGGTGCCGATGGTCACAATTACACACATCAGTTGCATGAATCGGATGCGTCCGAGTTTGTCGCCGATAAACGTCTGCGTTAAGGCGCCTACTGCCTCGCCGGCAATGTAGACTGCAACCACCTGGGGTACTTGTTTAGTATCGTGATTCGATGAGGGAAGTGGACTCGACATACGGCGCCGGTGAGACCCTCCGAGGGGTGGTTCATATACTTGATCCAGCTTTCATGAGCGATCGCTATATAATGGTTAGCCTTGCTGGTGAGGTTTCGTGATGTGATTACTCACTGGTCGTAGCAATGCCGGTATCGAAGCCCTGATTCAGTCAGCCGTCCATCCACCTCAACGTAGGACTCCATATCCAAATAAGTCGCACGTACAAACAAGAAGGTTCCGATGGCAGCAAAGAAAGCGATTCCTAGAGAATACCAGATCGCCATGGTGAAATGTAAGAGCCAGATACAGCTCACAACTACAGGTGGTACGGGATGGGAAGAAAGACAAAACAGCGCATCGAGTAGCGAGACCAATTATTATCTACGCGGGTGATGTCCGAACGCTCGACAGGGCGTGACACTGCATCGAGACAAGCGGCCCAGCCTTCACGTCGGAGGATGGCCGAGTCGGCAATGATTTTCTGGGGATGCGGGGGCAGCCCGGGGCAGATGGGCCCGACAATACGAGGATTATCCACCGCCGCCCTCTTAGGATCATGCCACATTCCTTTTTCCTGGCATGGACCACTATCTCTACGTGCATGAATCATTTAGGCTTTCTGCACTGGGTTCTCGGCGTGGGGGTGCGGGGATCAACACCGAGAAACATGCATTCCACGGTTCGGGCGACTTCTGTCCGGCATGACTCGATGACGGGCATGCCTGATGCTTTGTGGCTGGAGTCTCGCTTCGACCTACCTGGGTTGTTTTTAACCTAGTCTTGTGTCGTTTAGGATATGCTTTGGTGCCCTTTGTACGAAGTAATCTTCGTTGGTGTCTGTGCAAGCACAACAGACACACACCAGCCACTTGTGGCAATGAGTGACAAGATAAACGGACATGTTGATATGTTGGAATTCGAAACATTGCTCTCATAGCAGTACAGCTGGGTCTCCTATTGAACTCCGTAGTCGCTGTAGTTGCGGCCCGAGGCGGGCGGTACCCAGTCACTGTCTATTCCTTCGGGCCCCAGATCTGGTGCCCGCGGTCATACTCCTAGATCGCGATCTTGGATACCTTAACATAATCCACAATCTAAGCGCTTATATCAGGACACCTGGATCATGGTCATGGCGTAGATCGGGCACCATCCGAGTCGTTTGGCAAAGCTACCCCAGGTCAGTGGACAACAGGGTTGGAGACCGACCACCCAGTACCCTTAAAGGAAAGGTCTGGGGATTATCAATCGGCAAAAAACTACGATCCAGGAAAAAGACTCATAAAATGGTAGTCATTGAGTGTTTTGAAGGTATGAATTCCTATCTCATTTTTCCATTGCCACCGTCATATGACCTCCACAAAGGCAGCGAAGCGTCTTGTGCAATGCAGGAAACCCAGAAGCCGAACAAGGAAATCGAACGCTTAGAAGACAAGAGCAGCACCCTTGGTCTTCTTGTCACCACTGTAGAAAGAAACGATTAGTATCGGTGTGGGATAATGAAGAATGCGTCATGACGTACCCCAACTCGAAGTGCTTGCAGCGCTTCAGGGCGAGCTGCTTCTTGGTCTTGCAGGCAGTGCACTCGAGGCGCAGAACGACCTTCTTGGTGGTCTTGGCCTTCTTGTGGAAGACGGGCTTGGTCTGACCACCGTAACCACTCTGCTTCCGGTCGTAACGACGCTTACCCTGGGCGAACAGGGAGGCCTATGAAGAAAGACGTATCAGCACTTGCGAGTCTGCTGGTATTGATCGAGGAGGTCTCACCTTGCCAGCCTTGTACTGGGTGACCTTGTGCTGGGTGTGCTTGTGGCACTCCTTGGACTTGCAGTAAGTCCGGCGGGTCTTGGGAATGTTGACCTAAACGCGGAGAGATCCGTAAGCTTCTGCTGTGCGTGCGAAGGTTAAATGTGCAGGCTCTGTGTCTCTGAAGTCCAGTATCGATTATTCGTGGTCACATCGGTCGCAGGTAATGCCGGAGTCGAAAATCCATTGTGCGCAAGGACATCGTAAACACGATCAAGGCTGTCAATCCTCCAGTCCTCGATTTTTTGTGTCCTCTATCCTCTCTTGTTCCTCGATCGCACACAAAAACCGCGCAGCGCGGGCTCAAGTTGGTGTTTCATTGTAGCTGGCTTTCACGTCATCGAATGTTGGGTAATATACCGTCAAGAGCATCCGGCTGATTGTTGCTATTCGTGGTATTCGCGACGTTCGGTCGGTCATCGTTGACGGTCTCGAGTTCGGCCACACACATATCAAATTCCTCACACACTACCTCCATCGAAGGGACGAAATTCGAGTAACCGGGACTTCAGGGCACATGAACCTGGAGCACAGAGAGTAAAAAGCCTTACCATTTTGACTGACTTGCCGGGTAGCGGGTGGTGGTCGTTGGGTTGTCGCTTGTCGGAGAAGTCTCAAGCGGATGGTTGGGTTGTGGGATTTCGTTCGCTTAGGCCCTATTCGGGTGCGTGCTAACCTGTTTTGGCGACCACCACCAAGAATTTGCTGAGTCACCGTGCACGGACGGTATTGCCCGATTGGGAACTCCGTCTGTTCATACAATTCATTCTATGTCATTGCTATAGAATGCCTTGGCCGATCAGGAGTTTTTCTCCTGTTCCATACCATGCCACGCCTTTGTTTAGTTCCAGCCCTCTTTCTTGTCCAACAGTCCACTCGCCTCGCGAGGGACTCCCAAATCGTTTCCACTCATCGGAGCGCAATTCCTGGTTGATATCCTCGAGTCTTTCAACTAGTTTGACTACCCTCTCACTAAGTGCGGCCAGCTCTTCTTCGTGTATAGACCCAACTGGCACAACGAATCGTGCAATCGTAATATGTGCCGAGGGCACGCTATACCGGGCCCCGATCTGGCAGCCAGACTGAGTGATCCGGTCGTAGAGGTCACTGCGCAGGTGGTGGTAAGAGTAGGTGCCATTCCCTGTATCGGTCACATTCTCCGTCTCTCCGAAGATAGGAAGGAAGCTCAGGGCCAGAGCAGAGGCATCATAGCTGACGACCGGGCGTCCAAGCCGAGTACGATGCGTGAGGGTGTAGTTCACCAATTCTTGTAGAGGTGCATTGGCCGAAAGAAACTCAGCCACTTCATCAACATCCTGTGCCGTCTTCGCCGAAACCATTTCAAGGGTAGTCATGTGCAGGTTTTGCGGCGGCATGAACCAGAGGCCTAGAATCCGTCATTATAGAGTTCTTAATGAAGGGTGAACGCAACTCACAAGACCCTGATACTGCTGCGATTTCTCGCTGGATATCAGAGACGAGCTCTTGAATATGACGAGGCGGCCGAGTCCAGAAGCCAAGATTGTGTCTGGGATCGGTGTAGTCGATCAGACCCTTTTCGGCCTTGAGCACGTTGTGCAGAATCTCGTCGAACTGCCATTCTCGGAAAGCCGGGTTTAAGAGTCGCTCTTTGAACTGTGCATTCCGGTTTGTTCGATGTTTTTCATAGGCATCTCGCAGTTGTCTCTATTCGAAGGCATCAGTTTTGACGGTTGGGCGGTGAATCGAACAAGGATTACCGGGTCGTTCTCACACGCCGTGATCAATTGCTGGAACGGGTTCACTGGAGCCTCCTGTGCAGATTTGATGGTCATGATAACTTAGTTCTCTCGGATGATCAACAGCAGAGATTCTGGGGAGCAAGAATTCCTTAAGAGTGGCGTGTTCAGAAATCGTGGTGAGTAGGTCCGGGCGTAACGGAGGCAATGCAAGGCGATAGCCGACGGATATATATAGTTCCTGAAATGCTCAGCGCTACACCAAACAGGCAGATAACGCGCAAGTTTCACGTAGGGACCAAAACGAGAGCCACTAAACCTAACTTAGGAGTTTATGGGAGTCCAGAAATATTTTGATTGCTAGTCGTCCTGAAGTGCTAACCCAACCAATGAGAAATCAAGGAAAGTAATGTCGCTCAAAAATGCTGATAAAGGCATATGTAGGTGTTTTCCAATTTCACAACTGAAGTAAGCTACCGAGGAAGCAGACTTCCACTTCCTATAATATGTTGAGAGAAAGGCCCAAAGAGAGCGTCTTTCAACCTTGGGAGCCTCAGTATCAATCAGGCAATAAGGCTACGGGCCCCACCAAAACCCCGCCAACGCGACTCTCTTCCTCTCCAAGACACTCATTGACGTTCAAGCTCCCTCTCGCCCCGAGTCCGAGATAATCTCCCTCTTTACTCAAAAACCCCCCGGAGAGTGAAAGTGACCCGCCGCCAAGATGTTGATCAAGTACGTTGCTGACCCTGCCCTTCCCACCTTCAATTGCATCATCGCGGGACCCCGGCGCGGAACACCTCAAAAGTCACACCGCTTACACAGTTATCTTTTGCAGAGTCCGCACCCTTACCGGAAAGGAGATTGAGCTGGATATTGAGCCTGACTACAAGGTGAGCTGAGATACCTACTTGTCCGCGAGCGCGGACCGGGCACGGCACAGGATCGTCTCCGACAATCCGCATTATCCTTGCACACTGTTACAACAGCTCCGGCTAACACGATCTGATGATACTAGGTCTCCCGGATAAAGGAGCGCGTTGAGGAGAAGGAAGGCATTCCCCCGGTCCAGCAGCGCCTCATCTACGGCGGCAAGCAGATGTACGTCTCACATCCATCACTACCCGGAATACTTGCTACAAGTACACCCGAGCTGATATTTTGTTTCTGTTAGGGCGGATGACAAGACGGCGTCGGAATACAGCCTCGAGGGTGGAGCTACACTCCATCTTGTCCTTGCCCTGCGTGGTGGCTGCGATGCGTAACCAGTTTGCCATTTAGATACCAAACCCTTTTTTTCCACCAAGAGTAATATGATTTAACGTTGAGGGTTATTGGCGCAGAATCTGCATTTGAGCTATGAGTTATGTGATTCAGTGGGCTGGGTAGAATGGACCGTGGGCAAATGGACTTTGGGGCTTATAAGGGAATGTGAGACGCATTCCAGCGCCCTCTGGGATTGTCAAGATCGAGGCTATGCGAGATTTGGCCTCATCATCGCTTTACTGAAATAGTAGCTCGGGGCTTAAGGTTGTGTCCTTATTCACCTGCCACTTATCCACATACTGTACTCATGTCCACAGCCTCAAGATTCTAAAGGATCGGCATGACTCCTACTACTCTCATGTCCTAGTAAGAAAAGCAGCGAAGAATATCATTCCGAGCTACCTCGAGTATGTCCAGTATGCCATAAACATTAAAACCAAGACTCCGGCAGAAGGTGACAAACATGTTCACCGGAGAATGCAAGCCATGAAACCGGTCCATCCACACCCAATAAAAAGATACAAGCTACCTGAAGTGAAAATGTTACCCTCTCGACATCAAAACTCCAGAAGATGCAATATGTTCACAAACAACATGCAGTGGACAGAACACGAATCGCTAAATGGGAAATCATAAAACGCAAGCCTTAGAACACCCGCTTACGCTTCGGGCGAATGAAGACATCGTCCGGTCGCTTGCGAACGACAGCGGGGCGAGGCACAGTCGCAGATAGGGAATCCGATGTGGAATCACCCGTAGCTGACGGTTGAGGTGAATAGGAGGAAGAAGTTGGGTTTGCTTGCGGAGGGGGCGACGTTGCCTGACGCTTAGGAACGGGTTTCTTGGCCGGGGAGGATGTTTGGGACACTGGAACCTTTCGAATCTCGCCTGCACCATGAGGCATAGGGCTTCCAGAAGTAAGAGCCCGCAGCCGCGCCTCTCGTTCTGCCAACGAAGAGCCCTTGTTATCGACCTGCGCCGAAGAGCTCTGCTTGAACCGCCCCGGGGCGACCGGCGCCCAATTATTCTCACTGCGTTTCGGCAGCTGCTCAGCCGGTCGACGATGCTCCTCAATAAGCGACCGTGGCGCCTGCCGAACCTGCGTAGCACGGGTGTTCAAATGCTTCGTCGGCATAGCCAGAGACGTATTCCTCCTTTGAGGCGTAAAAATAGTCGACTTCCTCGGCGCCGTCGCGTTAGAAACAACACGCTGGCGAAAACTAGGGCCAATTCCACCGATGCGCCTGGCGCGGGTCCCCGAGATGATCTTGGGCGTCAGCCTGGCGCGCTCGGACTGGATGCCGTCGATAGCCATCTTCATTTTCTCGGCGTCGGCATCGAGGGATCGCTGGACTATTTCGCGCAGGTCGCAGTAGACTTCGTACCATGAGTTTGTCTTCTCGGGTAGATCGTAGGTTTCCCACTGGGGGATATCACGCTTGATGAATTCAAGCCATATTTCTTGGTCTTCGGCGGCGATTTGGGGGGATAAGAGTTCCATGGCATGCTATTGATGAAATCATATGTTAGCTGTGTTTTATTGCGATACATGCACAGATGTGTTTGCCCGACGTACCAGCTTCTCGGGATTATCGACTTTCAGTAGAATGGGGCGAGCAAGGGAATAGGGTATGTTGCCGATGTCGTTCAACACTGCACGGAGAGACGTGAGTCAGTAAAGATTCCCTAGGATCAAAGCTGGTATGTTGTCCGAAGTGCTCACATTTAACGTGTTTGATCGCAGTGGCCGTGGCCAGGTGTTTGAGCGACGGGGCTGGCATAGCGGCTTATGACGGTAGAGGACTCGACCGGATTTCACAGGGATGAAGACGTGACATTGAAGAGTGAAGGCTAAATCGGACGAATGAGCCTTTGTATCGGTATACCAGAGCTCTGATGCCAACTCAGACTTGAGACGATTCGGGTGTGCCAGACACTGGGGAAGTCAAAGAAGTACGCTCTGCGGGAAGGCGGATCCCCGAGCTTCGGGTGGGTCCTTATTGGCTTCTTACAGTCAAGCCTCGAATGTGCTGTCGGCTATTAATATCGACCTTGGTGTTATAGAGACTCATGAGATATGAAAGGGATGTATAGCTCGTCACAAATTACGCTAGTGATGGTTTGCTCAAGGGATTACAACGTGCAAATGCCTAAAGGGTCAGGGCTGATCACATAGAGTGGTTGCGAATGACACTGGAGATTAAGAAGAAAATGAGGATTCGTCCAAACACCAAACACCGCCAGGAAAGTGCACTATGAAGGACCCCAAGCACCTCGTACCTGACCATTGTGCCCATATCCAAGTTCAAGTGACTCGAGTTGCTAAACACGTGAGGCCCCTCGTGCAAACACAGCAAACAGCTACCATCATGAGGGGCTCTCCTGATATCACGGATTGCTGTTGACTTCCAATCAATCAGTTGTAGCAAAGAGCAGCTCGGTGAGTTTCATGTCCATGTTTCAATTCTGCCGCAGTGACCGCTTGAGCTGGCCCCAGGTGGTCGATGACGTCAGGCATACATGATATGCTCAATGCAGCTCTTCCAAAGTTCGCATCTGACCATCGAACAGATCGGACATAATGCCTCGTTCCCAGCTTGAGATCACGACCTCCTCGGTCATCCGCCTCGTCAAGGAGGAGGCCTCCTACCACCGTGAGCTGCAGCAGCAGACCGAGCGTCTCACCAAGCTGGAGAATGACCAGAGTAACGAAGATGAGAACAAGGAGTATCTGCTGAAACAGGAGGTATGTTGAAACTTCATCCTTGGAAATCCATACTGACTTGGACAGCGTCTGGCTCTGGAGGAGACCAAGAAGGTCATGCCTACTTTGAAGAAGAAGCTTGCGGAGACCGTGGATGCCCTGGGGACCCTTATTGTGAGTCCACTGTTCACCGAATTATACGTGCATCATACTGATTCTCTTTACAGACCGAGGAGGGCCAGAAGGGATCCGAGAGCAATGTCGAGCAGATTACTGCTGCTAAGGAAGCCATTGCTCAGGCCAAGACCGCGGAGCGTGAAGTGTCCTAAGAGGTAGTCAAAGCGACTTATTTCAAAATGCATGTAATCTAGACCCGAATGACCAACGCCTCGCAAGCCTAACTCCATGCTGGTAATGTATATGCGTAGAGAATGTTCATGAGATATCCATCTTCTCGCGGTCGTCGGGCAGCTCCTCGCCTTCTTCAAGCTCCGATTCTGCCCCCTCGTCGACCTCGCCCTCATCCACCATGTTTGTATCTTCCGTAGACGCCTTTTCCTCTGCTGTAATCACCTGTCGCAACGGAGAGACACCCCGCGCATTGTCGGACGTCTTGTCCACACCTAACCGGCTGCTCTCATCCGGGCTCTGTCCAGACGGGGTCGCGCTATCCTCAGGACGGGGACTGTTAGGACCGCTAATCTTGCCCTTGGAGCCGACATCGCCATCGTCCCCGTCCTCGCCTTCCTGCATACCCTCTCGTCGCTCAACCTCCTCCTTCTCATCACGAATCAAGCGGCGCAGTTGCATGCCCTCCTCCACAATACGACCGAATTGTTCCCGTCGCTCCGTCCAAGTCTCCGCATAGTCCTTGCTCTCCTTCTCCAAATCCGCAATTTCAACCTGCAGCTTCTGCAGGTTCGCCTGCTGATCCTCGCGCGGCTTCAGCAGACGGTTGCTGGTAATCTTCTCCGCCAGCTCATCGTAGCTCTTCCGCATAGCAAGAACTCTCTGAGCCTCCTCCAGCTGTGCGCGCAGCTCGCCTGTATTCCCCCGGACCGAGTGCATTGTCTCCAGAATGCGGAGCTTCTCAGTCGCATACCGCTGGCGCTCTTGTTCGTTGCTGGTGAGAAGGAACTGAATGCGGGCAATGCTTCCTTCGAAGGCGGCAAAGTCGAGGGTTACGTCTTCGCGGAAATGGCGCCATTCTTCTAGCCGTTTTTGCCTTTGGGCTTCGGCCGCAGCGGTCGCATCGGGATCGGCATCTTCGGGGGGAGGAGTGAGAGTTTGCGAGGCGGGAGAGACGACAAAAGACTCTGGGTTTAATAGGCGCTTGGAGATTCGCTTGAAGGGCTTTTCTTCGACGTTGAGGAGGCGCGATTTGTGAAGCGCATCTGCGAGGGCAGGAATGTTAGTTTGGCAGCTGGGTGGTTGGCGTGGATGAAACGAACCTTCTTCTGGTTGGCCCAAAAGGCCGTAAGAAGCCATGATTGAGACCTGTTGCGTGAAGGTCTCTAGATACTTCGGAATCGAAGAATCTGAGCAGATGGAGATGGGTGGAAAGTGACGAGGGTGGAGAGTTAGAAAAGTCAAGGTGAGCGGTCTGCCGCCCGTTAACCTTAAGTTGCTTCCCCAGACAAACGAGGGACATTCACTCCACGAGTCGCGGGCCCGCAATCCGCAGCGAATTCCACTATTCATCTACAACTCTACTTGCTGTGACCGGGTCCGGCAGCTCGCTACAGTATTTGCTTGAGAATGCCCGGCTGAAACTACGCCGCGCTCCGCACTTGAACTGCGCGTCTACAATCCCCGTGACCGTGTACCGTTGCGCCTTGCGGCCTGTACCCTGATGGAATTTGCTGTCAGGGTACTTGCGAATGGCCACCTTGTTGCTGCTCAGTCGTATTTACCCTTGCTGCCTACTCCACCCTCGCCAACATGACGGAGATGTACTCAGGGCTCCATGTGGGCCAGAGGTTTTCCTCCCTGGAGGAGTTCAAGACGGTCATACGAAGCATTTCGGTCAGACAGCACTGGGAACTTCGTGTGATCCGAAGCAACAAGAAGAGTGTGGTTATTGGCTGCCGTTCTGGGGCCAATTGCTTCTTTCGCGTCGTCTGTCGCTCGAACAAGAACTCGACCTACATCACCAGCCTTCAAGACAACCATAGCTGTCGACGGGGTGCAGAGACCGCAGGCGTGACTCCTGCGCGCTCTGAAGCCTCACATGTGCGATTCTTGTTAGGTGAAATACCCAAATTGTTCGACATGAGTACCAGGATCAAAGGCCAGGATGTCGTCGACGCAGTGAAGCGTTACCATGGATATGACATTTCCATGCGACAGGCGCAGCGCGCATTGACAAAATTGCAGCCACGGCAAGCAGACAGCCAAGGCGAACAGTCGTTGGATCTAGATATGAGTGCTGTTGATCAGCACTCACCTGCCCAGTCCCAGCCTGAATCGCAAGCAAGCGCAGGGCTAGCATATCGAGACATGTCGGAAAATCGCTGGATGCCAGACGCTTTGCAACAAACTTTGATTGATGATACTTCTGTGGATCCAACTGAGTCCCAAACCAACCGGTCAACCGCACCACCTCCAGCAGCAGCTCAATCTATCCGGCCACCTCAATCTATCCGGCCATCTCAATCTATCCGACCACCTCAGATACAACAAGCACCTTCTATCGAAACACCGAGCCAGTCTGCCCTCAGCAATAATCCACGGTCGATGACGGTATCACAGCCAGGCGTTGGATACCCGACGGCTTCTGCTCTACCAGTAGCATCCTCAGTGCACCCCAAACCTTCCGACTATACGCAACGTAACGACCACGCCGTCCCGCAGATGGTGCTCACGAATTTCAAGATTGAATTTACCTGCACGACCTGCGGCTCTTTGAACCAAAGCTTTTTCCCCAATCAGGGAAATGTCACAGGAGCTGGCTATATGCCTCATCCCTCCGTGCCAAACCAGCACAATGCCACGAGACATCCGGCGCCTGCTTCCGCGAATGAGCCAGAGGATAGCGGCCACGAGGTCGCTGAAGATGGCGGCTACGTTGTTAATACACTCAACGCCCGCGACATACATAATGCATGGGCTGCTGGCGGTCTAGGGGTTCCTATTGGCCCGACCAACACCTAGGGTGCTATTTTCAAGACCCGATCATGCAGATGCTCAATATGGGCACATGAGGCTAATGTGAACCGAATAATGAGCAGCGGAGGGCACCTCATCGAATTTCATGCCCGTTTAGCTATCGAGCATGTGCTTCACGTTTGATTTCATTTGGGCAAAGTTCTCCATGGCCGAAGCCCAAGGCCAATGCCCCGGCTACGTTTCAAATTCAGCATGATGAATACTTGGTCCATATTCCGTGAAGATCTACGCGGAATCGAAACAGTTATGAAGACGATGAGACACGATATTGGGCGTTGATTGATACTTTCTTTCGTACTTTGATACCATCTTTGTGCTTTTTTGTCGCTTTTTTGCCGTTTTTTTACTGAGTTCCTTAAATGTCCTCGACGGACTTTTGCTTTGAAATTGATGTTATTTATCACTATAGCCCGTGGCTCCAGAGAGAGACGAACTTGATACACGACAGAGTAGGCCGCCGCTGGAGCCCAATCATATACTACCGGTTACTGTAGCCTTCAAACGTATAACTAGGTCGTGCTGAACGCATTCAGGCTAGGCTATCCTCAAATTTCCCGGTTTCTCGTGAAAGACAAAGCGTCAGGGGCCCGCTTCTCCACATTTTGCAGGCTGATCTTCCCCACCCCAAATGAATCCCATCACTTGGCCTTTCCTAAAGCATCTGAAGTACGAAACCATTTTATCCACCAGCGAGTGGCGCACGGGCAGATGTCTATCCAGACCAGTCCAGGACCACGCTACTGCAGGAAATGTGGGCCCAGTCCCATCGACGAAGCGTGAAATTGTCCAGAGACAGCCCTAGCTCGTCGCCACGGGGTCCCCGGCAGTGAGCATGGGACTTTAACACCCGAAGATCGAAGGGCAGTGACTCCTCACTGCTCGGCGTGCGACGAACCCACTAATTCGTTTACATATATCCACCAATCAATCGACCGGAGATGTACAGTCTTCCCCACGGGGTATACGCAGTGTCAGTCATGAGGTTACCAGAGCTAGACTTCTACATCCCTGCAGAGTAAAAACACGACTCCGCATAGCCCCACACACGAACGGGGACCTCGAAGATGTGCCAGGTGCTGGCCAGCTGCTTTTGTAATCCTCGTATAACCCTTGAAGTTGCTACACCGAAGAGCCTATAAACCCCCTATCTATCAGGCCGAATCGTGATAGCGTGGTATTTATTAGCATGAGCTTCAACCTTGCATCAGATCGGAAACTCGGAAAATAACTTACAGCATGGCGGAGAGTCAGAAGAATGGCCTTCGGCTGCATTGGAAGTCGTTGGCGGCTTGTTCGTTGATTTCGATGTCGCCGTTTCAGTATGGTGTTGATTTTACATTGATTGGAGGGTTTCAGGCGATGATTGGATTTTTGAAGGTGAATACTGAATCTTTTCGCTTTGGCTCTATCGAGACAGGAGATCTGATGGTTTCCCTAGATATTTGGAGAGAGGTCTGATAATACCTCACTTGGCTGGAATATCCCTTACGAGCGTCAGCAATTGATATCTTCATTGATGACTCTCGGTGCCTTCGTGGGTTCATGCTGTGCAGGTAAGATAGCTAACAATACCCTAACCTTTGACGTGGGGACTGAGAGACTCCAGGACCCGTTGCAACATTCATTGGCCGCAAGACCGCTCTTTATATCGCAGTTCTCTTGATCTATATTGCCAACATCACAATGATGACCACGGACACTATCGCCGGTCTCTACGCTGGCCGTTTGGTTATCGGACTGGGTAACGGCTTTTTAATGACGTTTTCACAGCTCTATATTCAGGTAACTAAGGTTCATACTACACAATATAGGAAAGAAAGGTATTGACCCAGCTTACGCAGGAATGCTCACCAGCCCGATACCGAGCCCTAATGCTGGGCGGCTTCCAGTTCTGGACCTCCTTCGGCTCCCTCCTCGGAACGATCATCGACAACTTTACAGCAAAGATAGACGGCAAAAACAGCTACATAATTCCTCTCGGCATAGTATATATCATTCCTGCATTCCTATGCGCCGGCATGTTTTTCATTCCCGAGTCTCCACGCTGGCTGCTACAGCAAAACAAGCCCGAAGAAGCTCGTAAGGCCTTGTTGTGGCTGAGGCCGGACCAGGAGACCGTGAATAAGGAGATGGGGGATATCCAGCATGCAATTGAACTGGAGCGAGACCTGGCTAACGGTACTTCGGTTTGGGATATGTTTGCCAACCCTGTTGATCGCCGCAGGACGATCTTGGCTGTTGCTGCTGTGAGTACTCAGGCTGCTTCCGGGGCAATGTATATGATTGGTGAGTATGGGAACCATTGATCGAAAGAATTGCTCTGAATGAAGCTGATGACTTTTCAACAGCTTATGGAACGTACTTTTTCGAAATGGCCAATGTCGGCAACGCCTTTGAGAACAGTTGCATTCTCACCGCGGTGGGCGTGGTGGCTATCTTGCTCAACATCGCAGTGGTGACCAGGATTGGTCGCCGGAGACTCTTTTTGACAGTTGGACTTGTCTTTTGTGGCTTTAGTCAGCTCATTGTAGCCGCGATCTATACAGTCCATCCCGGAACTCAGTCGACGGGCAAGGCGATTGTTGGACTATCCGTGCTTTTCATCTTTGGCTACAATGTGAGTGGATAAAAGCCGATGTTGTTCCTATTTAGCGGCTCTGACTTGGAATGCAGGGAATGATCTCAACTTATGCGTGGGTATCAGGGGGTGAGCTCCCATCTCAACGACTTCGATCCTATACATTTGGACTGGCAGCAGCAATTGGGTTCTTGGGAGCGGTAAGTTTATAGCACGAGCTGTTCCGGAATAGTAAACACTGACATCTATTTCTAGTGGCTAACGACATTCACTGCGCCATATTTCATCAACCCGGACTCGTTGAACTGGGGGTAAGAATACCCGAACCATCCATACAACCAGGAGGCCTCGACTAACAATTGAATCCAAGACCAAAATACGGCTACATATGGTTCCCGTCTTGTCTCATCACAGCGGCATTTATCTATTTCTTCCTGCCAGAAGTCAAAGGCCGTACGCTTGAGGAAATCGATGAAATGGTAGATCACATTCACATAGGAGCTTCTCTGTCGACGCTAACGTCACATCTTAGTTTGAGCAACGACTTCCTGCGCGCAAATTTGCTTCTTATGTATGCGTCGGCCCGGCGGCGCTTGAGGCTAAGCTTAAGGAATCACGTAATTTGAGTGAGGATGCGGTCACCAGAGAATCTGGTGATTCGGAGAAGGCTACCACGGAGGTTATTGAAAGGACGGCCTGAAACAGGCTGGATACAAGTGATAACCAAGAGATCTGTCAATCATGACGTTGATGTGGTAGTGACGAGGAAGATGCTAGCTAAATTGAATTTGCACTTTCCGCTTCAAGCTGTGTACTCCCGCTTCAAGCTGTGCGTTACAGGAACCCATTGAGAGCCTTTTCGTCGGTAAAGTAGGATACATGTCTCTGGAAAATGTAGGGCCAAGTACCGTCTCATGAAGGATGACATAGGTTATCTAAAGAGAGTATTAGCACTATTGAGGATAATAGGGCAGACAAGGATAGAGACGCACCACAATCCCCGAAGAGAACGGGCATAAGGCTTGGTTCAAGGACCGGCACTAGCTTCTAGAGCTCCCCTACATGGCATTCCCACAGAGAGGAAAGCTCAGCCATTTTCCAGGCGGTACAATGACCGTGTCAGAATGTCTTTCAGAAACTATGTCTTGATAGACTGAAACTACTATTGAAGAATCTTGGAAACAAGAACAAGGAAATAAATTACTCAAATAAAGTAGCTAAATCCAACAACTAGGCACCTGGACGTTCAGTCTAGTTCACCTCAACCAATTTGCCGAAGCTCTCCTCCGCGTTCTTCTCCGCATCAAACCGGAAGATCCAATCCTCCCTCGGAAACTGAATAGACTCAGGATTCTTAGCAACCTCGTCCCAATCCGCCTTATGCCACATATCCCTCGTAGTCTCACCCGTCTTCTGAACCGCTTTCACACGCTCATACCTGCGACATGTCAGGACGCACCAAAAACTGCAAATTGGACCAACATACCGAATATCTTGATAAGCCCGCACGGAGGCTGGCACATTAACCTTACCACCTCGCTTCAGACAAACGGCCAGCACGACTCCATCCTCCATCGCCTGCGTCGCCCCTTGGGCAGATGTGGGAAGGAAAGGGTGCGCGGCGTCGCCGAGAAGCGCGATTCGACCGTGGTCACTTACCCATCGAGGAAGCGGGTCTCGGTATACGAGTTTCCAGTCGACGATTGAGGGGGTCTTTTCCACGATTGCTTTGCAGAGCGGGTCCCAGCCTTCGATTACTTTGTATACGTCTTCGAGCTTTCCGGGGAAAGACCATGATTCTTCGATGTCGGCTTCGTCCTGTTTGGGATTTGATTAATTGGTTGCTTAAGTTTTGACGTGAGTGGATCGCGGACCTTGTGCGTCAAGACCCAGCAGCAGTCCTGGCCATTCTTTATAGTGGAGAACAGGAAGTGTACATCGGGTCCGATCCAGCCGTTGAAAGTATCGCCATTCTCGCAGAAATGTTTCGTGCGTGGATCGCGGATCATATCCTTATTGGAGAACCTGGTTGGGGTTGAGCTGTAAGCTATCATGCTAAGTGGATGCTGACTCTGAATCCAGACTTACCATGCTCGGAATACAGCATATCCACTGGACTTGGGCTTGTCATTATAGCCCAGCACCAGTTCTCGAGCCTTGGAGCGGACACCGTCTGCACCGACGATTAGATCTGCGATGATCTGAAGAGATGTCAGCACCACCACTATGTGCGCATAGCAGGAGGCAGGCGGAACTCACTTTCTCGCCGCTTTCAAGTACAATCCCTGCCCGATTCTCGTCCTCAAAATACTCAGCGACTCTCTGACCAAGATGAATTGGAATGCCCAATTCATCCTTGGCATAATTGAAGACAACTGTGTGCAGTTCGCCTCGATGGCCGTTGAAGACAGGCGCAGTTGGATCATACTTGTGAGGTGGCTGCGTGTGAACAAGCTCACCCGTCCATTTGTGGATTTTGAAGCCGTGGTTTTCCAAATTGATGCTAAGAGGTCTTAAGCGTTCTGCAACAGCACCGTCGGACCAGCGACGAAAGATTCGACCGGCATTGGGACCGAAGGAGATGATGTCTCCTAGGGATTTGAGCTCTAGGATTGGAACTGTGAGTCTCTCGATTGCATGGATCAGGGCCAGTGGGTAGTCACCTGGAAACGATTCATATATTTCCACACTGTGTCCTTGGCGGTGACATTCGATTGCAGCAGTTAACCCGCCAAATCCTTAATTTCTCAGTGAATGAACCGAGAGGATCAATATGCTACGTACCAGCACCGACCACAACCACTTTGATCCCCGTCGACTTGACCGGGTCGCCATTCGCGGTTTCCGAGACCGTCATGATTCGCAAAACTATGCAGGTGGATGTACGTGAAAAGAATAATCGCAACTGATCGAAGAGTCGGGCGTGTTCTAAACCCAGCAAGGCCACCGTTTAAAACACGATGACGGCATGAAAGATGTTATATCTCCGACTCTGGAATAACCCCAAGATTCCCGGGGGTCAGCCAAATCTCAACTGCCGATGACCATACTCGAAAGAGAACCAGATAAGGGCTCGGTCGCTTTTGCCGGTCCCAAGGCCAATGAAAGTCCTAAATCAGATCGAAGAGGGACAAGTGGAGAGCAGTCTTGCGGGGTCCCGAGTGTGAGCCACGTTGAATCTGGTTGCGACGCCCCGCACCCCCGCAAACACTAGTGTCATCTGCCATTTCTCTAATTAAGCGAATCGATGAAGAGTCATTTATGACAGCCGGTGGAAGCGCTTTTATTTGTGGGGCTCGAGATAGTGTGAAATGGGATCTTGCGGGGCTACCGCCGAGTGCTGCGGCACTCGGGATGGTAGCATAGATGCGGGTGAAAGCCAATGGATAAAATAAATAAATAAATCTAAGAGAATGACCAAAAAAGACCAAGAACAAGCGTGCAAGACAAAATGACTACATCTCATCCCGAGTATAACGAGAAGACCTCCGCGACAGAAGTCGCCCGTGCTTTTGCCAGTCAAATTCACAACAAGATTGGTGAGTTAGACGGTCATCTCTGCAAACAATGAGTCATGTAATTAACAAGTCACAGTGGTAATCACCGGCGTTGGACCCAATAGCCTTGGCGAAGCTCTTGCCCTGGCAATAGGAAGCCAGAAGCCCTCAAAATTGATCCTGGCATCACGCACGGAAGCCAAACTCCGCGAAGTTACCGAGAAGGTCCTAAAGCTGTCACCCGATACTTCAGTTGAAGCAGTGGTGTTGAACCTGGCTTCTCAGAAGTCCGTTCATGCAGCCGCATCAAAGATCCAGAGCATAGTCGACAGAGTCGACACCCTGATCAACAATGCGGGCATGACGGTCCAAAACCGAGGATCCACAGAGGAAGGGATCGAAGTCCAGTTTGGAACGAATCACATTGGCCATTTCCTATTTACCAATCTGCTTATGCCGCAATTGAAGAATGCCGCCAAAAAGTTCGGGCCCGGTTTGACCCGTATTATCAACGTTACCAGTGCTGGACATCGTTTGTCTCCAATTCGCTTCCATGACTATAACTTTGAAGGGAAGGAAGTTCCCATTGATGAGAGACCACCCGAGGGACTGCCTTCCATGTTCAACCCTACGGCCGAAGGATATAATGGATGGTTGGCGTATGGACAGTCCAAGACGGCCAATATCTTGTTCACGGTGTATTTGTCTCAACACTTGGCAAATGCTGGAATAGTCTCATATAGCGTTCATCCGGGATGTAAGTTGGTGCCTGTTTTGCTTGAACAATACTGACAAAGATATAGCAATCTTGACTGGGTTGAGCCGGGATCTTGACGATGTCGGAAACGAGACGATGTCGAAAACGAGCAACGTTTGGAAGAATGCCGACCAGGGTGCAGCGACTATGCTTGTGGCGGCTTATGACCCTGCACTGGCCGGTAGGAATCATGCAATGGCTTTTTCTAGCTCACTTTGGCTAACATGAATTAGCTGTATCCGATCCATCAGCCGTGTATCTGAGCGATTGTCAGTTCGCAAAGACTGCACCACATGCGGTCAATACGAATTCCGCTGAGCGACTATTCCATCTCAGCGAGAAACTAGTCGGAATCAAGTTTGCGCTATAATATCACGCCCTATCAGCAGCATCGGATGTTCCGCTGCATAAGAGCCTGCTCAGTGCAGAGTCAGGTTCGTGATCTGGACCTTGATCCTAGCAAGATAGTCAAAGCCAATGCATATTTCTTATCTCACCGCTCCATCCTGCAACCTCGTAAATTCTAGAATCAAACGGACCTGTCACTGTCGCATGGGACCTCCGATGACTAAAGCGGCCATCCGATCGGAGGTCCGAAGTGGCGGATCCACCCGCAGATTTTGCAGCGAAACACGCATTGACGATGACGCGGAATTGACCCGACGCCTCTGGATCGACGCCCACCGGTAGAGAATCGGGACAAGATGCAGGGCCTTTTTGAGCCCGTCGGAGTCATGTCCGACTTTAATCTTGTTCGCGCGGCGACAGTCTCCAATCGATGCGCGGGATAAGTTGCCGATGAGCCGGATGACACTAAGCACTGTTACATGGAAAAAAAATCACCCTTCGTCCCTGATTGTTATTATATGAGCCGGTCTCCACCTCGACATGGGCATTTCAAAGGCGTCATCTTGTCGCGTGTATACCTTCGAGATTAAAGTTTCTGCCGAGCATTCTTTCCTCTCGTGTGTCGCAAGCAAGTTGCGTACTTTGGAATCTCGGTAATGTGCCTTGCTGCCTTCACAGCTTCAAGATATTAAGACAAGTCGTCCTGGACTTGTCCGTGCAAAATCAGCATGAATCGACAACGTGAGGCCGAAAAGGCCCTTCACGACCAGACCAACATTCTACCGTTCGCACAATTGATGGTGGTGTTTACTGGCCTAGCAATCTCATTGCTAATCACTATGGTTGATCAAAATGGAATCAGTGTGACATTACCCACGATTGCTCGCGATCTCGGAGCCCAAGATACCATCTCCTGGGCCGGTACCTCGTCCCTGATCGCCAATACAATGTTCACGGTACTCTACGGCCGATTGTCTGATATCTTCGGTCGAAAAATCGTCTACATCTCAGCTCTGTGTTTACTGTGCATTGCCGATTTGCTCTGCGGCCTCTCACAAAGCCCGGCCATGTTCTATGTATTCCGCGGCTTGGCCGGTGTGGCCGGTGGCGGCGTCACATCTTTAACGATGATCATCGTCTCTGATATCGTCACGCTCGAAAAGCGTGGCAAGTACCAGGGCATTCTCGGTGCATCTCTCGGCGTGGGAAATATTATCGGCCCGTTCATGGCTTCTGCATTTATCATGCGGTCGACGTGGCGAGGCTTCTTCTGGCTGATCTCGCCCTTGGCTGCATGCTCTGCCGTCGTGGGATACTTCCTTATCCCAAATAATGCTCGCAAGGATGGATTTCGAAAGAATATACGCCGGATTGATTGGTTTGGCTCGCTGGCTTCCTCCATTGGGATCATCTTCATTTTGATTCCTATTTCTGGAGGCGGGTCGTATTTCACGTGGGATTCCCCGATGGTGATTAGTATGCTTGTCATTGGAGGATGTTCCTTCATTGCCTTCTTTTTCATCGAGTGGAAGGTGGCTGCTCTTCCAATGCTTCCGAGTACGTTTTCATTCCTTTGTATTTGGCCAACTGCTCGTGCTAAGTGAGTTATAGTCCATTTCTTCAAGAACAAGGTGATCTCGGCTTTGTTCCTGCAGAGTTTCCTCCTGGGAGCTGTTTACCAGTCCTATCTCTACTACCTGCCGCTTTACTACCAGAATGGACGTGGCTGGTCGCCCGTCGTCTCCGCGGCATTAACTGCTCCCATGGTGGCTTGCCAGTCGGTCGCGTCTGTGTGCTCCGGCCAGTATATTTCTCGACTCAAGCGTTATGGAGAGATTATCTGGGTTGGGTTCGGGCTGTGGACTCTGTAAGTGTGATCCGATAGAGTTATTACCGTGGAATAATTCTAACAGTGTTTGCAGGGGCGCTGGTTTGACGCTTCTCTTCGGGCCTCATACCCACCCAGCCGTCATCGCAGTATGCATCGCCGTCACCGGCGCAGGAATCGGTTTTACATTCCAACCCACTCTCGTCGCACTGCAAGCACACTGCACCAAATCCCAGCGAGCTATCTCCATCTCCAACCGAAACTTCTTCCGCTGCATGGGTGGTGCCTGCGGTCTCGCTATTTCAGCCGCCATCTTGCAGGCAACTTTGCGCTCGAACCTTCCGACTGAATACGCCTATCTGACAGAATCATCCTACACACTCCCCTCACGATCAACTCTCACCGATTCCCAGTGGTCGGAGATCCTCCTCGCATACTCCAAGGCCTCACACTCCGTCTTCATCCTGCAAGTTCCGCTCATCGGTGTTTGCTTCCTCGCTTGCTGCTTTGTTCGCGACCGAGGCCTCGAGCGACCGAAAGAGCCCGAGGAAATCGAGGAGGAGAAGCGAAAAGCAGAGGCCGAGAAGGACGCGGAGGCGGCTCTTCCCGAGTCACAGTCTGAAGAGACGGAGAGCCCCCGGTCTGCCGACACAATTGAGAAGCGGCATTCCATGTCCACACTCGAGGAGACCTCTATGCCTCCCTCGCGTGCCGAACGGGACTTGGTAGACGTGGAAGAGAAGAAGAGCACCGAACACAAATAGACGATTGAACAAGAGGGTTACGCAAGGGCCTGATTAGCGTTTTCATTTGCATCTTCATTTGCATTTCTGTTTATACCTGCATGGCGGTTGATACCAAAAAGTATATATTGCATTTCAAATAGATAATGGCATAAGAATCAAATATAGCCCAAATATCAATAACGTCAGTCTATGGATAAGGAAATCATGATTGTATGGAGCAGTCGAGGGTGACACATAAATGTCTTGGCGTTCGCTCTCCTGCCGCGTAGACTTTCGCCGCGGTATTCTTCCTTCACATTCCCCCGACACTGCATCATCAGGGAGTAAAGTGACGTGATGTACTCTTGCGTGGCCCTTTAAATTGCTGCCCTGAAACATGTATGCGCTTGGACAAAGCCCGGGATCTTCCAGACAGACCAGTCCGGCATCCAGGGACTACAACCCTCGGAAGCGCGGGAGAACGGCATGTACCCGCTGCAAGACGAGAAAGCAAAGAGTGTGTTCGCTCCCGAGTATCAAAGTGAAGTTCTGACTCTGACTGTGATGTAGTGCGACAACGAGTATCCAACATGCTCCAACTGCCAGAAGGCGGGGGTCACGTGCGACAAGTCCAGCGTGAGAGAAGATGCGGATCGCGAGAACGAGTGAGTCCTCTAACCTCTTCTGCTCTTTGGTATATCTAGAGCAGATTTATGACTTGTGATCCAGTTACACGCGCGCCCTCGAAGAGCGGGTGGCGTTTCTCGAGGGTAAACTTGGCCAAGAACCGATCTCCAGCCAGAATGTCGGGACGAACGTCGGGGGCTCGGTATGGTCACCCCAAGGAGGCCGAGCAACACCCCAGACAGCAGCGTCCGGCCTCGAGACCAATCCCGTAGGCGAGATTGTCGGCCTTCTTGCCTTGAGCTCCTCCGAAGCACCCGCCTACGTGGGCTCCAGCTCTGGCCTCTCCCTAGCCGCCAATCTAGGCGAAATGGTCCAGACTAGCGTATGGAACCAATTCATCTCCAGGATGCACGAACAGCAAGCTGCCTCATCTGGTGGTTCTATTCAAAACGCTGCAGGGGTGACAGCTGGAACACCGCAGCCCGGGAGCAGCGCCCGAATCCGAGACCGGCCTAAGAGAATGGAGGAGCTTTTGTCAGCTAACGTGGAGCCTCCAACTGATGAAATGGGGTCGAGGATTCTTGATACTTACTTTAAACGACTTCATTCTAGGTACCCCTTTTTAGACCGTCGTCAGATGTGGCGGCTTCATGAGGAGAGGTGGCGGCTGTTCAAGACCAAGCGCGAAGAGCTATCACAGTCTGATCGATTCGCCATTTTCAAGCTCAACATGGTTTATGCGATCGGCGCTACTATGCTCAAGTTGAGCGAAACTGGGAAATATTCATATACTGCACCCGAGGTAATCCCCCTCTCTTTGAAGATATCAATGGCTAGCTCCTGACGCCTTCAGCGATACTACGCAACTGCATTACAATATGTCACCACGATGTGTGAAGCTCGTTCCATTGAAAATATCGAAGCAATGGTTCTTCTAGTGGTATATCATCTCCGCACCGCCTCCAGTCACGGAATGTGGTACATGATCGGACTGGCCATGCGCACTGCCATCGACCTCGGTCTCCATCGAAAGGCAAACGAGATCAATATGGACGCATTCACCGCTCAATTGCGAAGGCGGCTATTTTGGGTAGTCTATTACCTAGAACGAGTCGTCTCAATGTCCCTCGGCCGCCCATTCAGTATCTCGGACCGCCACATCGACCTTGAGCTCCCATTAGACGTGGACGACGACATCCAAGATCCCGCCCTCCTCACAGCGCCCCAACCACACAGCAAACCAACCGCCCTCACATTTGCAATCTACCTCTTCAAACTTCGCCGCATCGACTCCCGCATCCAATACAAAATCTACCGTGCCGACCGACCCCTCTCATCCCTCCGCCAAAAAATGGACCCTCTATACCTCGAACTCGAAGAGTGGAAAGAATCCGCCCTTCTGCGCTTCAGCGGCACAGACCTCGACTACCCAATGCTCCACTACAACCGTGCCGTCAGACTATTAATCCAACCCTTCCTCCCCCTCCTCCCGATCACAGACCCATATTACCACATCTGCCTCCGCGCCGCTGGCGAAATCTGCCAATCTCACAAGCGCCTCCACCAAACCCTAGAATACGGCCACTCGTTCCTCGCCGTACAAACCGTCTTCATGGCGGGCATCACCCTCCTCTACGCGGTATGGACACACACGGAGCAAGTCTGGTCCGTCCGAATGAGCAACGACATCCGCGCCTGCTCGACCGTCCTCTTCGTGATGGGCGAGCGAGCGGCATGGGTAAAAAAATACCGCGACGCATTCGAGCTCCTAGTCAACGCCGCAATGGAAAAGCTGCAAGGCAACGAAACGGTCCGGAACGCAAACATGGCCGAGCTCATGACTGCCCAGCATGGCGGTGTCTCGCTCAACACAGCCGTGCCCGGTATGTCCGCCGGCGAGAAATTCCCTCCTGCGAACCCGACTGGGTTAGCTCCTGATACGGGAAGTACGTATCCAGCGGATGATACGGATCATGCCGTTAGGATGGCATTGCAGCTTGCACCGTGGATAGATCAGGACCAGAGTGATCCGTTGTGGATGCCTGACTTTGAAACTTTGGAGAATCTGTCGGGGACGTTTTGGAGTCATGCTGATACGACTCTTTTTGATGCATTGTGAATAAACTTCTAAATAGATTATAATATGTCCGGTACGTCTGAGAACCAGCTTGCTAGATCTGGGAGGTCGAATCTTCCTAAGAATCCGAATTCCTCTTGTCCTAGTCCTGTGTCTTCCCAGCTCATGAATGGGTTGGTTGGAGCGTTGAACTCTGTATCGCGAGGAGTTTGTTCTTCCGGTTGTCCTGCAGGTTGAGAAGGGAATTCAGGACCGGATTGCCGGTTGACTTTTCGCTGTGTTTGGCTCGGAGGTAGGGACGTAAATTCTTCATTTCGACCAGGGCCTGGTTTCGTTAGTTTCTGACAAGTATGAATCCCGTAGATAGATGATATACCGGTGTAGTTCTGAACAATATGCTGGTGTGTCACTTTCAAGAACTGTAGCGAGTTCCGCGCAGAAACACTGAACACGGACATGACAGAAAGAACCTCTTCACACTTGCGCCAGCTCTCGTCGACAGTGTGGGCGTCGACTTGGTCGAGGATCGAGCGGCAGGAATATGACATGATCAAGACAAAACCTGCGGTTGATGTATCTTTTGCGGATTAGTTTAGTTGATCTCCTTGAGGGTAGTGCTTAGTGCTCACTGACAAAAGCCGTTGTACCACCATGCGTCTGTTAGAGATGTTCTATATGTCTCGTAGACGAGGGAGACTAGTTCCACAGCGGCTGTAACACAGGCAGCTGCGCAGTTTACGGACATGGAGGAATAAATGATGTTTTTATCGGGGCGGGCTGCGTTCTTGTTTGTATCTTGGCCGGACTGTCTGCTCAAACCTTGGCGTTCTTCGGAACACAGTTGTGTGAACATGGGTCGGAAAAGCAGGAGGCGAAGGTGGATGAATCTGAGAATATGAGTATTTCTAAAAAGCGTACGAGTTGTGGGAGAAGGTACCTTGCACGTAGGACATTCCGCTGTCGCTGGAAAATCGACCCTTGATAGGTGTTCGGGCCGGGTGACGGATTGGCATTTGTCCAATTGAGAACAGGAGGAATGTTCGACTCATAGGCGGAAAGTTTATCATCAAGCTCCATGATAACATCTAGACTTCTGTGCTTGAGGCCTCTCGGCGACATGGGGCGATGGTGATGAGAACTGGATTGCCAAGCGTTGTAGATCTCCGCCAGGATCGACTCGAGAATTTTGTATAGCTCGATAGAGGAGACGTAGAATGTCATGTATCCAAGTCTGTGATCACAGGGTTGTCCGCTGAGCTCGCATGGATCGTCTTCTTGTGACTCGGGTCTCATTCCAGGGAGTGGAACGGGGGAGATATGGGATGTCATGCTTGGTCTGCCGTAGGTCATGCTCACAATCCTGGATTTGTTTAGTATGCTTTTTTGAAGGAATATGAGAAAGGTAATGGGAACATACATGTCCATTATAACACAGCCGTGCCAAGTGCGTCGTCGTATCTCCCTCTCCAAAGGCTTGATAGACCGCTGTGATGCTTCTTCGTGTAGACCAAGGCCTTGAGCAACCCGACAGGCAACACCAATACTATTCCAGCATCGATTTGGGTAAGGGGTGCTTTGAAGTAGGATCGCAATGATGAGGAGGGTCTGTATCACTCCAATGGTCCCACAATCCAAAAGATCAAGACCAACAAACCGTTTGGCCCGAAGGAAGAATGTGTACACTGCGGCTTCACGCTCAGTAGCAGGGATGTCTGAAAAATGACAGCCCAAACCAAAGATAGCATTGAGGGCACAGTGGAAAACAATTGACTGAGGACCCGAATCAAAGGAGCCACCAAGTCCGATATTGAGTTCAGGAAGTTCAGGTTTCGGCCACTTACTAGAACCCCAAAGATTCTCATATGCCTGTTCGAAACTTGGGCGGTGGAAGAAAGGGTATAGACAATGGACTCGTTCCCAGTAACACTCAAGCAGATGATCTGCCAGAGCTCGAGGGGGCAGGGAAAAGTCATCAAACTGGAGGCCTAGAGTTGGAACATTGCAATCTTTCCAAAGGCCCGTGTCTCTATGGGAAGCATCGGGTGCATCGCTTTCCATGTGTTTTAGAGCTTGTAGGTAGGTATGAATAGGCATAGAATCTCTTGCAAGGCGCATGAAGGATGCTGCAGACGAGTTTCCGTAGTATGGTTCTTGAGGCGAATCAGTGCTTTCGTCCTCGGCGACTGATATTGCGCCCATGGCTGTGACATTGCCGTGGGGGTTTAGTGATGGGGAAGGGTAGACATTGGAAGACATTTGGAGAGCATCATAAGGGCCCCGAGTTGCACGCGGTGTGGTGCCATCATATTCGGAAAGCCTCCTGCTGGGCTGAGATGATTGCACACGAGCCGGGTTTCTAAGTGGTGGTAGGGTCGTCCCGGGAGAGACAGAAGCTAAGGATGGACGAGCGACCCCAGAAAGCTCAGGTGTCAAACCAAGCCCAAGAAGGCCCTCCGCAGCAACAGATGTTCTAGACTCTATATTCGAGGCATCCCCACCAGGATGAGGCTCTAGGATATCGTCAAGTCGCGTATCTGCATCACTGATGCCATGGGGCGCAGGCGGGATAGCCACTCCGTTCTGGGAGCAGATCTGTTCAAGGTCTCGAATCCGACCGTGAAGAATTTTCAGATATTCGTCATTGCTGGCCGAACGAGCGTTCTCAATTTTGTAGACGCATCGATCGATCGGATAGGATCGTCGCGCGCAAGGCCCACATATCGGCTTCGAGCCGTCACACCGGACTTTCTTTTCTCGGCATGATTCACATGCCAGCGCGGTTTTGCGCCGGCGGGGAGTGTCTCGTTTGGAAGTTCGATGCCTTGAAGACATGGTTGTAATGGAAATTGTGAGTGTTTAGCTCATTGCTTTTCCCGCTTCATGCGGGGACAGATGAGAGACATCGACGAAGTCCAAGTGGTAAACGCCCATGTACGGCCTATGAGCCACTTTTTTCCAGGAAATATTCAACAGATGCGGGGTAGTCAAGACCAGTGAAAAATGCTAGTCCCATTGATCGTCTTCAGCTGGATAACACATGGATGTTGGGGAGGAAAGAGACGCCCTCGCGATGTCCGGAACGCACCCGAATTCATCACGTGACATTACGGATGAACACATGTCGAGAATCTAGGGGGGAAGAAATGGAACAGGATTGGACGAAACAGAAATAAGCTCAGAAGAACCCCAGAATCGGACTACGGGTCTCATGAACACCATACCTGAACTAGTAAACACGATGCAGTTCAGCATGTGCTCGTTCGGAATGCACCCGGCCCCCATAGTAAAAACCGGGTGCGTTCCGAAGTTGACGTATGATGGCAGCCTACCAGCTCGCAAGCCCTCGCAAAATGATCTCAAAGTAAACGATCGACGGTCTCAACAAAATGCTTTTGGACATTAGGCCCCGGTGCTCTAGCAGTACTTATTTTTAAGTACCGCTTGGCTCCAAAAACCGTAGACGACCTTTGATGCCCACAGACAAAATACCGCAACCCCCCCCCAACTGAACGATTTCCTCGTTTCAACTACCACTAAACGGCAAATGCGAATACTATATCGCCTCGAAACCCAAATAGAACCACACAAGCTCGTCCCATAACCCCGCATAACCAATGTCAATCTTACACGCGACGCATACAACCGATCTTGACGCTCGCTGTTATTTAGGCCAAGATACCCAACAGCAAAGAAATACACCAAGGCGTCCCCCCCTGGATAATGGTCTACAATGGGGCTCAGATCCCAGTTTCTGCTACCATGGGTTCTCCTGTCCCATTGGGACCTGGACAGAAGAACGACTAGTCCGGAACCTGATGCGCAACATGGCAAGCATGTGCGATGGCATGAACATCGACCTCAACTACGACACTGAACTGCCCGACTACGCAGCCGACTTCCCAAAAACACCAGACCCGGTCCAGTTGAAGGGGCTAGAAGTCTCCCAGAGGCCTCGCAAATACCGAAGCGAAACCCCCGGATCCATATCTTCCTCGAGCACATCCGGTTCTGAGAAACGAAAATCCATCACGCCGTGCAGTTCAAATGAGCAAAACACAACACCGCCGAATAAGAAGCGGAAATGTGTACAGAAGCCCGGTCAGAAGCTTTGTCATTGTCGGTCGGAGAAAAAGAGGCGCGAGATTATTACGCAGAGATATCAGGAACTTTCGGATCTGGTCCCTGCGCTTGGGAAACATAATTATACGAGGAAGTATGTTTTGAGTGAGGCGGCGAAGTTTATTTCGTCTTTGACGGAGGGGAATGAGCGATTGCGAAGGCAATTAGATACGATGAAGGATCAAGAGGAGAGGGATATACAAGATATCTTTCTGAAAAATGAATTATGAGCGCGATGTTTAATAATGAACTCCCCGGTCTGGTGAGAGCAATGTATATACTGGGTTTCCAAGGTTAGAACTCTTCAGAGTGCTTCACAAATGTAAAATAGGTTAAAAATCAACGAACTAAATTGGAAGATGAAGCAAAACTAAAGCACACTTTTCTTGCCCGATTCCAGATGAATGAAGCCGGGCTTCGCAAAATAAAAAGCTCACCGCGGCACACGTTGAAACAACTGAAAACATCTTCATCGACTTTTGATCGATGAAAAACAAAAGCACTATTCAAAAACATACAAAACAAAAAACATGAAAAAGAAGGACTAAATTAGAGCTGCCTTTCACGCAGAGTCTCCCATATCAAGCAGCTGCATCTGCTCCCCAGTGCTCTTCACATGTTTCACGAAAGAAAGCAGCCGTTGTCGCCGATAGTAGATATTACTCAAATCAACGCGCGCTTGGGCCTCCGCATCGTTCTGCCCGGTGATCAGGATGAGCATGAAGAATGTCTCGATGATGCTAGGCGGCACATTCGAGATCAACTGTCCGGTCAAACTCCAGTGCATGGCACTCGACGCAATGAGGCAGCCAATGGTGAGCATAAGCCCAGCTACCACCATGAGTAGATGGGAACTGATTGCATCCATGCTTCGAGATACCCTTTGTGTCAGAGACACTTGCTTCGTGGTGTCAGTGATAGGAATAGGCAAAGACAATCCGGCGAAAAGGATATTGTCTGCTTCCTCCAAATCACTGATCTGGCACCTAATATATTGGTGTACCTTGCCTTGAACGTTCCGGAGGACGAAGCTATCAAAGAGACCCACTAATCCGGCATAGGTGCCGATGAGGAGCCACCAGGCGTTGTTGAAGTGGAAGACTGGACCGACGGCTGCCCATGTAATGATAATCAGCACAAGGATGATGATTCCGACTAAAGTGCCGATGACGTCGGCGTAGTAGAAAATCACCACCTGGAGGTAGCTTTCCTTCGGTGGCATGATTGTCTCAGATGTATTCGGGAGTTCATCTTGACTGAGGTAGCGAAGCTCCTTCTCAAGGGTAGCGTCGAGCCGAAAGATTGCATCTACGCAGGCGTTGGTGTAATCAGCGTAGCATTCACGGAGGCAAGCCAGGAACGCAAAGACCAGGACCATCAGAGCGGATGTGGCGTCGTTGATATACAGCTGCCATCGATCGGACCAATGGCATTTGTGACCGAATCCCAGCCACACAAAGATGCCAACCCAATATAGAGCAACCGTGGTAATATGACCGAACATCGTTGCAGAAAGGATGATCCACCGCGCGAACCGGGTCTGGGTCCGGAATCCATGGTCAAGCGGACGGAGAGTCTCAGTATTGTACACCTCGACAAGACGACGGACGCCTTCTGGTCCTAGCTTTTCCTTGACTTTGGCGAGCATTCGGCGATGGCTATTGCACCGGGACTTGATTTCAGCCATAGCAGATCGTTGCTCGGAGTACTCTCGAAGTAGCTGGCGCATGAGGAACGAATCGAACACATAGCACAGAATAGCCTGCACATCAGAGATAGCAGCAACCCAGACATCGGAGTTGGCAAATCGAATACCAATGAGTGCCCAGGCAAGAAGACCGCTGATAATGACCAGGAAGATTGGGGGCGATCCAGCAACGTGCACGACGACATCGAGCCAGCGATCCACAACGCGTGGGCTCTCCTTGACCTTGTAGCCCGAGACGGCCTCCACTGACACGGTATCAGTCCCGAGCTTCGTTCCTTGCTCGAAGACAGCTCGCTGCGTCTCCGCAGCTCCCTCGAACTCGCAGCACAAGATGGGCTTGTAGAACCGCATTGTGCTGACAAGACAAGAAACAGAAGATGAAGGCGTTGACCTGACTGACACACAGTGTATATGTTGACGTATTTAAGGAGGTCCAGTTACC
Source organism: Penicillium sp. S103-07 (assembly GCA_037042055.1). Lineage (NCBI taxonomy): Eukaryota > Fungi > Ascomycota > Eurotiomycetes > Eurotiales > Aspergillaceae > Penicillium > Penicillium sp. S103-07. The sequence continues at coordinate 135,062 of JAXQJQ010000014.1, read as the reverse complement.
TCCGGTGATGCACTGGTAAATTTCAGCCCAGCCAGGGTGCCTGGGACCGCAAAGGTGGTCGAGATGGAGAAGTTCATAGAGCAGATATCAGCCATTCAGAAAGAGAAGATGGACACGGAATGTCTTGAAGTGTTTGAGAAGCGTTTTGAAGATGTGAAAAAAATGGAAACGGAAGACGTGGGAGAAAAGAGACCTGAGAATATTAAATGCCTCACGCCAACAGCTTTGTCCCGAAGGGGACGCGGCATCTACCAGGTGTCTCAACTCCGCTTGGTTCATTCTACTTCTTCCTACTGGTTGCGGAATAATTAACCTCCGTATATATGCAGGGTCTCTAAACCCAAAAGAATAATTTTCGCGGCTTGGTGGACTCGCGGTGTGAACGGGATGTTCCCACTCGAACCCAGGCAGCAGTAATGTTGAAGTTTTCCCCGATCTCACCATGACACTCCTGTTTCCAAGGGAACTTTGAGGCTGGATTATTGAATCACTTGAAGTGCTATTTTTGGGGATTGGGAGTTCAGAAATATCCCCCTAGTTATCCTCCTGGCGTTGCCTATAGTCCTGAAACTCTATCTGTAAGTGTCAATGCACGACGATTTGACAACAGACGTGGGACAGTTGACCCATTGTTGCTAGGTTTTTAAGTAATACATATGGTCTAATAGCTCGTGTTTCCCACTGAATGGCGACACCTGCACATTCTCGACATCTTGTATCAGCACCCTTTCTACGGCGGTTTCATACAAAAGGATAATCAAAATGCCTCAATTGGGGAACTCAAATTGTCAAATTAGTGAATATTGCAGAGAGTATTCACCGCCCTCATGGGTATTTCTAAACAGACACCGATAACGTAACCAAGGCCCAAGCATGCGTAAGGAAGACAACGCCCCCCAAACCCAGACCCAGAGAAAATAACCGCCCACAAAACCACCTACTCCCGACGAGAACGACCGGCGTCACACTATCAGGGCTAATGAACAAACTAACATCAGCTTCAATTTACCTAGAACCCCCGTTTCAGGTATCTTCCAACCCCAAACAGAGAAAAAAGTCATGAACCACACCTTCAGTATAGCCATCAGCTCTTCATCAGTCGTGAGGTTCCAATCATACGCATTTTCAATGGCGTCTAAGACCAGGTCTTCCTCCCGGGCCTGCTGGTCCTCGGGAGTCTCACTGGCAGGGGGTTCCTGCACGCTTGCGTTTGACCCCGACTCGACGACCGACGGTTGCTCGTCTGCGGCCAGGTCCTCATCGGAGGAGGCTGATGCAGTGACATCGCTGTCACTGTCAGCGTCAACGTCTCCGTCGTAGCCGGGGTCATCTGTATTCGTATTAGTATTCGTATGAACGAGATGCACCAGGCGGTGCAGTATACGACCATGTACTCACCGGCAACGGCTACACCGTCGGCGACAGGGAAAGGAGGGTGCTGCATCCTGCTGCGGGATGCTTGTTCACTCGTATCTGTGTCTGGAGAAATAGGATGACGGGTGATGCGATGGGGGGAAGATTGATGAGGGTGCGCAGATATGTAAAGTGAGAGAACCGCTCAGTGCGTATGAAAACATGGACTACAGATGCAGTCGAAGGAGCTCGCGAATTAGGCAAGAATAAACCTCCAACTCTCTGGCACTATCCTGGCCCGTTAGATTGATTCCTTCCTCTTACTCGCCGGGCCGTAATTGAGAGATGCAGGCCCCTGCCATAGTTTCTACCACCTACTATGTCAACTGGGAATAGATAAGAGGGTGATTGAAGAACAACTGGGATGAGATTTGAGGCCAAAGCCGGTATTTTGAGAGCACTTTAGGACACAAAAAGCGTCAATGCATTTATAGTTGATATAGAGGCACAGTCATGGGACATGTTGGCGGGTTGACAAAACTTTATAGATGACTGGGATAGGAATTATGGAAACTGCAGTGGTGAACTTTATAAAGTTGATCATGTTAATTGCTACATTACCAAACAACAGTACATAAAGAGGAACCAAAATACAAACTAGCTTATTCATAGCCACATGAGATCGGATTGTTAAAGTTTAGAAATCGACCGAGACAAAAATATCTACATCCTCGTTCTTAAAATCAAGCATACAAATAAACGACATATTATCATCGAAGCAAAATATATCAGACATCATATCCCTAACCGCAAAAAACCTGTCAAGAAACAAGCCCCGAGTCGCTTAAAGAGCCGGAGCAATAGTAGCCAAGCCTTTCGACATGCGACTGATCTGCCCGGCATAATAAGTCTAGAGCCGGAGTCAGCATAAAGAATCCCCGAAAGAAAGCATCAAGCATTTGAACTCACACTCTCGGCACCCGCCCCAATCAAATTCCTCGGCAAAAACTTCGCATAAAAGGGCGGTGGCACCTTCTCAAGAGGTAACATCGCCTTCTCATCGTCCAGGCTCTCATCGAGCAACAACAACGGAAACTTGGGATCAATCGCCGCGGGCCGTCCAATACCTACAAGATCACAAGCCCCATCCCTGATAGCAGCCTCAGCCCCAGCCCGACTCCTAAACCCACCCGTCAACATCAGGACAAGCCCCGGATGTCTCTTGCGAACTTCCTTTGCGAATTCAAGGAAGAATGCCTCGCGCGCAGCGGTACGCTCGGACTTTGGAGTTTCGGATTTGGGATACCCCATCATTTGGGGATCTTCGTAGCTGCCGCCGCTGATTTCCATGAAATCTATTCCTGCGTCGACGAGCAGGGCGATTTGCGTCATTGTTTCTTCGAAGGTGGAGGAGCTGTGGTCTGCGGAGTTGAGCTTGATGCCGATTGCGAATGTCGATGGGACTGCTTTGCGGATTTCGCGCAGGATGTCGAGGACGAATCGCGCGCGCTTGGCGGGGGTGCCACCGTATTCGTCTGTGCGAAGGTTTGTTTTGCTGTTTAGGAATTGGTCTGTACATTGTTAGTATTAGTATTGTTGAAGAGCGGGCGATGGAGGATGGCGGATTGGTGGAAGGAGTTACCTATTAGGTATCCGTGGGCGCCGTGTAGTTCGACGCCTGAGAATCCGGCGTCGGCCATCAGGCGTGCCGTGTCGACGAAGGAGCGGATTGCTTTTTCGATGTCGCCGCGGGTCATCTCGCGGGGTTGGGACCATGCCACGCATGCGATTAGCCGCTCGAGGAGGCCATTGCCTAGGTTCATGGGGACTTCGCTGGGTGCGATAGTTTGCGCGAAGAAACCGCGACGACCAGCTGGGCGGAAGGACTGGCGACCAGGGTGGCAGATTTGAACGAGGGCGGGAGTGCCGTGTTTCTGACAAGCGTCTGCGTACTTCTTCCACTGCTTGACGACGGTCTTGTCGTCACCCGTGTATTCGCCATGCAGTGCAGGATCGAATGGGCTGCCCAGGTGGTCTACGTCGACTTGGACGTTTCCTGTCAGGATGCTGCCCCAGCCACCTTGCGACCATTGCTCGTAGGCATCATTTAGGCTGTCGTTGGGTTGGTTGGTTTTGGCCATCAACTCGGCCATTGCGGCCTATCCTTTTGTTAGTACCTAGCTTAAGAAGAGGGGAGAATTGCGGACCTTGGAGAGGCGGTTGGGGAAGACGAGCCCGCAAGGGAGCTTGACGGAATCTGCCAAAGGAGAAGGCATTTTGTAAAGGATGCTGTTCCTATGGAATCAGAAATGTATATATAGTTCTGAGCCCGAGAATGCGATATCAACTGCAGGTGCAGATCGGACAGGGGTCAGTTATGCATATCAAAGGGACTGAAGTGGAGAAGTGGTGTACAAACCAGAAATTTATCGACAACTCTAAAGAAAAAGAAAGGAATAATATGCAGTACACGCAACAGCGAACGTCTCTCAATTGAACACTTTAATGAAGAGATATTCATTGAAAATCTTCCGATTGAAGGCAAAAAATAACCTCGGCCCTTAGTCATCACGATGCGGAGGGATTAATGGCTCCGCGTGTATTCTACCGTCGATCTACACTGGACCCAGTGGGCCTGTGATCCAAGATGAATCTAGAATGCTTTGCGACTGCTTTCTGCAGGGTTATGTGGAGCCTCTCTCGTGCGCCATCCCACTGTGCTGGACCCGCGTGGTTGGTTGAGTGTCGGCGTTTTGAGTTCCTCCGACGGCATGTGATCCCAAGTTGGAACGTCGGCCGGTGTCTTTATGGGGTCTCGCGCTGCTGAAATTGATTATTCACCACGAAGGCAAAATTGCTAATCAACGTAGACTGAGGGTTCAATCTCAAGACTTTTTTTGGAAAAAGAATTGCACGTGGGACTAATGTAACGAAGGGCGGGAACGGTGGGTAACAAAAAGGAGGTGGAACCAAAGGTATTTCTACGATAACGTGGAAGGTAGGGTGATAGATCCAAATTTTATTCGATTCACTGATCGTGTATCCGATCCCAAATGCAGAGGCATCAAGCCAACTATGAAAGAGGGTATTCCAAGAGAGAAAACCAAAAAAAATAAAAGCAACCATAATCCATCCCGAAATGAAGCGCTCGAAAAATGAAAGAAGAGAAGATATATATACCAAGCCCGATCAGAGCAATCACGTAATGATCCTAAGGGGGTCGACATCAGAACAGTGCACGGAGAAAAACAAAAAGGGCGCCGGCAAATGAAACACGAGCGAGGCAAATGGTAACGGGAAAGTCTTACAGCTTGTGCGGGCTTCCGTTAACCTCCTCGGTGGGCGAGCCATTGGAGAAGGGGGTCAAGTTGCCCAGGCTGGAGAGCAGGTGACCGACCTCGCGCTCCAGGGCACGGACCTCGGTGTGCGGGTCATACATGCGGGTCTTGATGTAGTTGTCCAAGTCCTTGTCGGACATGTTGCGGAGGCCGGTCTCGCGGTCGACCTTGTCCTCTTGGGCGGCGCGCATCACGTTGCGGGCAACGACCACGCTGACTTCGCGGATGCGAGTGACGTCCGGGTAGAGGAGGCCGCGCTCGATCTCCTCGGCGGTCAGGGCCTTGGAGAGGGCTTCGCCGGAGGCGTAGATCATGTTGTCGGTGACCCGGACGGCCTTGGACAGAATGCTGCCCAAGCCGATACCGGGGAACACGTACATGTTGTTGCCCTGGCCGGGGTAGTAGGTGTTTGTCTGGCCTTGGGAGTTGGTGAAGGACATGGTGGGGAAGGGAGAGCCGGAGGCGAAGAGGCAGCGGCCGTCGGTGTTCTTGACGGCGGTCTCGAAGTCGCACTCGGACTTGGAGGAGGGGTTGGACAGGGGGAAGATGATGGGGGTGGTGTTCCAGTCGGCCATCTTGCGGATGATCTCGGGGGTGAAGACACCGCCCATGGTGGACAGACCCATCAGGATGGTGGGCTGAACATGGTCGACGACCTCCTCGAGGGTCTTGAACTGCTGGCCATTGTTGTTCTGGCGGGCGAAGTAGACCTTGTGGTCAGCGAGCTTGTCACCACGGTCAGCGGTGACGAGACCCTTGGTGTCGACAAGGTAGAAGCAGTTGCGAGCATCCTCTTCGGTCATGCCCTCGCGGACGAAGAAGTCAACGATCTGCTTGGCGACACCGACACCGGCCGAGCCGGCGCCGAAGAAGACGGCGCGGTGGTCCTTGCAGGGGAGGCCGGAACGCTTGACGGCGTTGATGACTCCGCCGAGGATGACGGCGCCGGTACCCTGAATGTCGTCATTGAAGCAGGTATAGCTACCCTGGTAACGCTCCAGTGCGGGGAAGGGATTCTTGAAGTCCTCAAACTGAATGACGATACTAAATTAAGCTTCCCGTTAGCATGTGTCTTCGGACCTTGCATATCCCCCTCACCCGGGGTGTACCCGGAATGACACGAGGAGAGGAGAAACGACTTACCCAGGCCAGCGTTCGGTGAGAGCGGACATCAACTCATCCAAAAACTCCCGCTCCTGCTCGGGGCTGATCTTGTCACGGCGACTACCCATGTACAGCGGGTCTTCCCGGAGGGTCTTGTTGCTGGTGCCCAGATCCAGGGTCAGCGGGAGAGTAGCCTCGGGTCGGATACCCGCACAGGCCGTGTACAGGGCCAACTTGCCAATGGGGATACCCATGCCGTTGATGCCCAGGTCGCCCAGTCCGAGGATGCGGGAGCCATCGGTGATACATGTGATCTCCACAGTGGGCTGGGGCCAATTGGCGATGACGGCTGCCAGATTTCCCCGATCTTCCCAGCTGAGGTACATACCTAAAATGGTGTTAGCCGCGCCGGTTCATCTTCGTGCTTCCGATTTGAGTCATAGTACGTACCCTCCGGTTGCTGGTAGATCTCGGACCAGCGCTGACAGGCCTCGCCCACCACGGGGGTGTAGATCAAGGGCGTCAGCTCCTGCAGGGATTCTCCGTTAGCTCGCGTTCCCGTTTCGTGGGGGGATCCGTGGCCAATCACGGCCGAGTTTTGCATACCCTCAAGTGGTCGGTGACCAAACGGTAGAAGAGATGGACGTTGTTCTTGCGCAGAGTGCTGAGATACTGGAACTTGTCGATGGGGGTGTTCTTCAGACCCAACTGAGACAGACACCGGGTCTTCTGGATTTCATAGCTCTCGGCGCGGGGAGGAGTGAGGCCGTAGGTGCGCAGGTACTTGCGAATGTAGGAAGGGTTGGCGGTGTCATAGTTTGCGTCTCTACAGGAGATCGGTGTTAGTCGGGGACTTGTTCAATGACTATGTCTTGGACGTTTGGATAGGCATTGCCCGTGAGGTAAACGGCAGCGACGTACGAGGGAGTGGTAGAGTGGTTCATGAAGGGAGTCGCGTGAACCGGACGACTTTGTTGTTGAGGAGAAAATCGAGCCATTGTGTCAGACGAAGAGCGCAGCTTACTCGTCGGGGCAGAAGATGAATGATAGAAATGAGAGAGACGGGGCGTGAGGGAAGTGTTTTTATGTACAGCCCGCAGACTAGCCTTCCCCTGGGACAATCGAGCGCACATCATCCCAGACATTCCGAGTGAAAATTAACCGGGTCCGCGTGTCGAGGACGGTCAAGGCTCAGTAAAAGCGACGGCATGGTTTGGAGTCGGGAAGAGTCGGGGGTGTGCGAAGGGATGAGGGTCAGGAAGGGGACCCAGGAGGTGGATATTTCGGTGATGGCAGCGAACCGTTGCGCGTGAAAGGCCGGTGGAATCTGGATCCCTCACAAAGCTTCTTTTCTTTTTTGGGAAGCAGATCCAGCAAGGAGGAGCTCGAATCGCCGGTGGAGACGGGGAGCGCCGAGCGACTCCAATTCTCATGCGGAGGCCCATCTCTCACGATCCGTTAGGGCTGGCCGACCCTGCGGAGTGCGACACCGCTACAACGTCTACATCGTACATTCTGTCCTGTCCGGCCGGGATCGGCACTGGGAGCCGCCGTACAGTGTACAGCAAGTCACTCCCCGCCATTCGAGCCTGCAAGTCGGAGTTCTACACGGTAGGCCTCGAACTGCGAAGTCGACTCGCGTGGACGTTGCTTCCTCTGGACGCTGACTGGTCCTCGAGGCCGGGGCGAACCTAAGAACGGGTCCGCCCAGCAATCGACCTCCACTCGAGCGAGCTTCCGGAGCCGCAGACAGTGCCGAGGTGGATCAGTCTCCGAAATTGACTACAGCCTAAACTCCGAGCTACGTTACTACAAATGGCCATGGGCCATGACCCTTCTGGAAAAAGAACGTGTCAGCACGGAGCCCAGCGGGAAGCGGCAAGCGGAGCCTGCCGCCCCGAGATGGCGGCCTGCGTTGATAGGAAAACACGCCGGACGGAGACGACGGGAATTGGCACTTGCGGTCTGTTTCGAGTTGGCCGCGTTGCCAATGCCGTCCTGCTCTCTGAATGGCTTCCGTCGCCGACGGGGACGTCCCGGGACTTATATTTCCTGCCCGGGACTCCCCCAGCACGGCCCTGCATGAATTAAAAATTTTTTTTCTTTTGCCTGTCGGCCTGGAAGAATCCACAGTTGAAAGTCCGAGAAAATCGGAATGCAAGGCCATTTGATTGGACCCCTTGCCCTAGTGCAGACAAAGTCTGCAGGTGAGAGCTGAGACCGTTGGGGTTGAAAGGCTTCGCTGCTGAGAAATACGCGTGGTTTCTGTCATGGCTCAACACTCGCCATTTGCTTTTTCCTCAACACCAGTAATCTAGGAATCGCGGGTGCCTTTCAAGATACCGTAAGGAGTACCGTGAAATCATAGCCTATTCGTTTCTCATTCCCACTTTTAAGATGATCTACCAATTGCATCGGGAGTCCACTTCAGTCCTACTAGTTCACCCGAACTGCGGAACTAAAAATACTACCATCCTGGGCTCGAAAGTAGTAAAATAAAATAAAACGAAATGCTAAAATAATCGAATTGAATAAAGTACAAAGTCTATTTGGTACGGACAGTCCGTGGTTGTCGATAAGGGCGCTTCCCCAGATCGGCGCCGATCGCTGTATGAGGGATTTCCATCCAAGGTATGCATAGCGATGTAGCTGTATACCCCGGGGCCCCTGCTATTAGCACTCTCATTTCTAAATTCTCCTCGTAACTGTTGCCGAGAAACCAAAAGGCGAAAAAAAAAAATAGCAAACAGTCAGTAACACTTTTTTCCGGGGTGTCGTCATCGCCCGCCAAAACAGGTTGCCCTTCCCCTCCCTTCGTAGCTTGTAGCTTGTAGCTTGGAGCTTAGCTACTTTCCTTCATTCCAAGCTCGACTCCATCAACTTCTCAACTACACGCATGTCTGTAGCCCTTGACAGGGGCCATCCAATCCGCCATGCCCGACGAAACGGAGCCCCTCCTCCCTCGCTATGAGGACGACACCTCGCGCCAGCGCCGGCTACACCAGAAGCTCCACTCCTACCAGATGCTGCGCGCCATTTCCGAAGGTTACATGCCATCAACCGAGCAGACGATCGCAAACCTACGGACCCTCCTCGCTTCCGACGTACTGAATCTCCGCAACCAAGATATCGGCTCTCACGGCCGCCAGCTGGTCCGCGACGCCCGTCTCTGGCTCCAGACCTTCATCGAACTCCTACACTCCAAGAACAACGACGATCAGTTGCAGGAATTCCTGTGGCACCTGGCGCGGTCGCGCGTATCGATTGATGGTTCGCGCGTGTCGCAGCAAGCTGCCCACGTGAAGGCGCGCGCCGATACTAAAGCAGGTGGGTCTCGGGTCCACGCTATTGACAGCTGGCTAAAGCTCTTGGCATGATGCTAATGCGTGGAATCCGATAGCTTATGATAGTTTCCGAACCGTGGGGAGCTTGCTCTTGACTAATGCCGATTTTCGTCTTTTCGTCGATGATATCGCCACCGTTGGCCGTCAGATCTTCGCTGATACCGCCGAGTCTCTTTCTGAAAGATCTAAGATCGTTGCGGAGCAAGTGAAGCCGTCGCAGAATGAGGAGGAAGCCCTGCAGGGGGCCGGTGCTGATGAGGGCCGTGAAGTATCACGGGAAGAAATAAAGGAAGAGGCCGCGCATGTCGCTGAAGTTGCCGGAGAGGGCATTGCTCACACCAGACAGGAAGCCGTGAAGAGTGCCAAAGAACACTTTTCTGGCCAGGAACGCGATACCCTATTGTTCCGCCTCAAAAAGACAGTCCAGCAGCTGCGTGAACGGACTGACTACTCGGATTCCGTGTCAACCCTTGCACAAATGGTCCAGCGATATGCTATATTCTACGCCAATGCAGCCGAGGACACCGCTTCGACCGCCCAGGAAGGTCTCGAAGTCAATCCTGATCTTAAGCTAGCCGTGGATCAGTTTTGGGGGTTGTTGCGCATGTTCGGTAATGCAAATGAATGGGATCAGCTCCAGCAAAAGTTCCACGATGTCTTGCGCCATGCAAACAAGGACCCCGAGTTTGAGCAGCTGATGGGAGAAGTTGGCACCTCTCTGCAGGACATGCTCACCGATCCGGAGTTCTTCGATTCTGCACCGCAGAAACTCGATGAATTGCAACAGCAATCGGAGAAAGTGAGCACTGAGACTCGTCTTCGTCAAGACGTCGTTGAGTTCCTGGCTCAGGCTAAGCGGACACTGCGTGCGGTGCCTGATGATCCAGCTGTCTCGAAGTTGGTCAACGCTACCACAAAGCTCTACAACGACGTATGGAATGCATACAACGACAAGAATACCGATCTCCCAGCCGACCTGGTGAACGTCTTCCTTCCCGTGGCCTTGCGCATGATCCAGTATGTCCCTATTCCTCGACTGGAAGTGGCCGCTCCGGAGATGGACCTACTTCTGGAAAATTTGATCTTGGAGCCTGGTCACACCGTCAACTTCTCTTCCTTCCTCCCATACCGCATGCACCTTACCACTCGCAACGACATTGATATAGTCAAGAAACACTCAAAGCGGACCCAGACCGACATCAAAACCGTGTTCAGAGTAGCCGTCCAGGGTTTGAACATCAGCGCCGTGGATTTCGGATACTGGTTAAAGACCCACACCCTACTCTGGCACATGAAGGATGAGGGTATCGCCAGCTTCTATCTCGACCGCCGAGGCATCGACATAACTCTGGAGATAGAGGTCGGTCGAGGCTCTCTTGAACAAATCTTCACTTTGCGCAATGTCCGAGTCCGCATCCATAAGCTCGACTACCAAGTCTCGCAGAGCAAGTGGAAGTTCCTTCTCTGGCTCACAAAACCGTTCTTGAAGCATCTCGTACGCCGAGTGCTAGAAAAGAAAATCGCGGAAGAGATCGTGGCTGCCGCCTATGTCTTGAACCGGGAATTGGTATTTGCCCGCGAGCGTCTGCGCGCCACTCGCATCGCCAACCCGCAAGACCTGGCCACTTTCGTTCGTGCAGTGCTTGCACGATTGAAGCCCGCGGACACAGATGTGGAAGCTCGGATCGCTCTTGAGCCACCAAAGTCTGGCGTCTTCAAGGGTATCTATGCCCCCGGTAGCATTGTCAAGACCTGGCACGATGAGGCGACCCGCGCCCAAGAGATGATTGAGGATGGAGATGAAACTCACGGGCTGGGACACACATGGCGCAACGACATTTTCGATGTCGCTGGATCCCATTGATGGAATAGTCATTGCTATTTTCGATGGCATTGGCATTAATGATTTACGACCACTATGCTCATAAGGGCAAGATGGCGCACATGTGAAACGAGCAGCGCCATATGGCTGAAGTAATTTTTTATTATCATAACTCCAGTGAATTTCAATTTTTTGTATCTCATTCTCATCTCTTTGCACGCCGAATCTTGATCGTTGTATAAACCCCACGTGACCACGATAAGGATTAGCTGGCCATTTCGACGCGGCGATATCCTGACCTTACACAAACACCTATCCACCCCATTGTTCGATAAAACAGTAACCCGGGGCCCCCGATCGCCAATCCTCATGACTATCACTTAGTTTTCACCCCCAAGTCACCCTCTTCAACCCGCATCTCCAAGCTCTCGCAGCCGAAGCTTGATCCCGAGCGGGAAACACGTCAACCCGACGCTCGCGCCAATTGCCAGGAACCGGCTCCCCGGCCATAAGCTGCTAGCCCACACACAAGATGTACATGAACCGCTTGCTACTCGCGCTAGCGGTGGTGCTGTTCTCGGTCCTCGTCCTCGCAGCAGAAGATTACTACAAAGTGCTCGGGCTAGACAAGTCCGCTTCCGAAAAAGATATCAAGCGCGCATACCGCACGCTCAGCAAGAAATACCACCCCGATAAGAACCCGTGAGTCCGTCCACAATCTCCCCGGGACGCTACTGACACAGGACCAGGAACGACGAATCAGCACGCGAGAGATTCGTCATAATCGCAGACGCATACGATGTCCTCTCCACCTCCTCACTCCGCAAAATCTACGACCAATACGGCCATGACGGCGTCGAACAGCACCGCAAAGGTGGCCAAGCCGGCGGCGGAGGCAACGATCCCTTCGATCTATTCTCGCGATTCTTCGGCGGCGGTGGACACTTTGGCCATGCGCCCGGACACAGACGCGGGCCTGACATGGAAGTCAAAGCCGCTCTGCCACTGCGCGATTTCTACACGGGTCGTGAGATTTCCTTCCTGGTTGAGAAGCAGCAGATCTGCGATACGTGTGAAGGGTCGGGATCGAAGGATCACAAGGTTGAGACGTGTGACCGGTGCAGTGGGCGGGGAATCATAATTCAGAAACATATGCTTGCGCCTGGAATGTTCCAGCAGGTTCAGATGGCTTGCGATAAGTGTGGGGGCCAGGGGAAGAAGATTAAGAATCCTTGTTCCGTTTGTCAAGGGAACAAGGTTGTGCGGAAGTCTGTTGAGACAACGGCTGAGATTGAACCGGGCATGAACCGGGGGACGAGGCTTGTATTTGAGAATGAGGCCGATGAGAGTCCGGACTGGGTTGCTGGAGATTTGATTGTTATTCTGGATGAGAAGGAGCCTGAGCTTGGAGTGGAGGATTCGGAGCGGACGGATGGGACTTTCTTCAGGAGGAAAGGGAAAGATCTTTTCTGGAAGGAGACGCTTTCGTTAAGGGAGGCTTGGATGGGCGAGTGGTCGAGGAATGTGACGCATCTTGATGGGCACGTTGTTCGGCTTGGGCGCAAACGTGGTGATGTTGTGCAGCCGTTGGCCGTGGAGACTGTTCGTGGAGAGGGTATGCCTCCCTACTCGGAAGGCGGTTTGCATGATCGTGATCACCACGAGGGTGATGATGAGCCTGGGAACCTTTACGTTGAGTATGTGGTTGTTTTGCCTGACGAGATGGAGAGTGGTATGGAGAAGGAGTTCTTTTCGCTGTGGGAGAAGTGGCGCAAGAAGATTGGTGTCGATCTGGCAGCCGATAGCGGCCGACCGATGCCTCCGCCGGCGGAGGAGTTGAAGGACGAGCTGTGAGGTTGTATTGTATATTGCACTATATGTTGGACCGATCCCTCGAGGTCGGGCTAGATTAGACTTTTGCTTCTACGGCCCAAGGGCCAACATTAGACTCTTTCTTCCAAGGTCCTCAAGATATTACTCTGCTCTATCTAGTACTGGACATTGAGGCGCCTCGTCAGTTATTCGACCATAACGAGAGCCCTTGAACGCTCTGAGCATGATCAAGCGTTATCTTGAGTTTTTTTTAGACCATGTAGGATCAACTTTCCTACCTGGGTAAACAAATCCCCGATGTTATCTATCGCTATCTATTCGACGCCGAGCCACTTCATCCTCGTTCCTAGAATTTATCAAACCGAATAAACTATGACGACAGTAAAGAACTTCAAAGGCCTCGAAAAGGCAAGCCTAGAGAACATTCGAGATCAATTGGACAGAGGAGGGTTCACGAGCGGGGCCCTCGTCAAGGTTCAAATGCCCACATGAGACCCAGTTGCCAAAAGTACTGACATTCAGGCGTAGACATACATTCAGCGAATTGAGCAGGTCGACCTAGTTGTCCATTCAATCGCTCAATTAAACCCCGATGCCGTCACAGAAGCAGCTGAAAGGGATAGAGAAAGACAAGCAGGGAAAATTCGGGGGTATCAAAGCCCTGCCCTCGACAACCTGCATCGCTAATGGGCCCAATAGAGCGCTTCACGGTATCCCAATCCTACTAAAAGATACATTTGCAACACTGGACTCTATGGAAACCACCGGTTTGCGCCCTGGACATGCCTTCCAACGAAAATCTAGCTGATGATGAGCAAAAGGAGGCTCATTTGCACTGATGGGCGCACGCCCGCCATTTGAGTCAACGGTAGTCAAGAAACTACGAGCAGCGGGCGCAATAATCCTAGGCAAAACTACCATGAGCGAATTCGGCTATAGTCGCACCCCTAATGCTCCGAACGGCTGGTCTCCTTTACATGGTCAGTGTCTCGGTGCGTTTTGCGCAGATCAGGATCCGAGAGGGTCGTCATCCGGCTGTGGTGTTGCTATGTCGTTGGGATTGGCTGCTGCTACCATTGGTGGAGAGGTATGTTTCTGACAGAAAAGGTTGATATGAGTTGTAGCTGATTAAGAACAGACTTTTGGGAGTATCACATATCCTGCTGATAGGAATGGGGTTGTCGGATTGAAGCCGACTGTTGGATTGACTTCGAGAGCTGGCGTTATTCCTATATATAAGTACCAGGATACTGTCGGGCCGATTGTGCAGAGTGTTAGAGATGCTGCTATTATTCTGCAGATAATCGCTGGTAAACTTGAAGCCCTCTGAGTCTGCAGTCTTTTTCGTCAACTGACATGTTGTAGGGAAGGACCCGTTGGATGATGCAACAAACGAAATTCCCTTCCATGAGATACCGGATTACTTGGCGGCATGTCGGAGGGACAGTTTCAAAGAATCGAGAATTGCCGTATGCTGAGATCCTCTATATCGATGGGTGATTGGTTCTAAAAATATCAGGTCCCGAGGTCTTGCATCAGCCCCGACGAAGATCCTGAAGTTATAGCCTCGTTTAATCAAGCACTCGAAACTATGAGCTCCCTTGGCGGCACTGTCATATATGACGCGGAGTTTCCAAAATGGAAGGCGAGAAATCGACAGAGAAATGAGTTATACGACGCGATCCTCCTGCGCGAAGGTGAGCATTGCCTTCACTCACACACGAAGCAACCCTAACCAAACGACAGGCCTTGAGGGATATTTCCGCACGCTAGACAAAAATCCACATAGTATTTATACGATTGCGGATCTAATCACTTTTATGCAAACAAGCCCCGATGAACAATGTGACACACACGGCACGGAATGGCTCGAGGATGCTCGCGATGCCAAATACGCGATCTCCGCGAAAGGATTTCGTCTAATGAGGGATGAAGCTTTTGATGACGGAGAGGAAATCCAACGGTTGTTGGATAAATATGATTGCGATGTCCTCGTCATTCCAACGTTCACCGATGTGCCCTACGACATTATTGGCAATCCTGCAATCTCGGTGCCGCTTGGTTTTTATACGTCGAATGTGAATGTTGAAAGATGCAAAGGCCTTGTGAGCAAAGCGCCGAATATTCCGTGAGTTCCAAGAGTATCGTGCCATATTTTCATGCTTATTGTTCCTTAGGTATGGGTTGATGTTTGTTGGGCGTCGGTTTAGTGAAGCGAAACTCCTTGGGCTTGCCTTCGCCTTTGAGCAAGCCACGAACATTGCGAAGGAGAGACGGCCCTACATTTATCCTACGGTGGATCTTCTGAGCTACATATAAAACCGAATGATTGCATTAAATTTGCCTAAAATAAACAAAAGTTCGACAGCCCACATGTAGCATACGTACTTTTTGAATAGCGTGTATATTTGGGAAATAGAGGGAGAACCAATATTTGGGCCAAGAAGCTAAGCTGAACGTGGTTAGTAGTCAGCAGGATAATATGATGGAGTGTGCAACTCGGCATATCCCTGTCCCCCGCTCGTCTCAGGCCACGATCGCTCGCGCAACACAATAGCGCATGACTCACGTCAGCTTTCCTGTGAACGGCTTATCAGATCCAACATTACTCTGCTAACCTGGCCGAGCATTTTTGGTGAGTCCCCCGGGCCGTTCTCATGGAGGCTCAATCAGGCATGTCTGGGCAAGGTAACCCAGAGAATCAGCCGGCCCCGCAACGCCGGCGGAAACGAACTCAAGTGGCCAGGGCTTGTGGCAGTTGCCGAATACGACGTATTAAATGCGACAACAAAATCCCATGCTCCAATTGTAAGACGAGCGGGAGTAATTGCAGCAATAGCGGTGTGCCAACAGCATTCACCCTCTCACAGGCCCATCAGGAGATTGCCTCGCTGAAGCAGAAAATACTGCGATTAGAAGCGGAACTCGAGAATCGCTCCAGCGGAGACGATGATTCGTCCATTCGAAAACAATCGGAAACGTCCTCTCTACTGACCTTGAGTCCTGCAGAGAATAAAACTGACGGCGGTGCTTTGAAGCAATACTGGGGTGGCATACACTTTCGCCCTGTGCGCTCCTCCAACAGCATATGGCTTGGGCCGTCGTCTCTACATTCTTATATTCAACGACTCAGTGAATTTTTGAGTCTTAAGCTCCATCAGGAACTCCCCGCCCACCAACTGCTTCCCATTTCCGCCAGTGACAATAAGCTGCTCGACAGACCAGTTAAGAACCTTGAAGGGAATTTAATCGATCGACTTTCTCCAACGTGCGAATGTACAGCAAGAGGTGTCTACCTGACGCCCATACAAGAGGATTATTTCGTCAATTATTTCTGGCAGACTTACCATGTCTCGATGTTCCCGATCTTGGATGAAGCTCAATTCAAGAAGTATCACCAGAGCTTATGGACTGCTGGTGGCAAGGAAAGGAGTCCATCTGCACTTGTTGATATTATTGTTGCCATGTGCATGCAGTATCACATCTCCACACTACCCTTGAAATCTCAGGGCTTGCTTGTGGAGGGCAAGGATGCCCTGGTGGCCGGCCGGTGGCATTATTGGCGTGGGCAGACCTTGCTCACGTACGAATCAGAAAACCCTTCGATATCCACATTGCAATGCCATCTGCTCTGTGCGATATATTTGTGCGGCGGATCTTTCCATAACATGATGGATAATGCAGTGAGTTTAGCAGTCCGTACTGCCTACGCCCTCGGTCTTCATCTGGAACCCCCATCGAGTATGCCCGAGCCGGAGCGCGAGATGCGGAGGTGTTTGTGGTGGGCTGTCTACGTTATGGACACTAGAGCTGGGATGAAGTTCGGGCGTCCCTTTAGGGTGCATGACACTCATGCTATGCCAAGTCTTCCCAGCGATACCTTTGAAGCTGCAAGGATATCTGGATCCGCCTTTGTTCCCGTTGACGAAAATACTACCTGGTTGAGTTACAATCTCTACCAGATCAAGCTCTACATTACAGTTAGAGCAGCCCACAGCTCTCTTTTCAACGACGACTTTCATTTTCAAGAAGGTCAGACTATATGGGATGACCCATGTGTACTGCAAGCTAGCGCTGAGGTCTTAGCCCGACATATCCCGCGCCTCCAAGAATGGTCTGATAATGTCCCTGATGCTCTAAAGTCCAAGCGTCAAAATCATGGGAGACCCCTCTCTGTCGACGGCACACATGTGGCAATTGAGCAATTTGCTCCTCACTGGCTACAACGACAGCGCATCCTCCTTGAGCTCACTTATCACCATCTATGCATCGGCCTGTACCGGTCCATGATATCCTTTAGATGCACACCACCGACAGGGAGTTTGGCCGAAGAGATCGCTATGCGGTGTGCTACTCACGCTGTGGCATTGACGAAAATTACACATCAGGTCATTGAGGAAACATCGATACTTGATGGATGGCATGAAGCTTTTTACACTCAATGGAATGCCGCAATAACGTTAATCGGTTTCAAAATGGTTTACCCTCACGCACCACTCGCTACGGAAGTCAAGAGCGCCATCGGTCTAGCAGTATCAGTATTCGATAACTTCGGAACCAAATTTGCTGTTGCAGCAAATGCAGCGAAAATTGTGCGGGGTTTATGTGTCGACGCCGGTATCCTTGCAGAGCCAAAATTGGTTCAGCAGGGGTATTTGAGCTACTCCGATGTGAACCTCCCGGACAGTCTCGGCGATTTGAATCGAGGACTCTTTAACAATGGTGACATAGCTTTTCGTCCGGGAGGCGATCCTGATGGTCATTCGGAGCTAGACTTGTTGGGCTTGGCATTTGACGTTGATTACTGGAATAGTGTGGATATGCTCTGGCCGGAAGGTAGTAGTCTGGCTTGACCTACAGGGTAGCAAATCGATATCATACAAGGCCTTCACGAAAGCTACACTAGAAAGAAGACTCAATCTAAGCTTTAGTAAAGGATACAATCTTACAGCAATATTAGAGAGCCTGGAATTGCAAATAAAGAAAAGAGTTGCAGATTTTTGTCTATTTAAAGTCCATAAATCCATAATATCAGTACTAGATCTAGCCGCATGCCCAGGAAATCGTAAGACAAGAAACAAGGCAACAGAAACAAGAAGAGAAACAGTGAGGTATTTTTCGCTATTTTGTTGATGCAGATCCAACCATACGTGTGCGCTCTGCGATATCTAGAGCTTGTCAAATGCTTCAATTGCAGCCTTTGCAGTGGAAGTCGAACTGGCGGGGTTCTGACCAGTGACGAGTCGTCCATCAACAACGTGGAAGTCATCCCAGATTCCAGCAGATCGCTCATCTAGAATGAGGTTAGCACCGGATCTTCAAGATAAGATATTGAGTAAAAGACTTACACTTCGCACCCAAACGCTCGGAAAGCTCCTCTACCATTTCCGCACCCAGTCCCCTCAGCTCAGACATGATACCCATAGTATGCTCTGCCTCAGTTGTGAACCCCGTGATCTTCCTCCCCTTAATAATCGGCTGCCCAGTGGAGCGATCCAACAGGTTCGTGAAAATCGCAGGTCCATGGCAAACGGATGCAACAATGCCGCCATTTACCCAGACTTGTTCCGCGATATTCTGCAGGGCGCTAGCAGTGGGGTAATCGATCAGAGAAGCATGACCCGCAGATGCGAAAAGCAGGCCGTACTTGGATCCGTCAAGCTCAGAGGCCTTGGGCATGTTGTCGAGCTTCTTGCGGAACTCGCTGCTCGTATTGTTCCAGATCTCTAGGTCTTCGCCGTTGAGGAAGTCGGGCTGCTGGGATAGCCAGTCTGCAGTGTAGCTGCCGGTCTCGGAGGCGAGATCGACTTCGAAGCCTGCTGCTACGAGGGCCTTGTATGGATGCAGAGCTTCGATTATAAAGAGACCGGTCGTCTCCTTGCCATCGAAGAGGGTGGCGCTGGCGGAGGTGATGGAGATTAGGGCTTTGCGGGCAGGCATGATGATGTTGCTTGGTGAAATAGACTCGAGATTGGATGTTGTTTTGGATATAAGAGGCAGACTCAGAAATCTCTTTAACTTGCAATGCTGATGCTTTGATTGCTTTGAAGGATGCTGATTAGGAATATTTGCTGCGGAATCGTTCCTCTATTTATACTTAGCTTTGAATGAGCTCCGAGGCAGAGTGCCATCATGTTCTCCGGGTCTCCGCTTCCAACCAAGAGTCTGCAGACAACAAGGGGGAGCTACGGTTCTGGAGTTGACGGAGTTGAGGATGTTGGTAAGCGCTAGATGTTAGTGCGACCGTAAGATTCCGGGCCCCTAGTTTAGCAAGAACGTTGAACATTGGCGATATCCGGAGCTGCGGAGTATCGTAGGCTCCCTTACTCCGTAACTCCGGGATTCCCTTCATTCCCCTTCATGCACTTCCCCCATTACAGCATCAACATTACCGAGCCCCAACGATTGGTACGCCTAGGCTATTCTCAAGGCACACCCACGTAACACCGCAGGCTCTATGACGCTCCGCTCAGCTGATCCGCTCGACACACCTGAGATTGTGTTCAACTACTTTGACACCGGTAGCGGTGACTACTCTAAAGATCTCGAGGCTATCACAGAGGCTATCCATCTTGCTCTTGACGCGTTTGCTCGTCAGCCTGTCGATGTGAAGGAAGTACTGCCCGGGAAGGATATCACCTTGACAGAAGATATCCACGACTATATCATGAACCCGGCTTGGGGGCACCATGCCTCGTGTACGTGTCCTATCGGCACCGATGAAGATCCAATGGCCGTCTAGACTCGAAGTTCCATGTCCATGGCGTGGATGGTCTTCGCGTGGTAGATGCTTCAGTATACCCACGCATTCCCGGTACTTTCACTGCCGTGTCGACTTACATGGTGGCGTAGAAGGCAGCAGAGAATATTGTAAATGATGCAAAGATGAGTAACTAAAGTCTTTGTTGTGTAGCAGGAGCCGTTTTCTGCACATATATTTAGATATAGACACAGTGGGCCATTGGGTACCTCATTCTTGTCTGTACACACCTCTTTATTACTTTTACCAAGATGATTTCAACGAGAAGGAGAGAAAAGGCACAGCACTGAGCTTTGGCAAGACCGATGGATCGGATCGTGGGTTTTCAAGTCGGATCAAATTAAGGCACTTGCCGATGTGGCTTGCTGAGCGTGAACTGATTCCGAACAGTGATCCCGAGAGATACCTGCTCGGGTCCTTTTTTACCGTGGGGTTGCAGTGTAAAGGAAGAATATAAGACCAGCTCACTAGTCGACGAAGCGGACCAAAATGGAGGGTGCGCGGATTTGGGAGTGGTGCAATTATTTGAGCTTTGATATTCTTGGGGACTTGAGATATGGTCGGTTTTTCGGACTCACTGATAACACCGAGGAACGTTTGGACCTCTCCGGAAAGCCACTTCAGGTGGATATCCTCTCCGCTGGATGTCATATGACTGATGAACTCGGTTGTGTTATCACACTTTGACCAAGCTCCTGCGCTAGATGTTGTTCAAGACACGACTTGGTCCTGTACTCGGAGGCCGGTCGTTTCACGACAACGCTCGCTTGCGAGATTTCTGTCTCCAAAAGTAAATGAGCGACGAAAGTCCTGGAGCCAGGACGGTGACAGCAACGAAAGGGAAGCACAGACATGTTCGAATAATACCTCAACGGCCGAGACCCACAAACAGGTCAAAGCTACACAATCGGCGATCTTGCCTGTGAAAACGTCCTTCTGGTGGTATCAGGCCCAATCGACATCCGAACATCTCCGCAACATTCTACTACCTAACACACCACCCCTCCAAGCTCTCAATATTGCGGCGTGAAATCCACAACACCTTCTCCAACGAATCCTTTATCCGTTACACCCCCACGGCCCTCGAGGCACTGTCCCTATCTCCGCTCCTGCATAGAACAAAACCTCCACCTCTCAGTTCCAATACAGGACCACCTATCGAGGGTAATCGTGGGCCTAGGACTTGCCACTGACGAATGCATCACGGATTAGGTGTAGATGAATGTCGGTGTGAGTCCTGACGAGATTCATCTCAGTGCGATGCACGTTCAGGTCCCGTTTGCATTTCTGCCGAAACATTGGCTGGACAATGACATGGCGCTAGAGCCGGCTTTGATTCCGTTTAGTGCGGGTGCGACGGGTTGTCCCGGCCGGCAGTTGGCGATCATGGAGTTGTGTTTGGCTATTGCGAGGTTGCGGTGGAGGGTGGACCTTGAGACAGCGAAGTTGAGTATCAATGAGGGGCTCGTTTGTTGGCGAAAGCATTGGGCCTAAGCTACGATTTGCTCCTTTTCCTCCAGCGCATGGTGAGTTATAAACCTTTTTGGCGAAGATTTTGCGATTGCCCGAGTGGAGAGAGGGATAAATTGATATGGCGGAGTGATGAGGATGAGCAGGATAAACATCCGTTCCTCATGTTGATGGAATGAGCACGCCTATATTCAAATGTATACACTACATAGACATAGTTGGTTCTCTCTTATATCCACGTTAAGATGTTCATCTGTATACACTCCCGAATGTCTGGTTCTGGGGAGGAAGTACCAGGAAAGTCGGACGGGGGTATTTCCATGTTCCCAAGGCTCCACTGCTGTCAACCCCGCTCGCCAAAAAGCCCGAAGGCGAAAGGGAAAAACATACACCACGAGGCAGGTAAGCCAGCATCCAACCAGCACCTAGAACTGGCAGTGTCTCCACTCGAAGAGGTTCGTCCGCTATCGGTGGCTGTCATAAGGGCTGTCATAAGGCAGCCGATATTCCAAATAGACCGCCACATCAAAGTCTACCAGCTGGGCCAGGCCGTCAGAAACCCGATACGAACTGCGCCAGGCAACCTAAGCTAGATGGGACATCAGCAAAAGTCCATGTCAGGAAGGTCCTTAGCGAAGGGCCCGCATGTCGAACGCTTCCCCGGACCCGACCACTCTGGCAACATGTTCGCCAAACGGGTGATGCACGATGCAGCTCTGCCGGGATTTGTGCCATGCAAGGCAAAAGGCACCGGGTACCCGCGCAGCGGTCGGCCAATGCAGCGCGACCACGTTCAGTGGCGCGTGGTCGGTGCAAAAATGTACAAACCTTCGGTATTTCGGGCGATTCGAGGCCTAGCGGGGACCTCACGACACGATAACGTGGAGAATATGCCCGAGAAGAGTATTTTGCATCATGGCGGATACCTGACACAAAGTAAATTGGCATTGCGACATCTCCATTGGACGTGATAAAACCCCGGCCGCTCCTCCGAGGCCGAGGCCGTTGACAAAAGTCAAGTGGAGCCCAGCTTGAATCATGTCGCGTTACCGCGTTGTTGGGTTCTTAAACTCTTGCCTAGTCGAGCAAGCCTCCGAGAACCACCGAAATGTTGAACGGTGATCAGCCATTGTGCGGTGCAGATCTATGGGCTGATTTCAAAAGAATCAGGGTAGGTGTTTGCTACCCGCCCGGATGTCCGGAGGGGTGCGGCTTGCCGGGGGTACTATCTGCTTCTCTACGTGTTTTGATGTTGTCAGGGGTCCAGGACGGATCCATGTTTGGCGGCAAAATTAACCGTGGTTGATTTTCATTATTTTCATAAAATGCCACCGACGGCCAGAATGACGGTCACGGCAGTCAGACAGCTCCAGAGTAGCTCGTTCGTTCGGACTGGGGATAGATGATCTCCTGCAGGAGATCCCCTAGTTTTGAAAAATTCTTCAGCGGCCATGCGAACGGGGTCAAACGTGAGGGCGCGTCCATGTGGGTACCCACCGGGGCAGGGGCCCATTTGACCAATACCGGACACCGGAGAATGACAGGCGCCGTTGGAAGCGGGAAACCTGGGGATCGGCGTTTGAATCCTGCAGCTGCCAGATGCTGCATTCTGCAGCTTAATGCGTTGTGCACCGTCATGGGTGATCCACCCAGGCCCAGGACGTCGGGGTCCAGACCCCGACACGGCGGTTCCTGTGGCTCGACTGTTTGGGATTCGAACGTAACGCAATTGGAAGATTCTTGTACGGCCAAGGCTCCACCCGGAAACCACGTAGAGTTACGACTGGCTGACTGCACGTAGGGGAAATAACCCGGTTCATGCGCTGATCAAAGGGGATAAAAAAAGGTGCTCGTGCTTTTTGAACGTGGGGACCTCGGACTAGCGTTCTTCGCAAATCCCCCCACCCCCTCCCCTCACCGTTCACTGGGCACCTAGAACTCTTGGGACGCTTGGACTTTGCGTCGGACTAGAAATATGGCTGCTCCACCTGGCTTCTTCATGGGAAGGCATGCCTGAGTCTTCTATCCTCATGCGACCCCTTCAGGTCAATGGCGTCACCGGCGATGGGGGAGCTCCGGATGCTCTGGAACCCATCGCCGTCGTTGGCCTTGCTACGCGTTTTGCGCATGCCGCCTCTACGGAATGCCTATGGGAGCTTCTGTTGCAGGCGCGTTCGACCTGGTCACCCATCCCGAAAGAACGATTCAATGCCGCCGCGTTCTACCATCCGGATCCCGAGCATGGAGGCACGGTGGGTTCGCCATAGTTATTGGAATACTTATGAAACGTCAAAATGCTGAACAGGATCTAGTTTCATGTACAAGGAGGTCATTATCTCACCGAAGACCCTGCCTTTTTCGATGGATCGTTCTTCAATATTACGAGGAATGAACTGTTGACCATCGATCCACAGCAGCGGTTGGTGATGGAGAATGTCTTCCACGCCCTTGAGAATTCCGGAATTTCCATGACCGATGTGCTGGGCTCAAACACGTCCGTGTTTGTCAGCGGATTCAATCACGACTATCTTAGCATCCTCAATTCTGATCCGGAGACGAATATCAAGTACAAGCCCACCGGAGTCAGCAACGCGATTCTATCGAACCGAGTGAGCTGGTTCTTTGACTTTAAGGGTCCAAGCATGACCATTGATACTGCTTGCTCTAGCAGTCTAGTAGCATTGCACCTCGCAGTTCAAAGCTTGCGGGCTCGAGAAACAAACATGGTAGGTCAATTGTGTTTCTAACGGGGGGTGAGGGAATCGTGTGAGCTAACTTGTCAATTCAAGGCCCTTGTCAGCGGCGTAAGTATCCTGGAGAACCCGGCGGAGACCATTGGCATGAGTCACCACGGTCTACTCGGCGCTCAAGGACGGTCCTTTAGTTTCGATGCTCGGGCAGAGGGCTATGCCCGCGGAGAGGGTGTTGGTACGGTAGTTCTGAAGCCGTTGTCCATCGCCGTGAGAGATGGCGATACGATCCGCGCTGTGATACGTGAGACCGGAGTCAACCAGGACGGTCGAACACCGGGGATAACGGTGCCCAATGCTGAAGCCCAGGAGCGATTGATACGGGAAGTGTATTGGAGAGCGGGTCTGGGTATGGAAGATACGAGATTCGTCGAGGCTCACGGTACTGGCACCGCAACTGGTGATCCAATTGAGGCTGGTGCGCTTGCCCGGGCATTTAAATGCAGACGAGACACTCCTCTGTACATCGGCACAATCAAATCCACCATTGGGCACCTCGAAGGTGGCTCCGGTATTGCAAGTCTCATTAAATCAATCCTCATTCTCGAATCTGGCATCATTCCACCCAACTTCGATCTTCAGCAGGTCAATCCTAAAATCCTGGCGGCCGACTGGAACATCGCTTTCCCAACGAAGAACACCCCGTGGCCATCATCGGGACTGCGAAGAATATCTGTCAACTCGTTTGGAATCGGAGGCACTAACGGTCACTGTGTCCTCGATGACGCCTACCACTACCTCAATCAACGACGCATACCAGCTGCCCATAATACAACAATGACCGTACCGAAGCTCGCGAGTCTCAGAGGAAGAGCTTTGTCATCAACACGATCAGTCAAGGACGCGGATCACAGCCGATCAAGCTCGGCAGATGGAAGTGATCGTTCTGTCAGTAGTGGTGCCTTCGTCGACACGCCCACGAGTGACACGTTCTGCTCCTCCCCCGTCTTCGGTTCATTAGCCTCATACACAAGCCTCATGAGTGTTCCCCGAATCTTCATGTTGTCAGCCTTTGATGAAGATGGCGTCAAGCGAAATGCATCGGCATACGCCCATTATCTCGACCGCAAAACGAACCTTTGCAATAGCCTTGACAGGGTTATGGACGACCTTTCCTTCACCCTCTCGAATCGGCGGTCGTTATTCCCATGGAAAAGCTTTGTGACTGCATCGACACCGAAAGAGCTTGCTTGGAAGCTGTCAGAGTCTACTTTCACCAAGCCCATCAGATCGACTCGTACACCGGAAATTTCTTTCGTTTTCACAGGACAGGGCGCTCAGTATCAAGCAATGGGTAGAGCTCTGTTGGCATACCCTGTTTTCCAAGAGTCACTGGAGGAGGCTTCGGACTACATTCGTCGACTTGGAAGCCCGTGGTCACTTATCGGTAAGGCGCCTTGAAGTTTATGCATCCTCAAAAAATCAACTAACACGTTCTAGATGAACTGCTGACTGAGAGGAAATCCCCCCGAGTTGACCTTCCTGAGGTTGCGCACCCACTCTGTACGGCACTACAAGTGGCAATCGTTGACCTATTAGCCGCTTGGGGTGTATTCCCAAAGTTTGTAACGGGACACTCGTCTGGCGAAATTGCCGCCGCATACTGTGCCGGTAAACTATCCCGAGAGGGCGCGTGGAAGGTTGCATACTACCGTGGATACGTTTCGTCAAAGCAACTTTCCACCAATGGAGCCATGATGGCCGTGGGACTGAATTCCTCACAGCTTGAGCCATACCTTGATATTGTTCGAAAAAGCCACACCGGGGAGCTTATCATTGCTTGCTACAATAGCCCCAAGAACAATACCGTCTCTGGCGACGAGATAATGATAGATGCACTAAAGGAACTGCTGGATACCGACGGCATGTTCGCTCGAAAGCTGAATGTCAAGAATGCGTACCACTCAGCGCACATGGTCGCCATCGCTGAGGAGTACCTACAGCTTATGGGAAACATCTCATCTGGACGGCGGTTGGCCGTTCCCCACGTGGTGCACATGGTCTCAACCGTCACCGGAGAAGAAGTTTTAGATGAACACCTTCCTGGCCAGTACTGGATGGATAACATGGTGTCACCTGTGCAGTTCACCAAGGGTCTGACTACAATGAACTCTTGGTCATCAGACACCGGCGAGAGCATGACACATATCGTGGAGATAGGACCGCATACGACATTGCAAAGCGCCATCAAGGAAACGATCGGCCTGAGCAAGGATGGATCGGCCGTCAAGTACCTGGCAGTCTTGAAACGCAACGACTCCAGTCTCAACGTTTTGCTAAGCACTGTTGGATTCTTGGCGGCGGATGGCTGCTCAGTGGATTTGCACAAGGTGAACCTCGCCTCGCGACCACACGCAAAGCCATGCAAAATGCTGGTCGATTTACCACCTTACGCCTTCAAGCACACGGAGAAAGTTCTTTACGAGAGCCGTTTGAGTAGGAATGTGCGACAAAGAAAATTCCCGCGCCACGATCTGTTTGGTGCCCCTGTCGCGGATTGGAATGCGAAAGCCCCAAGGTGGAGACATTTCGTGCGATTGAACGAAAATCCTTGGCTTAGAGACCACATGGTGAGTATTTGAAGATCCTTGCTATGATACAATTTGCTAATATCTAGTAGGTCACTGGAAATTATGTCTACCCCGGAGTTGGATATCTCGTCATGGCTATCGAGGCCTCGCGCCAATTGGCCGGCGACAAACACATCATGGGATTTCAACTGCGTCGAGTTTCCATCAGGAGAGCTTTAATCGTCCCGGAGACCAAGGAGGGGATTGAAGTCAGCCTGTCCATGGAAATGGCGGAGATCTCATCCGAGTCAAGAGTCTGGCGCCGCTTCCAAATTAGCTCTTACAATGAATCCAGCGACGATTGGACAGAACACTGTTCAGGATATATCCATGTTGAGCTTCAGGCGTCTCCCGACCCTGTCGACAACGGCCGCGAGAAAGCAGAGGAAGCACGAACGTGGAAGGCTGATCTGAAACATGCTCATGAAACATGCAAGAGATCAATTAACTTCCACACCACCTACAACAATCTTCAAACAGCCGGACTAAAATTCGGTCCGCTCTTCCGCAATCTAGGGAATGTGCAATCAAGTGGCTCGGGGATGGGATTCATGACCGGCACCGTAACCGTTCCAGATATTGCGGAGTCAATGCCAAAGGGGTACATGCACGCCCATTTGATCCACCCAGCGACGATGGATAGCATGATTCATATGATGATAGCCGCAGTGCTCGATTCCACCGGAAAATCCTCCCTGGAGAAAATCAGACTACCCACGTATATTCGCGACATGTGGGTATCAGCAGATCTGAACTCCACGCCCCGTCACAAGTTCACGGGGCACGCTTCCGTCACTATTGCCGCATCTGAGAAGTTCGAAGGCAAGATTCGAATCATGGACGAAGCCAGCAATGAGAACCGAATTCGTATGGATGGGATTGAGCTCACGCCTCTTGAGTCTGGTCTCGTGGAAGAAAGCGAGCGGCATTTGTGCACTGCTATTGAATGGAACCCCGATATCCATTTCCTAAATTCGAAGACTGCTTGTGAGCTCAGCTCGATTGGAAATGTTGATCATGAACAAAACCGATACTGGATTAAGCGCCTTCAACTCGCTACCATGCTCTATGTCACCGATGCCTTGGTTGAACTAAATGGCATTGATGTGATGACCCTTGATCTTCACATGCGCAGGTTTTGGGACTGGATGAATCACACGCAGGACCTTCTCGTTAGTGACAAGATGATTCATCTAACCTATGCCGAGTTCAAGGAAGTCTCGCGGGACAGTGCGTTGAAGGAATCTATCTTCAGGGAAATCGAAGCGCACAGTGCAGAGGGTGCAATCACCGCTCGCATGGGGCGCAACATTGCTGCAGCTATTCGTAAAGAATCTGACCCTCTGCATCTGATGTTCGGTCAAGATGCTGTCATGGAAGGAGTCTACAAGGAGGGCCTTCAACTCTACGATCTTCCGCAGCATCTTCAAAGTCACCTTTCTCTTCTGCGACATCAACATTCAGAATTGAACATCCTGGAGATTGGTGGCGGCACAGGAAGTTTTACTGCAGAGGTTCTGAAAGTACTCTCGCCAGAGTCGGATGCGCGGACTTCCCGAGGTAGTATCGCACAGTATACCTTTACCGACATATCGTCTAGGTTTTTTGAAAAAGCAAAGCAACGCTTCCAACCATGGAGCGATCTCATGACATTCCAGTCCCTCAACATCGAAAGAAGCCCTGTTGACCAGGGTTTCCAGACTGGTAAATACGACTTAATATTTGCTGGGAATGTCATCCATGCCACAGCCAACCTCTACACTGCCCTAGGCAATCTGCGCTCTCTGCTTCGACCAGGTGGACAGTTGATCATGCAGGAGGGTACAAGACAAGATTTCCTGTGGTACCCGCTTGTCTTCGGCCAACTTCCTGGATGGTGGCTTGGCAATGAGCCTATAAGACAATGGTGTCCGTATATACCAGCCACCGAATGGAATACAATCCTCACAGAGTCTGGGTTCTCTGGCGTCGACATCGAGTACCCGAGCTCGACCCAGGAGGATTTGAGTTGGCAGAGCATTCTTGTTTCGACGGCCGCCGATACAAACATCAAACCACCTCACAATGTCATCATTTTATCATCTGAATCACATGTTACGGCAGATACAATCGGGATCCTTCGTCAAATGTTCCCGCAGATACAAGGTGGCACTAATGTGATCACGATAAAACCGTCGGAACTCGACCATGTCGCTTTCCAGAACACGCTCTGTATCTCTTTGCTCGACCTCGAAAGAAGCTTCCTCTCTGAGATCGACGAAAAGCAGTACACGGCAGTTAGGAAGATGCTAATGGAATGCCAAAACCTGCTGTGGGTGACACCTGATTCCCGCGAAAACCCTTTCGCCAACATGAGCATGGGTTTGCTTCGCACAGTTCGCTGGGAACGTGACGCAGATGGCTCAAACATCGTGACCTTGACAGTCGCAAATCCCAAAGAAGTCCCTGCTAGCCATCTGGCTATCAACATCCGCAAAATCATCGCCCGTCAATTTCTGGGACAGAATGACAATGATCGTCATGCCGAATATCTTTTGAAAGATGACCTAGTTCACATTGGTCGTTTGTGTGAATGGGAGAAAGCGGATGATTTCCTTGCTATGCAGGGTTTGAATGCGGCGCCCGAGCTTAAGAGCCTTGGTGATTTGGACGGTCCTATTGAGCTTGTCCCCAGTACAAATGACCTTCACTGGATTATGGACGACTCACACGGGACTCCCCTGGGAAAAACGGAAATTGAGGTCGAGGTCCGCGCAGTCGGTCTAAATCCCGAACCCGTTGCTTCCAATTGGTCGAATGAGGCTTCTGGTATCGTCAAGGAAGTAGGTCTCGCCGTGGAAAGCCTGGTACCAGGTGACCGTGTTGTTTTCTTGAGTACGGGCAGCACCTGCTTCCGGACGCTGGCCCGAGTCGACCAAGCCCTGGCAGTCAGATTGCCAGAAAAGATCCCGTTCGAGGTTGCTGCTGGGATACCTTCCACGTACACAGCTGCACTTTACGGGCTTGGCGATGTTGCCAGGCTTAGTGAGGATGACACTGTCCTGATTCACACTGGCGCCTCTGTTCTCGGTCAAGCGGCTATACAATACGCGAGAATGATCGGAGCCGAGATTTACACCACTGTCTCGACACCAGAAGATCAAGCATTCATCACTTCAGAGTATGGCGTTCCCGAGGAGCGTGTCTTTTCCAGTGGAGATCTCAGCTTCGCGAAGGGCATCATGAGAAGCACAAAGGGCGCTGGTGTCGATGTCATTTTCAACACCCTGACCGGCGAGGCCTTGCAAGAGTCCCTGGGCTGTATCGCCCCGTTCGGCAGGTTCATCGAAGCATCCAACAAAACCGCCCGGGACAATGCCACGATTGACCTTGCTCCACTTCAGCAAAACGTGACAATGTCCAGTATGGACATGCCTCTCCTGATTGAACAACGCCCGAAACTCGTTCGACGTTTGTTGGCAGAGGCATTGAAGTTGTTCTCTGAGGGGAAGATTAGCCAAGTTCACCCAATGACTGTCATGGATTTCACACAGATCAAGGAAGGTATAAAGTCTCTGCGCGATAGCCAAAGGCCAGGCAAGACTATTTTTATGCCTGACCCTTCGAATCTCATTCCTGTCGCTCCCCAGAAATTGCCTCCTTACCAATTTGAAAGCAATGCATCCTACCTCCTTGCTGGTGGTCTTGGTGGTCTAGGACGCAGTATAGCTCGTTGGATGGCTGATCGCGGTGCGAAGAATCTGATATTCCTCTCACGCTCCGGAAGGGTGACCGAGATGGTTGAGGAGATGAATGCCGACCTAAAGAGTGTTGGTTGCAACGTTCACATTTTCTCCTGTGACGTTGCTGACGCGGACCGTCTACGAGCTGTTGTCAACGAATGCTCGGCCTCATTACCGCCGATCAAAGGATGTATCCAGGGGTCCATGATTCTACGGGTCAGTCTTACCAAGTACCCTTCGAATACTATTTGCTGACTTGATATTCAGGATGGTGCTTTCGCCAGCATGTCGTTCGAGGACTGGCAAGCCGCAATCCGTCCAAAAGTCCAGGGTTCATGGAACCTGCACCATACCCTCCCTCAGGATCTCGACTTCTTTGTGATGTTGTCCTCAGTTGCCGGCATTTTCGGTAACCGTGGCCAATCCAACTACGCAGCCGGGAACACCTTCCAAGACGCACTGGCAGCATTCCGGATTGCCCGAGGGTTGAACGCATCCAGTATCAACCTCGGCAGTGTTTCAAACGTGGGGTGGGTTGCGGAGAACCGAAGCTCGATGCGCACGCACACCGCGACGCTCTTCGAGCTTTTGCGGGAAGACGAAGTGCACGGAGCCATTGAGTTCTTAGTCGACACCAGATACAAAAAGACCAACAATGATACCATGCATCCCTCGCAGCTGGTCCTTGGCCTTCCGGATGCCCAGACGTGTCGACAAAATGGCATTCCACCCCCGACATATCTCAACTACTCTCTTTTCACGCACCTTCGCACAACAGCCACGGCCAAAGCCACAGAAACAGCCGAACAAAAAACCATGAACACAGCCGCGCTTCTCGCTGCAACATCCAATAAAGACGACGCTATAACCGTCGTCTCAAATGGCCTTGTCGAACGACTATCCTCCCTCCTCGCCATCCCAACGTCTGAACTCGATCCCCGAAGATTCGGTTTCGGAGGCATTGACTCCCTAGTCGCCATGGAATTCCGCTCCTGGATAATCAAGGAGTTGAAAGCCGAAGTATCCTTACTTGATATCATGGGCGCACAGAATATTCAAGGTCTGAGTGAGAAGATCGCTGGGACCAGCCGACTTGTCGGTGAATGATGACTTGTATGAGTTTCCTTTGTGATTGCATTGTTATTTTGTATATACAGTTACGATCCCTTCGTTGATGTGAGACCGAGATGCCCATTATGACTTATGAAGCTGCCTGCGTTTATTTAATGTGGATGTTGAGTATTTACGAGTTTATTATATCTGCATCTAATAAATTCCAATATTTGAGATGGGTGCTGTTTGCAGGATACATAATAAGATGCAGTTGAGTGCAATGCTGTTCCTGCTATAGAGTTGCCAAGCTGGGCCGTACTCGGACTTTGGGATTCTTTGGCTTTTGGGAATCCAGATCTCAGCGCCTTCCATATCCAAATTCATACTATGGACATAAATAAATATTTGGAAGAAAGAATTACAATGTTACAGTCAAGTCAGTAGAGAGTAATTCAAGCCTTCAAATAATATCATGACTCATGGCCCAGATCTACACCGTCGCCTGATCACGTGATACGATGGAGGCGGGTTGGCAGAATCCCACCGCCCAGATAACAAATTTCGTTATCGCCGTCTTTTTTCACGACCGGCCAACCGTCCTGCTCAAGTTGCAATCATCCAAAACTACCTCGTCTTCCGGCTGACTGTACTTTATCAACCAAGATGGTCCGTCAACTCAAGCACCACGAGAAGAAGTAAGTTCCGGCTGCCACCAAAGACGCCCCAGCGTTCAACAATCTCCGAATAAAGCTTAAGAACAATCTCTAACCTTGAACCAGACTTCTCCGGAAGGTCGATTTCCACACCTACAAGTCTGATGCCAACCACCGCGAGCATGTGATCCGCCAGCGATACCTCCTCCAAGACCCTATGGACTACCGCAAATACAACGCCCTGTGCGGTTCGCTCCGCTCCCTGGCACACAAGCTCTCTCAGCTGGACCCTGACTCGGATCCCGTGCGCAGGAAGATGGAATCTGAAATGCTGGATAAGCTGTGGCGGATGGGTATTTTGAAGCAGTCGCGCGAGCAGGGCGCCGGGTTGTCGAAGGTCGAGCGCGAGGTCACAGTCTCTGCGTTCTGTCGACGCAGACTGGCGGTTTTGATGGTCCGTACCGGCATGGTGGAGACTATCAAGGCCGCGGCCACTTTCATCGAGCAGGGTCACGTCCGCGTCGGAACTGAAGTTGTCAACGACCCGGCATTCTTGGTGTCGCGGAACATGGAGGACTTTGTCACCTGGGTCGACTCCAGCAAGATCAAGCGCAACATCATGCGGTACCAGCAGAAGCTGGATGACTTTGATCTTCTGTGAGGGATGGATATGCAGAAAAGGCTGTCTCCGAAAAGCATTTTGTGGTCTTGATTTGATATACCCGGCGCTTTATGCATTGTCTATCGGCCTGGCGTCCCGAGGAATTTACGATATTTTGTCTTTATGAACATTTCCCTGTAACGATAATCACACTTTGACCTTCCATGAGCATCTCCGGTCCAACAGTGTCCACCGCGATAGACCAACACTGATCAACCCGGTGAGCAATACGGCCGCATAAAATCCAACGAGAGCCCGCGGCGTAATCGATTGCCGCAGTCCACCATTTATGGAGACAGTCAACAGCATAACGAAAGCGGCTATGGAATAAACGGTTCCATGGAAGTGACAGTACCCTTCCGTGCGGCACAACTGGCCTGTACACACAGGGGCGAGTGAGACGCAACCCCTCGACCCAAATCGGGGTGAAACATTTAATGTCTTTGTAGTCGGAGGTCGAGCGTTGGCTTGGAATGACCCAACTGAAGCAGAATAGATCCCAACAAGCCAATATCGCCAATAATTATCGTTTACGCGAGCGCTTGAGTGTGGATTCTTTCGTAAATGACAATCTCATGGTACTCTACATTCCTTTCATTCTAGACCATCCGCCACGCACCGATGTTGGTATCTCAACAAGTTTGAACGACATTCTTCTCCTCCTCAAACTCCCTAGCAGGCATCCATTTGACCGCAATAGGTTCATGCTTGTTACTCCGGATCCTCCTGTCCTTAGACCACAACTGAAATGATAGATCCGCAGGCCCAACCACCACCCTCACATCAAACGTGGTCCTCCAAAATGTCGGCTTCATGTTGTACCAGTGCCGATTTTTCAGTTTCTTATCCACACTGTGAGTGGCGATATCGAGGCTGCAGACCAAGTAAACGCCTGTTTGGCTCATATTTCGGGGAAGATTGTCCGGCGAAAGAGTTGACATGACGATCTGCACTTTCCAGGGCCCATCTTCTCGGCCCGGGTCCATCTTCAATTGGAATTCCTTTTTAACTCCTGTATAGGGAATAGGGTTACCCTGCAATTAGAAGAGATGTTAGCCGTAGTTCAATAGAAATGATCGCAATGGCAAGTAATTTTCAGCCCTACCTGGATCACTATCCAGTCGACTTGATCAACGGCGAAGGTCCTATTGTCTCGGGGATCATGTCGAACAGGCTCCCCGACATGGTTTTCTGGATCGTATATCTTGTCGCAAATGATACCGTAGCTCACGGGGGAGCATCGCGATCCGAAAGTCATAACTCCGCGTTTAATTTGCTGTATCCGATCCAAGACCAGGCCGTGGACAACTACAAGCTGTCTTTGCGAGAGTTAGACTCAATGCTTTTCAGTAACCAAGATGGGACGCATGAAAGCGCTCTACGTACGGCTCGTCCGCGAGAAGAATCTGCATTCCCTCTGCATTGGGATGCATAGGAGCACCGGGCCCGCCGTATCTTTCTAGCAGGTACTTTCTCACGTATGGGGAGCTGCCGAATCCACCCGAAAGAACGAGATATGTCTAGGTCAGCCAGACTCGTTAGTAATTAATTGACCATGGAAATTGGAATCACGCACTATTTGATCATCGGGATACTTAGAATGCATGTGGCGAATATGCCCATCTAAGAGATTGCAAATCTCCGCCGCCTTCACGTCAAAGCAGTTCTTGAGATGTTCCCTACAGCAATGTCAGTCACGTCTAAGGAAGTAAATGGCCATTGTTTACCATGAAATCCGCATCTGCCCATTGTATATCTCAGCTCCCGGAAGATTTGAATTGGGCTCCAAGGAGGGAACATCGAGTTTCAGCCACGGCGTCAATGTAGTCTCCGTGCCAAATGCGCACTTGAGTCTCTGAAAACGGCCGGAGGTCATTCTCCATGCTGCCTCGCTTGGCGAAAGACGGAGTTGCTCACGGACCATTTCCAGCCTGTCACAGATGAGTTGGTGGATTTTTCTGTCGATAAATACCGAGCCAATAGGTTGCCCTGGCATTCTATCAGTCTCCCCGTTCCTCTAAGCCCTGTGTCGTTATACATTACCTTCGACGTGGCCCAGTTGTTCGAGTCGTGTTGGTTCGCCTCGCGATGAAATGAGTTTGAGAACATTGACATCCTGTCCTTCGAATTAGGTGACGGTCACTGTAATTAAAAAGAATATTTACCGTGGTTCCTCCGCCGGCATCGCAGACGAGAATAGTATCATCCACATGGTAATGTTCATTCCCAGCGTAAACTGCAGCTGCCTCTGCCTCGGTAAGACCTATAGAGGCGCGATGATTCGGCGTTCTCGCGCCAATGGCCCGCTCAAGAAGTCTCCGTGTTTCCTCCACCATTCGCACATCCTTCCAGGTAGTGGGAACACTGAAAATAAACTCAACCTTGCGCGATGCAAATTGTGGAATCGTACTATGGAAATGAGAGACCACATGCTGATAGATGCATTGAATGTAGTCTTGAAACCAGCGTTGGGCTTCATGCCGACTGGGAGCTCCAGGGTGCCCATCTTGGTACTGAGGCGCGAGATGTAGCTTGAAGAACTCTTTAACATGCGAGCCTTTGTCTTCTGGGTCACATTGGAACCCCCAGTTTCTAACCGAGTTCGAATCGGGATCGTACTCAATGCAAGTTGGTACTTTGTTCGCCAGTTCTCCAGGGAGCTTTCCCGGCCAGCGTTGGATGGTTTTTGGAGGAAGCCATTCTGGTGCGGATGAATAGGCAACTCCTTATGGATGTCAGCGTACGTGTACCACATGTGCATTCAAATGTACGTTTGAATTTAATCGAGCTTGCTTACCGGTATAGGTCATCCCAAAATCAATACCCACCACAATATCCGGGTTCCATTCATCCCAGCTCTCCGATTTGACCACCACGACTTCTTTATCACCCATTGCGATGCCTGTGAAAATGCTTCTGTATGTATCTGTCAGGGGAGCTGAATACCTGTGACTGCGACAGGACCGGAGGTTCTGGGGTCGTTCTCCTTTCATGTGGAGTAATTCTTTTGGCCCCTTAACAAAGGTACGTCTCGAGAACCCTCGCTTTACCTTAGCTTACTTTTAGCCCCCAGCTAATGCAGCTAACATTCCAACTAATGTAAGTGGGTGGGTAACTTTCAGTTGTGTTGCTTTGCGGCGCTCTCATACCCCGGGTACATTCACACTATCCTATTATAGTTAACAAGCCGGCCCCCGCGATTCATGTCGTCCTTAAATACTACAAAGTTCCCGGGTTACAGCTCTAGCGAGCACCTGCATAATTGATCACACTTCCGTTTGTCATCCGAAAATGAGTGAAACATTTGAAGCTCGACAGGAGAGGGCCGCAGAATCATCATCTGCTGCGGTCACTCCGGAATCATCATCTGCTGCGGTCACTCCGGAATCTTCATCTGCTGCGGTAACTCCGGAATCTTCATCTGCTGCGATCGCTTCGGAATCCTCGTCTACTGCGGTACCTTCGGAGCCTGCTTCTTCAAAAGTGGGAGCGGTTGATTCCTCCAGCGCAGAGAATCCGGCTGCCGCGATTACTCCAGCCCCGAGTGATTCTATGACCACTGCAACAAGGTCTTCTGTACTCATACCGACTACCGCGTTGCAATCGACACCAGGAACGCCTTCCAGTACCCCCAGTGTAACAAAAGTGGCAAGCCACAACAATCTACCCTCAGGGTCTCACAAAGCGGGTTACTCCGGTGGGACTCTAGCAGGAGCCATAGTAGGGTCCATTGCAGGAGCCTGTCTTCTAGCTCTTTTGGCCTTCCTTTACCTTCGCCGTCGCAAAGAACGCAGTCATCCCTCCGAAAAGACTCGAAGTTCCATCACGGTAACATCTGAAACGCCTAAGCAATCTGGACAGATTCACTCTCGCTTTCTCGGTCCTACGGTTGCTAGCCCGCACGAGAAATCTTCTCCGCCTGTCTCGCCTGTCGTCGGCTCTCAATTTGGCTTGTCCTCATATATCCCAGCCCCGGCGGATGACAACACCGTTTGCACACGAATCCAGACTCTTTTCGATCAGGCCAGTCTACACATCGACAATTACTACTCGCATACCAATCCACCACTTCGATTGACACAGGATGTCTTGGCCTGCATGATTCATTATGATTCACCATTCCTACCGTCCCCTCTGGTGACCATACTCTCGAATCCCAGAGCTCAGAGACCTGCTCTCACTCACGTTTTGGTCAGAGCTCTACTGGAGGCTATCCAACCGGGAAGCCAAGGAGTGTCCCTTCTTCCGCCATGCTATACAATGCACCCGCAACAACAGGAAACTGGCGGGTTTAATCTCGGTACACTCCTCAGACCAACGATCTTTCATGGATTAGATCTAACTGACTCTCTAGATGACCATCGTGCCATGTTTGCCTGGCGTATGTTAACTTCACACTTGTATACTCGGAACGACGGCATCCAGGGACCCACGTCGATGGAAATCCAAGGGGATGCGATTACGGCTCTGGCGAAGAGCTTCACTACTGCATTCGCGCCGTACAGTGATCCCAACTTCTCTGAGGCGCATCGTCTTGGCCATCTGACTAGCGTGGTACGGGCAGCCGCCGACCTCGGGGCTTGGCTATTTTCTCAGCCGTGTTTCTTTGAGTTCCGCTGGACTTCGCTTGTTACTCCCTTAAATCAACTCATTATGTTCCCAGCCGTTGTTAAAGTTGCCAATGAACAAGGGCGCCGACTTTCAGTCCCTCATACCTTGGTTGAGGAGACATCGGCACGGATTTGAGAGCCGATTTCGATAACTGCATTCTTGATATTTTGACTGGGTATAATATATAGTGTTCGTGAAAATTTACTGGGAATTGGGATATTCTTCTATGACCAGACAGTGAACTTAGCTTCAACTACAGAATAAATATGTAATGTAATACACGAGACTTGAAAAAACTAGAGTATTTCTCACTAAACAATTTGAGAATAAGAA
This sequence comes from Penicillium sp. S103-07, assembly GCA_037042055.1. NCBI lineage: Eukaryota > Fungi > Ascomycota > Eurotiomycetes > Eurotiales > Aspergillaceae > Penicillium > Penicillium sp. S103-07. The sequence continues at coordinate 97,685 of JAXQJQ010000014.1, read as the reverse complement.
TACGAGATCTCAGGTATCAGATAAATAGAAGCATGTGGAAATTGGAACGAAGAAAAGGGAAATAAAAACCAAAAACGGAAGGTGTACAACAGAGATTCTGCCCATATCGTAACTCATGGACCAATATCCAGTTCTTCGGTGGTGGGTCCCAAAAAGTGTTTTGTCTCAGTCGTAGTTCCCTTGGACCGACGCCAGGCCAACATATCATGCATCTCGTAGTTCAGGGGGGCTTTTGGCCCCATGACCTCCATCACATCTGTTGTGGGTCCATTCGATCCAGACCACAGACTGTTCTGATCTGATAGGCTGCGAACTGTGTGTTTTGACAGGGAATCGGCTCCAAGTTCATGCACGACGGGTGATTCGGGAATGGCCGATTCGGGATGACCCAGCCGCTGGAGATGACCCAAAACCACCATCAGGCTGTGATGACACAACAACAGGCGCTGGTTCTTGCTCTGGGCGCGCTGGCTATCTCGGTAGACCCAACGTAGTTGCCGCCCCAACGTAAGCCTTCCATTGCGGGTCTCTTTCTCGACTCTCATGGGTTCAATGAGGATGGCTGCTTCGCGGGCTGCATCTGCCACGTCCTCAAGGGTGTGGTCAATCCAGCTACACTCGCTGGCTGCCAGGAGAGGCTCCTTCAGCTGACGCAGGCGTTGGGCCTCTCGAAGCTGGGAAAGCGTATGGGTTGTCGTCTTGAGTAGTTCGGCTGTCTGTTCGTTGACGGACGACAAGTGCAAGTCCCGCCCCAGGGCTCGCAAAATCCCAGGTGTTTTCTCTTTGGGGGCGGTTGGCATGTGATCATCTGGGGAAGATGTAGGCTGCTTTCCTTTCTGATGGCGTGAAAACGAGAAGCGTGATCGCCCCTCGGTCAGCTCCATTTTCTGTACCGCGAACTTGGTCGTGCAAGGAGCGGAATAGCTTGTATCAGTTGACATAGTAGGGAAGTGCAGGAGGCACCTTTCTCCGCTTTATCCTGCTGTTCCAGTCTCAAGTGCTCTCGGAATGACTAGCAAGGCGGGCAAAGGGACAGATTCATTTCGGGGAATCGACTAGGTGCATATATACCCATGCTAGCTTTCTGTTAGTGGAGACTTCTCCGTTAGTGGCGGGCCCGACCGTGATTTCGAACTAGCGTGTTTAGTGTGTTTTGGCCCCCGATGTGGATACCAGATCTCTCAGCGGAGGAGCCGGAGAAAGATCAAGCATTTCACGGTTAAGAAACAATACATGACTGGTAAGGGTACACATGCCAGTCAAACGGATAAAAATAAATGAGATTCTTGGCGGACGTGCGAGTAGCGCGGTCCAGCGGGGACAAATCATCATTCAAACAACTGTTGGGTGGCTGAATTGTCGCTGCAGTAGTTTCCAGGGATGCTATAACCTATAATATCTCGACCTAGTTGTCAAGAGACCACCCTTGCCTGTATTCTGACTCATTTAGTTTGTGGTTTAGTGGACTAGAGTGTTATGCTGCTTTCATCTGTCCCAACTAGATATATCTGCGAAGTTTCTAAAATGTTTTGAATAAGCAAGCCGTAAAAGACAACGTGTTCATTCGTACAAGCGTCTTAATTTGGGAGGAAAACGAGAACAATAGCTTCAATGGGAATGATGTGGACTCTCAGCTCAGCATTTGCAATTTACAAGGCCATCTCGGGAGTCCCCTCCATCATTCTGGCTGCGCCTATTTCGACCTTCCTTTTCAGTCGGGGCTTTGACCTACAACAAAGTACAAGGCTGGCCATCTAAATGAACATTGAGTCTCCGTAAAAGAGACGGGAAGCGGATCATTCCCCAGAAGTACGAGGCGATCGTCCCTGACCGTAATGGCGGGCCCATAGTGGTACCTTTGAACCGCTGGCGTGGGACGGGAGGGGGTGGACGATTGATATTATTCGCCTGTCTCCTGGGCATGAAACCTCCAGTGTCTTGGCAATGGGCAGTGGATTATTTAGCTCAGAAGATAACGTGTTCGGCTTGGCCCGATATCTTAATTTTAGCACAACTAGCGGCGTAGAGGCACTGAGGCTGTGTTGGTTTATGAATTAGCGAGGGAAGTATTTGGAATGCTGAAACGGTGCGATGTTGAATCCGTACGTTGTTGAACCACGACTGCCTATTGCTACATGTGCAATTTATTCCAGATTCCCAGCTTTGAAAGCTTACATGTGATCTCAGATGGGAGGGCTGTGTATACTTGTGATGAGCATGTGAGTACCCGCCAACGACTATGTAAGGCTTTCGGCTGGGTAGAGATGGCCACGGGACAGTACGTAAAGTCGAAGCTAGATAAAGGACCTCAGGGGTTCCTTTTGTCCGGCGCAGCATTCAACAGCTCCGCTGTGACATGGAACTAATGCATGAGCTGTGCTTTACAAGGATATCAAAATGGGGGCCGAAGTTGCCTCTTGCTTAAGAACCCAGAGAGCCGAGGACTTCAAGCACGAATTTATCTTTCTTTGGAATTTTCCGATCACACATCTCTTGTTACAAACGACTTCTTTTCAATACAAAAGTTCACTTGACACAATGTCAACCTCCAGTGGAGAATACGCCTTGAACCAACTGCAGGTGGAGCAGTCGAAACTACTGGACAAGATCGACGAGCTGCGCAACCTAGGTATCGGCGGCCTCGTGGAGTTACCTCAACTCATTGTCTGTGGCAACCAGTCAAGTGGAAAGAGTTCCGTACTCGAAGCCATCTCCAGGGTGCGTTTTCCTGCCAAAGGAAATGTCTGCACCCGATTCGCGACCGAGGTCATCCTTCGTCGTAGTCCACAAGCGCGAGTCAAAGTGTCAATCGAACCAGGTGCTTCACGCACCGACGATCTTGAGCGAAAAAAGCTCCAAGCCTTCACCTCCGAGTCGTTTTCCACCGGTGACGACCTTGAACAGTTGATCAAGGATGCTGAAAAGTGCATGAGAATTGGCGGTGGCCAGCTATCCACAGCGGGCTTCAGCGATGATGTTCTCAAGGTGGAGATTTCTGGCCCCGAAAAGCCAGAGCTCAGTCTGGTTGACCTTCCGGGGCTTTACAGCTCCGTCAGCGACGAGCAGAACGAAGAAGGAATGATGTTGGTGGAGGAGTTGACGAAGAAGTACATGGAGAATAAGCGCAGCATTATCCTCGCCGTCATCAGCACGAAACTTGACTATCACCATCAGCGGGTCTTGAACCTGGCTGGGAAAATTGACCCCGGGCACGAGAGGACACTTGGAATAGTGACCCAGCCTGATACTCTTTCCCCCGGCTCGGAAGAGGAAGACACATATCTCAAGTTCATCAAAAATGAAAAGGTCAACCTACAGCTGGGATGGCATGTACTTTGCAATCGCAAGTTTGAGACGCGTAACACCTCCGATGACGAGCGAGACCGGAATGAACGCGAAGTTTTCGAACGGGGACGTTGGGCTTCACTTTCTCGTGAGATTGTGGGGATAGACAGCCTAAGACGACGCCTGAGCAGTGTTCTACTGAAGCACGTTCGACGCAGCCTCCCAGATCTGATCTCAGACATACAAAACAAGATCTTGGATCACGAACAAAGGTTAGCAAAGATGGGCACCGCAAGGTCAACCATTAAAGACCAGCGAGGATTTCTTGTCGACATCAGCAGCAAGTTTGGCCGCATCACAGACCAGGCTTTGAACGGAATGTATTCCGATGGTTTCTTCGGCGGGTTTGATGACTTGAAAGCGAATGAGGAAACCCACGATTTCCGTCGATTGCGGGCAGTCGTTCGTGAGATGAATGAGAATTTCGCGGAAGCCATCAGTATCCGCGGCTGCCGGAGAATCATCCGTCAAACCGAGTCAAGTATCCCTTTTTCAACCCTTCAGCAACAAAGGTCTAAACCCTACATGAATGGGTGGGTACCTGAATATGTCAATGAAGAGACCCTTCAAGAGGAAATAAAGGAACAGGCAGTCAAAAACCGCGGTTTGGAGCTTCCAGGAAATGCAAATCAGATGCTCGTGGGGAGTTTGTTCCGTGACCAGTCCCAACCCTGGGAAGATCTTGCCGAGACTCATTTAAAGGAGGTCTGGACTTCGGTCAATTATTTCGTTGAGCTTGTCATCCAGCATCTAACGGATCAACACACTTACCCTTTACTGATGCGCGACCTCATCATTCCCGAGATGGACCGTTTGAGGATCTCTCTGCTCGAAAAACTTCGAGAATTGACTTCCTACAGAAGATGTGGCCATCCTCTGCCCCTGGGGAAGAGCTTTCTTTCCAAAATCCAGGAGTCACGTAAAAAGCGTCAACTCGTCGTGTTGAAAAAAGAGCTTGGTCTTGCTTCATCCCCGTTCTTCCCGAAGGCAGATGATCTCGAAAAGACGTTCAATACCAGTGATCTTGACCGAGCAGCTTCTCAATTGCAGTCATCCAGTGACCAATTTGCAGCGGCAGAAATCATTGATCAGATGCAGGCTTACTACGATGTGAGTGTGTTGTATTTCCAAAGTACGGAGAAGTCTCTCATAAACCCCATTTTAGACCGCTATCGTGACTTTCATCGACAATATCGCCACACTTGCAATTGAGAATTGTTTGCTCCGACCCCTCGAGCACATTTTCACGGGCCAGACTATCATTACCATGGAGGATGCTCAGATCCAAAGCATTGCAGCAGAGCCAACCAATGTCGAACTGGATCGTAAACGTCTAAACGAAGAATTGAGCAAGTTGCACGTGGGCAGGCAAACCCTCCGCGCCTTCAGTACGGATGGCCCCTCAATGCCATCTCGGCCTGTCTTTGGTATGATTACCCCAACGTGGAATTAATTGTCTCTCAAATTAACAGAATTTATCCTTTAGTCTCGCAGCTGTCGTCTCGGTCGGAGACATCTAGCCCATCACGTCAGGCGAACGGACATCAACGAGGTGAGTATTCGGCGGTTTCGACGCAGTCACTCCATTTTCAATATTGAACCACGGCTTTGCTAATAACTGAAAATACTAGGCACTTCAAGGAACGGTCGCTCACCTAGCGGATTTGGCGCTGACTCCGGCCGGCAAAAGGCCCAAAATAACTCCAGCTCAGGTCTCTTCCCACAAAATCCAACAGTTACCAGTAAGCAAACATTGAAGCAAAAGCAACATGGAGTTACTTACACAGCAACAGACAATCTATCTCCGAGCCCCTTTGCACCTACTGATCCATCTCCGTTTGGAGGAAGTTTGAATACCAAAAAAGCCCCTCCTTCTCCAAATGCATTTTCTTTTGGAAAAGGCAGCAGTCGAAGTGCCCAGCCCACGCCTAATAATGGAACTTTTAACACGTCACTGGGTGGTTTTGCAAGCCCACCTCCTCTTGGGGGTGGACCCGGCTCTACTGGCGGTCTCTTTGGCTCGGGATCGGCATTTGGAGGGACTTCCAACTCGGGTGTTCAGAAAACCGTGTAATTTTAGCTTCGATTTTACTCTATGAAAGGTTAGTATAGTTGATGGATCAATTTATTTTGTTTGGCGCTTTTTAAATCGTTGAATAGGTGAGCCTTGTTTAAGCCGCCTTCTGGGTTGAAGGACAACAGGTGGTCCGGGTGCAACACTCTCGCTATCTCTTCGTGATCCGTAAGTTTCTAGATTTTCGTATCGCCAACATCGGCGTAAAGGTAAAATAAACACGGAGCACGTATAAATCTACAATCTGCAGCCAACAGCGTGGCTTCGCGCGTGAACTGCCCGTCTCTAAGACAGACGCCATGCAAGACCAATCATTCGATTTGAGCCGGTGGGGACTGAAGATTTAAAGCGACAAGCTTATGAAGCCATCAAGCAATTTACATCGATATACGCACCTTCGCAGTCTACCTGATCCGTCGAGAACTAGCGGCAAATAAGGTAGACTGTTTACGATGGCTGATAATGACTCGTGGTGTCCAAAGGCCGTCAAAGATTGGGGTTGCGGATGTTGTCAAGCAGTTTGTCAAGCTACCCGTCAGACTTCCTGTCTTATGAATAGCGCATCAGCATGCGCCGTTCCCTAGAATGGTTTTACTCATTGATTCAAGTATTTGGTACAGCAGAGGCGTAAAATGGCCCCCACTCGGTTTCTGCAATGTGCGAGGCTGAGCACTGGAGGATCGCTTTGATAACCTTCGGAATGCATTTCTTCATGAGGGCATAAACGTCTCGTGTACGTTTTTGGCATTGCTTGAAATCGCATGTTGAGCAGATTAATGGCCTTATAAACGTCAATGATTTGTTCAATTTGGATGCTATTAAACGAAAACTCCTAAAACTCAAAGAAAGAGCCTTCGGGTAATTCGCTCCTGGCGTTGGAGGTCGATGTAGGAGACGAGCTCTTCAGGAGGGTTAAAGAACCCGAGCTCTCGTTCCACTGCTTCCTGTTCCGAGAACGCTCACGGTGTCTTCGTAGATACTCCCTAGTCAATATTCGAAGAGCTGGGGCACATGAACACAAGATTCCGACGTCAAGTTCAAGGGCTGATAGGATCCAAATACGACATGCAGACCATGACTCATCATAGGACTCAAAAAGAGTGTAGATGTATCTGGTCTTGATCGCTCCACAGGCGCAGATAAACAGACCGAGAAGAAACATTCCCAAGACACCGAGACGAGCCATTAGTGGTAAACTACGCTTGCAAACGATTGGCACCGGAATCAACATCACCCAAAAATCCAAAAATGTTGTAATAGCGCTTCCAGAGAAAAGGAACATTTCACGGTTCCCGCAGCGGTATGGGTAGGAAGGATGAAACAACGGAGGATTAAAGTCGTATGCGGCTTTGACTGGACTGTTGATGCCTCATTTAGCACGTTGAAAGAATTCTCTGGTAACGAGCAATTATGGGATACGAACCTGCATCGAAATAGTAACCCAAATATGTATCCAATGGCCAGCGCAGGTGCCAGAACAAAAGTAAAGTAAATGGCATATTCATAACATCGCGAATGTTGATGCCCAAGGAGACGCCGGTAAAAAGCAAGAAATGATAGTTTGACAAATGTTGAAGCTAACCAGAAAAGAATAAAAGTGACGGTAGTAAGAATGTTAGCTAGCTGGTATGATCTCGGAGGTAAATCCCATGCATGCCTGTCTAGTAGGTATTTCCATTTACCCAACAAAACAGCGATGGTAAATCCGGTAGTTGGGATCTATGGTACAATGTTAGAAAGGTGTCGGGAGTTCAATGAATGAATGAGGCAGAAATAAAGCTCACCATTGCAAGCAAGATCAAGAAGTCTTCGGCACAAAATCCGGGGATTGTCTTGATTTTGCCAATTAAACGGAGAGCTAGAGCAAAAGCCGCTACTGAGTAAAGCACAAGCACGATAATTGGCAAGGCATGGCCTGTAGTCTCGGGGTGTGTATAGTTTGGAACAGGCCAACTAGCAACGACGCTAGGAGGAATCTCAATCATGATATCTTTTGTCTTGCTTCTTTGGCCGCGCGGTGATGAAATATTTGGAATAGTTGTCAGTGCGATTGTGATGATTTGGCCACAGAAAACGAGAATTCATCCGCCCTATGATATTAGGTGAGAAATCCAAGGTTGTCGAATACGAAGGAGCAATCTGTAGGAAACTTCGTTTCAGGATGCTGGAAGTTTGAATTGGAAGAATTGAACGAAACTGGTTATAGCAAAAAGGTCGCAAACTTCACATGCCAAGTTTCGATGGTTAGTTTTGAAGTTACCAGATTAAAGTTACCTGCGGTTCGTCTGGACGCAAGGTACAGGAACATGCAACGGGGGTGATAACGACCTTGGCTACTCAGACGGAACCAGAAGGTGCCAGGGGCGATCATCCAATATTGTGGTGGATAGCACCGCGTAGCATGTGAGCAGCTTTGAGGGTGATATGTAGTGAGGTCGAAATAATCAATCCATGGAAATGTTAACTCTTGTGGCGCTTAAAGTGGCAAAACTACCTCTATTTCCCCTTTCTAACATCACGCGGAATGAACCCATGCAACCGCATTGCGTTTGCCACCCAACTCAACTCAACTTAATTCCCAATCGAGGTTTGTCGCGTCTATCAATCTGGAACTGAAGAATACCCCACATCTACGAGTAAAGTTCTGGAACCTTACTGAAGACCCAGCCATCATATCTGTTGCAGACGAGTTAGTATTTGAGGGGGTTTGGGGCCTGAATACATCGTCGAGTCCTCTGAGTACAGGTTCCCTGTCCGACGATGCACCGTGGGTAGACCCAGTACTGCCGACAACGAAATCAAAATACACAACTTGCAACCCATCTTCAACGACGTGCTTTCGAGTTCAACCTCATTCTTGGGCTGCGTACGTTGCACGACCATTTTCAATCAACACCCATTCCATCATAAAGCTTTCCCCCAGGAAGCGGCTAAGAGGGGTAACAGGTCTAGAACCCCCGCCGTGGAGATCGACAAGACCACGTTCTCCTTGTCAATAAAATGCCTCATCCGCGGCATAATGTCCAGTGGACCATCACCACAAACAATACCCCCTCCCCTCCAAACGTTCCCCTCCAAGAACGAAAAGCCAAGACGTCTGTATTGGGCCATCTTTAGAGCCGCGTCCACGGAAGCGTTTTAGAAGACTAAATCGTATTTGCATAGCAAGCTTTTCGATCCAAGAAAAAGAAGCGTAAGGTTTAGCCTTGTAGAGCGAACGGCCTACCAGTAAGCGTTGAAAGGTTTATGTCATCCTGGGTGCTTGCCTTTCACCGATCCCAGTATCTACTGTAGCGGTTTTGTGGTCTCCTGGAGGGAGTGCTTCGACGTAACTTATTTCGCTAAGACCTACTGGTTGCTCCCAATCACGCAATTCGTTGTCGTTTCGGTCAAGATATCTATTAATTTCAACGATATCGACAAACGTATCCAATTATACTACCGTCTTATAGGCTTTGAACGCCTAGGGACATTTCTGGAAGAGAGCGCATGCGGAAGAGGAAGGGAAAAAGACAACCAGTTGCAAGCATAAGTAGCATCATTTACCATCCTGCTAATAGAAATACAGAGGGCTTTGTGCACATTATAACCATTCATGGTAATCTGCGGTTGCCTGGGGAGACAGCTCCTCCTCTTTGTCTCGGTGCGTTTGATTTGGGTATGCGGTATGACCCGCTTGGCCAAATTCCATATTGTGCGGCCAATGCACAGGCGAGCTTGAATTTAGTCTGACGCGGTGGCTCAGTGTTCCATCTGAAGTCCAGAGGGGAGTTGCTGCGCTACCGCGGCTGTGTAATATGCCGTAGCTGCCGTCACGAATACAGCGGAGAAGTGGTCGGATAGTATTCAAGCTTCCAGCCATGATACCAAGGCTAGCTTCAATGTTAGAACAAATGGAAATACTAGCCGTCGCATCTAAGTGAGGAGCCAATTGTTAGATGAGCTTCAACATATGGAGATCTCCTGTTGACCGTGACTTACAAAGAAAATCGCGCTCTTTGTAATCTTTAAGATAAGGGATGCGGACAACGACGGCGGCACTTGCACTAGGAATGATCAGTCTCGGTCCCACATTGGGGTCAACTTCCAGTATTAACGCACACACAACCCATGCTAAGAATTCCTGTCAAAGCCACTTTGCTCCACCAACTCATTGGTAGATCTTTCACAAGGTGCCCGGCAACAATTACGAGGATGAAGTCGCATAGACAGGCTGCTGCACTGTAGAGATATGCAACATTGACGACGTAGTCTGTGTTGATGCAGTGTCCTTGTCCAGTTCGTTGCCAGAATTCTCTGATGGGATGGCATTGGAACATAAGGACAAACCAGAAGGTGATGTCAATCACGCATGTTAGAGCCATCACGGAGTACATGACCGTCCTGTGAAGCCGCTGCGTTGTGAAACGGAGAACAGACATTGCGACGGAGATTCTCGTCATCGTGACTACCCAGACGTAGGCTGTCTGACCGAGCCACCACCACTACATCGAAAGAGATTGGTTGTCAGCAACAAATGCTGTTCTGTGGGCAGGTAAGCATGCGAGACTTACGAAAAGTGCTGTTCTTAGATCTGCAAGGCTGTGGAACTCGTCGAGCTTTTGGCCGATGCCATACAGTGAGCCGACGATTCCGCATGTCGCGAACCAAATATTCAACGCCTAAGGTTTAACGAATGTCAGCCAGTCTTGCTTTTCTGCTGAGGTAGTAGGTTCACGTCTCGTACCATCGCAAACACCATTAAAGTATCATCCCATTTAAAGGAATTCATGAGTTTGAAGCGGACGAAGCATCGTGCTGCGACCGAAACGAACGAGACGGATACGAAAACTATGGTGACCACAAAAATCGCCGTGCTGCGCCCTTCCAACGACATTTTCACTCTTTGTTGGAATCTGCGAAAAGGGATGACACGAGAGGTATCGTCAGAATATAAATCAAAGGCACCAGCGGGGCAGTCGATTTCGATGGAACCGGCGCTGGGATAGTGTGGGGAAACGAAAGAACGGCAATTGCTCCAGGCAAAAACCAAATGCCGACCGACATATGCTTATTCTGTGGGGGGACTCGCCGCTCCAGTCCCTGTTGGTGATAGAGAATACCTTGGGCCAACACGGAGTATTGTAGTGTGGAAATACTGGACGTTAAGGAAACGTACCTGGTTCATCAGTCGGTTCGGGGCACAACTTTTATATCCGTTGCCTTCCGTGATGGAAACAATTTCCACTGAACACATGCGGAGAAACTGCATCTTTGATTGTCATATGTGTTTGCGAATTAGAAAACCGCGGGTCATGTTTCCTTGGGGCTTCCTAGAAATCCATGGTTCCCCAAAACGTCTCCAACCCCAACGGGAGCGGGGAGCGCCCTGACACGATCGACCGGTTTCGAAACTAACGTCGATCCATAAAGATAGCACCTTTGGTTCTCCCAATTCGAGTAGCTATGGTAGGATTGGTTCCCAGGAAAGAAGACCTGAAACGGGCGAATTGGGGTCTAGAACCTATGTTCGTGTAAATCCACTTTGGGCATAAAGGGCCAAAGCTTAGGGTCTAACCAAGCTTTAAAACTGTCAACTCGTGTCTGCAATGTTTAGCTAAACCCAGCGGCCCCTAATATTTTGGCTATTAATGATGACGGCGTTTAATTGCACTGATCGAAATCTTTGTGTTGCGCTAGGAGATCATCTCGGCCGCCGTCACTTTTAGTGCCCGTGCGACCGTGCGCTACTCCGGGGCGGAGAAAAGAGCAACTGAAAACCAATCAAATTGCATATTTCCAGAACCATGGCAGTTCTGGGACTGGATCCGGGCTTGGGGCAATATCCGGATTTGGTTATGTTACGTGAGGAAGGAGGAACGGTGGGCCAATCATACACTGCGTTCCCCTTTCTCAAGGTTCACGGTGTCAAAGTAAGCGGCAGAAGAATCGACAGTGCGTTGTGTTTAAGATTTACAGTGACGTAGAAAAAATTTCGACCCACCCCACCACCACGAAGACCCGCACCATATTATTACCTTATATCCTTCCAGCCTAAAACACCATAGATTTCTACCTGATTTACTTAGTATAGCGAATAATAGCCCTGGCTTTCAATAATAGCTGCTACCTAATGCGGCATCGTTAGACCTAGCATCCACCCGCACCTTAGATGATCAGGGTAGACGAGTATCGACCCTGACTCTGACTGACCCTGACCCTCTTAAGGATCTCTTAAGCGCCACCCGTAATGCCTATATAAATTCGTATAAACCACGCCTTGCCTAATTAGCACACGCCATAATATATTAGGTTAGATGGATAACCGTAGACGCCTTAGAATAATAAAGTTGTTACTTTTTAGTCTAACTTGCAGAGTTACGCTTTTAGCCAGGATTAATCACGAAAGGGCCGGAGGTCACCCGAGGCGGCCCCTAGAGGTTCGGATCTCTATTCCCGACCCAGGGTCGATATGTTGGGACCTTCCACGCGCCGGTGGGGCGATGTGAGGAGATAGTTTGAAGGGTCACCTCCTGGTGATTATAGGCGGACTTTTATTGGTTGCACGGTCTAGTGCGATCAAAGTGTACTTAAAAGAACTCAAAGATCTGCTTCGAGATTGCCAATCATTCACCACCCGCGATGTGATTAGTTGTTCGAAGAGAGGGGTTGCAAGGGCTAGACCGCACCCCGGTGATCTTAGCTAGGGGAGAATCCAGGTCCTGGGTGTCTTCAAGGGGAATTAGGACTTGATAAAATAAAATATGTAGAAGAAGACCCATAGGAAAGTTACCCAGGCTTGCTACTAAGATCGCACAGGCAAGGTTTGTGTATGAAAGATGATGCATTCTCTAAAGTCATGAGCTGGCTGAAGTACGCTAGGCGGTAGCGTGACCAGCTTGGTGACAATTATGTAGGAGTTGTTTCAAGGCTCATTCTGTTCATTTTGGTCTCCCAATATCTCCACGTAGCACTAAACCGAAAATCTTGTTGATTCATCTCAACTCATCGCAAATTAGTAGCGTTTCTTAACTAGACATAGCGTCACTCTGAACAGCGTGAAGTGACACGCTAAACGCTTTCGGTTTGTGAATCTCGAAGCTGCAGCCCCGAATCAGTGGCCTTACTACTCCCTCCTCCACCTTGAAGTGCCATTCCTGAACTGATCTTTTTTGTCCTTGTTTTCTTCCGAGAGACAATACTATGGAGCCTCCTTCCACCTCTCGGGTTTGCTCTGACGATGGCTGCTACGAAACGATTGTGTTCATGGATTAATATCACATCGAGAGAACTGTCTTCTCATAATCAATACTATGCGCTCTGTCCCATCGTGGCAAACCAACAAATATTGTACCTTTGATGGAGAGATAAGCCTTCGAATAGTAGGTCAGGAAGTCGCCTTTGTACTGTGTCCCGTTGAATTGCTGGCTGCCGCGGATTAGCGAAATAAAAAGCCTAGTGATTGCCGAAGGATTCGCCATTTCAGATCATTGTTGTAGTGGTAGAAATTCACGTATCCTGGCCGGCCATGTCCGTTCTCTGCCGAGTGAAGACTGTTTGTCAGGATACAGTAGCTTTCGAAATCGGTTATACCTCCACTGTCTTGCGCCTCCTTTCCCGGAAAATAATTCAGAGATGCGTCAACCTGTTTCGGGCCTTCGCTTTGTGATTCTGGCAGAATGCTAGGTATAAAGCTGTACCCAGCTATAACTATGAAATGAGTCTTTGTTATGGGGCCGGTCGTTCAAGTGGAATGGGCGAGGCTAGCGGATTTAAAAGTAAAAGAAGGGCGGCGGTGAGTAGGTAGAGCCCTTTATCCCGCCCCGGGGTCTGAAAGCTGAGAATTCATCGAGCTTCCCCTGTGGGTTATATTAGTATAGGGCCGGAGCTGCATAGAATACAGAACTAGTACATCAGGCTGGAAGGTACATACTGTAGGATCACGAAAGACTGCTGAACCAATGATGCGGCAACATTTAACCAAAACAGTGGGTACTTCGTAGCCCATGCGTCGAGAATTGGATGCCAGTGTTGAACTGAGCGGGTTACTGTTGCAAATGTCCTGCAGCTGCTTTGCCTCTGATTGGTCTATCGGCGTTAAGCCCAACCCGACCCACTTTTATCGGCGATAATTGGCGAAACAACGAAAATGGAGGTAGCCGACGCTACGATGATTGGGGATTGTCGTGCTGCCCATTGAATCAAATGCGTCATAGGATCCTATGAAATCTACAATAAACCATCGTGAGGCTATGGCCGCGGCATTAACGCCGCTTACTTTGGGATATTTAAACCCGCCATATTTCTCGCGTTGAGAACATCAAGATCATCTCAGTCAAATTTCATAACCAGACTTCACCGAATCGAATTCAAAATGCCTTCCCATGGTCAATACACCACCGAAAAAGTCAAATATCCTTCTCACGGGGAAACTGTCGCCGGAGTCCTTTTTTATCCCAAAAATGTCACGAAACCGCCCGGTGTTGTTATAACTGGTCCGTATTCTTTTATGAAAGAGCAAGCGCCGTTCCAATACGGAACCCGTCTCGCAGACGAAGGTTACGCAGCTCTGATCTTCGACCCACGCACCGTTGGTGAAAGCACCGGCGAACCCCGACGACAAGAAAACCCGAAAATGAAAAACGAGGACATGGTCGCGGGACTTGACTATCTATCGGCACGCGGCGATGTCGATACATCTCGGCTCTTCTTAGTCGGGATCTGCCAGGGCGGCCCGGAATCCTTGGATGTGGCATCCTACGATGGCCGAGTTGCGGGCGTGGCCTCTGTCTCTGGATACTATCGAGACCATGAAACCGACATTTACATGATTTGTGCTGGGTGTGTTGCATGGACGCCTGGCGCAGACATCGCGGCAATGAAAATGCCCACTCCCGAACAGGGAGAAGCCCTGTACAAAGCGCGGCTTGAACGGGCTAAAAAGGCCCGCGAATTGTACGACAAGACCGGAGAAGTGGTGTACCAGCCGCTGGTCGATCCGAAGGCCGCTGATCCTAATACGGGATCACTCGCCGGTCTTCCGGGGCCAGTTGTTTGGTCCTGGTATGGACCGTGGACTCTGAAGGGCTTTGAAAACCGATACGCAGTGATGAGTGATTTGGATCACTTTGACTATACCACCGTGCCTGGCGTGGCGAAGCTGAACAAGCCGGCGCTGCTGATCCACGGCAACAACTGCATGAATGCGGCGGCTGCGAAGCGCCACTACGATTCCATTCCCACAAGCCAGAAAAAGCTGATCTGGAACGACGAGGTTTCACACTTCCAGCACTACGATCAGCCGGATTGCGTTGATCGCAACGTGGGAGATATTGCAAGCTGGTTTGCCGAAATCAAATAGGATATACCTAACGACACGTATAATTTCAATGGTTAAATCCGTTCATCAAACTCCAAAAGCTGGCATCTGCGAAGTCGCCTTCAAAATTCCATCTATCCGTAGTGTTCACAGTAAGCGGGTCCAGGGGAAAACTGTCCGGTGTATCTGCGAATGGTGTTTGTGTTATTGAAAGATGATCGAAGAATAGGTCACGGGTAGGACGCGGAGGTAAAACGGCATCAAAAGAAAGTCCCGACGGCGTCCCATGGGAAATATCTGTATCGCGGTTGGGAAGGATCGATTCTGGGTTGGTGAAAAATGCTCTAGCGTCTTCGGCGCTTTCGCAGATGCCGAGCCGACATGCTAAACGATGGTACAAGCCGCGCACAACGTCATGTGCTGACGATGCCATGAGGTTGGATTGACCAATTATTCTCAGCCTTTGCATGCCCCTCTCAACGAAGCCGATACACTCTGTTTGTTGTTCATGATCCTCATTCGGAAAAGCAAGGCAGAGCGCTGCAATGAGAACAATCGCATCGAAGGAAGCATAGACAAAATTAAACACCTTGCGCTGGCGTGGCTCTGACCGTTCAAATAGTCGTTCTTGTGCGCGAAGAATGGATCGCCCAGCTTTCAGGGCTTCTGTGCGACTGTTGGCAATAGAGAATATGAAGGGTCGATGAAGTGCGAGAATAACAAAGTGGATGAGCGATGATAGTCCATCTCGAGCAATTGGAAGCCATTGACACCCGTGTAATCCATCAAACGTCGTATCTGGGTTTTCCAGACGGCACCAAGATGGTAACCGTTCTATGTCTCTTTTGATTGCTGCGCTAATACGCTCAACAATGTGGTAGTCTTGTGAGTTGGCACCGTTATGTTCCAGTTGGTGAATGTCCTTGAAATATCGATAGGCCACATTATAGCCGGTGAGGATGATATCAAATGGCCGAGGGAGATCGGTCTCGGTTTGCCAATGCGAAAATAAGTCTCGCCGCTTTTCCTCGTCCTCTATTGTGCGGGCGAAATGATCGATTTGAAAATCCGTGGCAATCGGTCGGCCGAGAACGACAGCCATGTGGACGTCCCAAATATGCAAGACCACCCAGACTCTGTGACCCACGAGACTGACACTTTCTCCCCCGCGCTTTGGCCCCACAAGAGATTGATCGGATGACATTCGTCCGGTATGTAGACCAATCTCCTGTGCATCGCGAATTGCTGCCCCAAGTGCATGCCAGGCTTCAATAACTTTACCACTGCTTTTTAAAAACGAGGCTCGTAGCACACCCGCTTGGACCGTGGCGATTGTTATATCCTTTTTCCCCAGAAGTGCCAGTAAGTCAGCACCTGTATCGCTGTATTCGCCTCCAAGATCATGGAAGGTCATATCAGCCATGGTAATGAGAGAACCAATCATTTCATCATCAGGAGGGTGAAAAAGAAGGGCTTGTGCGAGGACTTGAAACAGTAGTACTGGAAACACAACGGTTCCGAGCGCTAGTCTTTCGAAGCCCACTTGAAGGTCGGAGTAAGAGATCTCTCTCCATGCGACCAGTTGTTCTTTAAAGGATTCCTCGTCAAGCAGGTCGTACTGCCAGTTGATTTCGGAGAAGAAAGTTTTGACCAAGAGATCGATGCAGGCCTGTGAGGGCAGCTGGCGAACTGCTTCCTTATATTTGCGGTTCGCATCATTTCGGAAAGTAGCCTGGGTTGTGGTACGGGAGCTAGATAAACTAGTGTCCTGACCGCCATACAGCTCAGCAGTACGCAATAGGCTCATGGAGTTGTAATTGCCGTGGCTGGAGTATCCAAAATCTCGAATTTTGTGCTGAAACTCGCTAGACCATTCGGTGTTCGGCTCAGCAGATTGGCAACTATGCATCATACTCGTTTCACGGCTGGTTTCCAAAGGATCACTCTCATCGGAATGGCTTGGCGTGGGTTGGCAGCCCTTCGTTTCAGCGTCATAATGGCAAAGATTCTGCGGTCGCCAATCAGACCATAAGCAAGATTGCTTTCGGAAGTATACATACCTGCGTACATCGCTTGATACAGTTACAACATGGATACTGGCGGTCACACTATTCAACGTTTTTAGTAAACCTTTGTTGAGCTATTTTCTGAGGTTCCCTACTTTTTGCTTGCGTCTATGGCACTCGGTACATGACATGACAATCCTCTTCCTTTTCCGAGGTCTGCGTTCTCCTGGTCTCGGCATCATATTGCACTGAGACTCCAGCAGATCTCAGATCATTGGATAGAAGGATAGAAGGATGGATGTCAGGTGACGGGGTGGAGGGGTGTGGTAGGAGTGTTCAGTGCATGGTTTTACCGCCCGTTCTTCGCCGTGCTCCCCGCCTTACGTCATCCAGCTGACGCCTAGAGCACGTCTGCTAATTTACCATTTACCATGCTCCCCCTCCTTATTGATTCCAGAGCTACTTTGCCTCCTATTCGTTCAGACAGAGCATCAGTGGCACCTCGACGCCATCTGAGTCGTCGGTTAGCCGCATACGAAGTATATGAGGCTCGGCGCGGACCTTATTGGACATGCTCACGAGCGTGTCCAGCCTAGCGTCGACATGCAGGGACTAAGGCTGGTGAGATTAGGCAGAGAAGCTTTTTGTGCAGGCCATGGAGGTACTGGAGCCAAGACGATACTCGGCGAGAATCAGCCCTTTGCAAACATATGCTATCAACCAAGTTTTTGACTTCACATCCGATCGCAATTTGTCTTTATATTCGATCTATAACGGAATTTCTACGTGAACTTTGAACGAAGAATCCATTTTTCCATTCTGGTCAGCGCTGCTGCCCAGAGAGTGGGGCGGCCTTTCATAATAAAATAGAGCTTTGAAGAAGGGACCCTCAGAGCTATATTGCGAAGCTTCCGAGTCAATAATTTTTTTAGATTAGGCTGCAAAGTTACTAAAGTGATTGAGAAGAAGACTAGCAGTGAGGCCACTCGTGTATGAAGTTACATATTTAATACGAACTGTCAGGTCTCTTATAATGTTAGTAAGGATATATTTGAGAAGATGGACCAAAGGGAAGACTAATTATAAACATCCAATCAGAGATTTGGCCCTACGGATATATTATCCGGGAAAGCAGTTTTAAGAATGTGGAGGTATAACTGAGTTCGAAAACTACCGAAACATCGCAGATAAGGTAGCGACGTCATTGGAATCCGGCCAGAACGTTTTTGCGTGAGCCGGATGAAGAAACATATTGCTAATAGACTTGGATGATGGTATGGTATTATGTAATGCACGGACGTCAACAGAAATAACTAGAGACAAATGAGAATAACTAATGAACACCATTCTTCTTTTCTGCCGATGTGGTGATCAACCGCTAGTTTCGACCAGCAATAATTCAAACCAGAATCAAGGATGCTGTGGAAGATAAGGAGCCTAGGAGATTGTTATTTACTATTACGCGAGAGGAGTAGGAATACCATCTCCTGTAAATCACACTCTTGCTAATACGATTTGAGATTGACATCTTTTTATATTCCGGTTGCCCTCGCAATTCTACTCACTCGCAGTTTACGACCGCTTTTACCCTAATGCTCCACACTCCCGACATTGATCACGCCTACGTGCTCTATCGCCCTGTCCAGTTCTTCTACTGGTAATAATACGATCCGTCCAGCGTGATCGTCTCAAGAATCTACCGTACACCTACTTTTCGCACCGCCTCGAGGGGCAAGGCTCGACCCCAGGCGCTAAATGGTGGGGGCCATTCGGTACGATTGGAAGTTTCGTCTGATGGGTGGGGGCGGGAGGCGGCTCGGCTTGAGGTAGACGGATAACCTTGGCTAACTTATGAAAAGCATTTTGCAGGTGCAGAATAAACTAGCCTCGCAAAAAAAATCCCATGCGCACCTTTGCGAAGCGAAATGTCTCCGGGGGTGAACTACCGAGACGTTCGCCGATGGCGATTATGATCCGCATGTCGAAGGTGATGGGTTTCGTGATGCGATCTTGAGCCTTTCGGAAAGGGAGGCGGAAGAGGGGGCGGAAGAGGGAGAGGAAGGGACCCGGCTTGAGTGTGTATTGAGTCAATTGTACGCCCTTAAAAGTGCTAACCGTTCATCAGCTCTAGTGATCCATCGTCAATCTATGATCTTGATATGAGCATACAAGAGACGCCTGCCAAAATAGAGGCCACGCCGGAATTTCGCGCGTTGACACTTCTCGACAACGCGCCCGATGCAAAGGCAAGGCCAGAATGGCAGGACCCAGTACGATGGTGTTTGTGGGGAAATGCTGCGGTCTTGGTGATAAACATCGTGTTCACAATTGCCGCAGTTGATGTCTCTGCCTCAAGGCATGACGAGAGTCTTGGCTTGGGTCACCATCTTTAAACTTTCAAGGGACAATTAGCAGGGACTCGATTATGTGGCTAGGCAAGTCCGATACCGTGGACAATTTACTACAAAGCAGTTTAAATTGGACTCGGACGGATGTGGAGGCTTTCGTGTCTTACGTGGAAACCAACCCTCTGCCGGGGCAGATGTGGTCATATCTGAACAGTTCCTCTTGGATCTCGTCGGCCGGCTCCGTGAATGTCTCCACTGAGTGTCTATCAATAGCTGACCTGACAGGAGCGGCCGGCTTTCCTTTGAATCCATTACGCAATATCAGGGTTGACCACTGCCTCAGCCAGAGGACCGAGGAAGAATGCCGTCTATTTTATCATCTGCCAATCGCACTCGCCATGATTATCTGCAATTTAATTAAAATTGTTTGCATCTGGCTTTTGTTGTGCATGGATCGTCGCGATCTGATCCTTACCATCGGCGACGCAATTTCATCTTTTCTTCAACGGCCAGATCCGACCAAAAAGCGATGGTGTACCCTCTCTCCTGAAACGGTTGATAAAGACGAAAAATGTCCTTGGAATCCAAAAAGGGGAAGCTTAGAAATGGAAGATCTCTGCTCACCGGATCCTCATCCTGGTCTCCTTCCCTCATACAAAAAGTCTTGGTCTGCAGCGAGCAGTGGCAAGATTTGGTAGCTCACGTTTTTGGTGCTGGTCCTATATATGATCATCAGCCTTGCACTCCCAGCAGTTGCGGCTCAGAACACCGTGACCCACCAACATAGTGCCGGGCCACCACTCACTGCAATGTGGCAAATTAAAGGTTGGGGCGAGATTCAGTCAACAGCTTTACTTTCAAACCTTGCCACTTCTTTCGTCGGCATGGAGCTCCTCGCAAACACACCGCAGCTAGCAGTGTCCCTTCTCTATTTCTGTCTCAATAACACTCTTACAAGAATGATCCTCGCGGCGGACTATAACAACTTCGCAATTCACCGGCGTTCACTACGAGTGTCCTTTCCACGTGGAGAACAGCGATCGACTTGGTACTTGACCATTCCATACCAATATGTCATTCCCCTTCTCACCACGTTCACTCTCATCCACTGGTTCATCTCGGAAGGCCTATTCTACGTCCAAATTCTACCATACAGCATTTATGGACAGCCAGTTCCTTCCGCCGAATTGGTAACCTGTGGTGTATCTACGCTCCCTCTTGAACTTGGTCTATTCCTCATGATCGGCGTGTTTCTTGCCATCGCTATTTTAGGCGGGAGAAAGCTCGAAGCGTCTAAAATGCCCATTGCACGCGAGTGGAGTGTTGCTATCAGTGCCGCTTGTCATTCGCCTCGCCATGATCTGGATGCAGCATTTAGACCTGTTCAATGGGGTGTAGTTCAGGAAGATACAGATGCAGTGTATCCTCATTGCAGCTTTACTTCGAAGGAGGTGAAAGAGCCGGAGAAGGGTGTCGAGTACGCTTAGTGCTTCTATTGTTTACGATTAGATGTGATTGAAACCTTGCCTTGATATGCTTTAAAATGGGGAATTAGGTCAATTCCACAGGAATTGGCATACATGTCCCATTTCTGAAATTTCCGATGATATAACAACGACCGCGGGATGATACCTCGAATAATTCTTAGTTTCTTTTTGATATTATTCTACAAACGAGTATATGTAGAAGATTGGAATTATTTGTGTAACAGGCTCCAAAAATAGTCGTTCTAACAAGCTCAGCGGATAAGTAGTCACAGACTGGCGGCGTTTTATCACCGCCGACCCGTTGTTTCATAGGGCGATGTTTCTCAAAGCTCCCATTCACACCCTGATGGTAGTACCGGAAACCTGAAGATGTTCAAGCTCATGGCGCTACCTTCCACCCACACCCGGCGGTTGTTCAGCTGCCTGCGGATCAAGCGGCCTAGTTATCCTTCGATTCAGGCTTCGGAGGCGCAGCCGACAAATGGTGCAATATAATCACTAGAATCACGTTAGAATCACGTCAAACCATCCACTTAGATCACGCCCAACTAACATGCGAGCAATATTAACGAGAGCGCAGGAAGTGTCCAGGGTGTTGAACCCAGGTTACCTGCCGCATCGGTTAAGACCGCGGTGCTCAATAGAGCAATACCCATCCCAATGAGGATATTGGCACCAATACTGATATACCGTAAACGGGAATAGCCAGTGTGGTATCTGTGCGATAGGAGTGTGAGGACACCTATTATCAAACAGACAAGGCCGGTGCAGACGCAGAAGTATCCTGGTACAAGATATCGATTAGCACTGGCAGCTTTGATAGAGGACTGAAGAGTGGATGGAAGAAAGATGATTAATTACCAAAGGTAAGATTGAAGATGGATTCGATCGAGTTGCTGTATGCGTCGAAGTCCCCATCGGCTACTTCAGTTGGTGGTTCCCAACCGAAGCCTTCAATGATTGTTTTGGTTATCTCACTAAGGACGAGTTGGACGTCATCCAACCTCTCCTCATACGTGGTGTTAGCAGCACTGTTCATGACTGCATTCAAAGACTCTTCGACCTCATCAAACACGTCCTGTGTGGAGGGGTATCTATCGTAGATGGTATGAACTGTCTCATTCAGCAGAGCGAGCTTTTGCTCGGTCGAGCCTCCGTTTGAAAACAGATCTACCAGGCCGAAAAGGTCTTGAAAGACGTGAGCGCACAACAGGATCTGATTTGTCCCTTCCATCATGAGAGCGAGAGCCAGATGGAAAGGGAAGTGGAGTATGGACCATAGCTGCTGGCGGACGGAACCAAACGGCTCCATACGGACATTATCAAAATACAGTTGGTAGACAAAATACTGTCTTGGATATTAGTGCTGCAGCTTCAGTCTCCACGATTTGGGGCCCTTACGATGACCAGAACTGCCGATATGATAGTGCCAATATCTGCAGAGGTGAATTTGTAGTCGAAGTTCTCAATCTTGACAATTGTCTTGGTCAAGCCAATGATGCCCTCGCCCAGCTACTCCGGTCAGCCTCTGATTCATAAATTGGAAACGTCATCGGATAACGTACGATGATCAGTGTCAGGCAAGTCAATCTCTCCACGAGATGTGTTTTCTCGAATGACATAGCTCTCCAGTGGGCCGCGAGGCCCAGGTTAACCCCAACTTCTGTCACGGCGACCACATACCACGCAATATAGGCGTTGTAAGCCGTCCGTCGGTAAAAGGCAAAGGATACACCAAGATAGATGATGGCGGCAAAGAAAAGGGACACCATCACTCCTATCAACGGTACACGGGTGGCGCGGTACCTCCAGGTAAAGAACAGAGTTGAACCATATTGACAGAACAGAACCACACGGCTCGCCATCAGGATGAGTGACAGCTGCTGCAGGGGACCCCATCCATCATCTTCCGCCAGAAATTCGGGTCCAATGATCGCGAGCCCAACCATAACTCCGAAATGGCAGGCATGGGCGACGCGCTCGAGAATGCTATCCGTAGCAAACCGGACGTCGTACAAAGTCACTTGTGCCCAGGTAAACCACAGGATGCAGAAGAAACCGATATAGGAGCTCATTTCTGCGAACGAGAAAGGTGAAGTTAGCTACATGACAAGAGCCCAATCAGGGAATCGGGGACAGACTCGCTGAGCTGTTAATCTCATGGGCGTTTGTGAATGAGGTCAAATTCGCCACGAAAAAGAGATCAAAGAACAGTTGAATATTGGAGGTCGCTTCATAGTGCTCGAACTGCGGGTTCTCAAACAGCGTCTCGTCTTGGGTTGTGACATCGGCCACGCCCTCGACTGTTTGACCGCGCCGGTCACTCGACTTTGACTGAAATATCGTCAGCGTACCAAAGTGAGCCAGTCAGGTAGCTACTTACCAATGGGCTTCTCCATAGAGGTAGCCCACCCATTTCGTGGAACGGAGCAATGGATTATATCGATGTTTGGGAGCTGGAGATTGTCGTCCTTGCAGATACTGCAAAATCTATACCTTAAATAAATATGTAAGAATGAGCGTCCCAGGACGATCACGCTTTTCTCTGCAGCATAGGATCCAAATACGAGCAAAGTGGAAATGAGCTGATTCTCAGGGTCTAGGTCCACATTCAGGCCCCCAGCCTCAGCTCCTACCCATACCGTATGCCTGACTTAGCCCCCAAATGCATAATAATAATAATAGTAACAGTAGTAATGCGATGGATGACATGGTCCACTGTCATTCGCGCGAAGGTTTGTGTTTCACGGACTAATGTCCAGATGGATGATCTGATCGGCGGTCTGAAGCGCTCCGGATCACCAAACGGGACCAAGCGAGAGCCAAGTTGAAGTTTGTTTGAGTTTAAGATAAACTCAATATTCCTCGGTGCTGACAACAGGGGCGAGTAAACACGGCCGTTTCTAAATATTTGCCAAGCCGTCCGTCCACAAGGCTTACGAGACGTGGAGGGTAGCCATCCAATTAAGGGCGCCGGTAAAAGCCAAGACCCTCCTCCTATCCCCTTTGTGGGGTTTCCAGGAAGATCTTCTAGACTCAAACGACTGCCAAGCCGTGGATCGCACGCCAACTGTCAGGGCTGAACTCGGCGAACCCCCAATTGGCACAGCAGTCGTGACTTGCAATGGGTGGTGTCGACACCAGTGCAGATTCTCCTAGGATCGTAGGTACTGGTCTAAGCCTTACAGTAAATACACCGTGTCGATTCCTTCCCGTGTCACAGTCCCCACCCACGCCCATGATCGGGGGAGGCTAAGCATCTGGCCAAACCTTGGATACATACTCCCACCCCGACTTGTCTCGTGGCTATACATAGCTGTATTGCGACGGCTATGGACAAGGATATGCCCACATTAAATTACTAACGGGTAATTAGCCCTTCAAAAATTACGTTCAACAGATTTTCAGGTTAGAGCCGTTAACGCTGGGGTACCCTGGGATTCAGGATCCCGGTCGTTACTTTGTCTTTGGGCTATTCAGGTCCAGTCGCCAGTATACCAACCCGTTTAGGAGTGGAGATTTACAGATTTGCAAGGATAAGATTCTCCAGGCGCGAGAGGCCAAGACGGGAAAGCTTACATGCTTTCACATGTACGCGATTGAATACGGGTACAACGGTGAGCATAGTATTTCTACCTTGTGTCTAAGGCCTCAGACTACCAAAAAGGGACATAGCAGCAGTAACGTAGCGAACGGAGAGTTCCGACGATCGGAACCTGACCGACAAGCCATCTCGGCCGTGACCCACAGAACCCTATCTGAATACAGCGATCTTACACCTGATACGTAAAGTTTAATCCCTCGGGTAGTCCAGGGTGCTAGTGCTGACCATACAGATTCCAAATTAGCTGGCAGCCTCGTATTCAGCCCACTCCAGCCCTCCAAACCCTCTCAAACTCAGCCGCCCTCATCTCACGTTTCACCATCTCATAGCCGTACCGAGGTCCCCGGTTGGTCTACGTCCCCGAGATTAGTATCCACTCTGAATCCAAGCCTGTGGGAGCAGCCCAATGTTGCATTTCTAGTTTCCAATTTGAGCACAAGGGGAGAATTGTGTGCTTCATTCCATCTGACTGCTCTTGGCTTCAGGATTGTATTTGAAATCATCTCTGTTTGTCCAGATACTTTACTAGGGCTTCCCCAGGCGTCTTAACATCCGTAGGATCGCTGACCACGATTTTTAAGGTTGGTGAAAATTTTCATCTCCTGCTTTCGCTATGATGATCCAATCATAAGACAGCGACGATGGACTTATCATGTCCCCTCTTCTCGCACTAACTAAGCACTAAGGAGACGAACTGTGCCATGACTGACGATCACGTCTCTTATTAAAAAGGTCAGTCCCCTAGACTGGGACGTTAACTATGTTAAATATCCTTTATCGTCATCCCCCGTCGTGACACCATGGCCCCTAAGAGTCTCATTATGGCCGCGGGCCTGGCCGTGGCCTCGGTGATACCGATGGTAGCGGCGACCACGACGGCCCAGTCGACTAAGGTCAATATCCTCTTCCCGGCCCTGAATCAGATGAACCTGGACGACCTCGAAGGAAGCATCGTGAGTGCCGACGCCACGGCCACCACAATCGAGATTGACTGCCGATCCAGCGTGACCAACCAGTGTCTCTCTTCCGGTTATGTCTTGCCCCAGACTCTCACCGCCGGTCCATCCATCCAAGATTATCACTACGAAATCACCAGCTATTATAACCACGCCATCTATATCGTCACTGGGAATATGGATTGCAACGTGACCGGCTCTACTCTCGGTGCTTCTTGCGTCTTCTCGACCAGCACGTGGATCTCGAGTGGGCTGAACTCCACTTCCTCGGTGTACTCCACGGCCGTCTCTATATCCTCGTTCAACTTGAAATATAACACATTGGCTGTGCCATCGGGTTTGGAGAACCTTCCCTCGCAAACCGCTGCCACGAATGCGTTCCCCGGCAGTACAGGAACGTCAACATCCACGGCAACAACCACGCCAACGACCACCGCCGTTACGACCCCGGAACATCACACGTCTTCGAAGGCCTGGATTTCTGGCCCGGTGATTGGCGGCGTGGCTGGCGTGGCTCTGGCTTTCGCGCTGGCATTTTGGTGCGTCAGTCGCAGGCGCAAGGCCGATACAGATCCTGCGTACGGTCCTGTATATTGGAATCCAACAGGAGGTGCACAGGAGGTCTCACAGCACCAGCCGTACATACCGGAGCAGCATAATCAGGTGGAAGAACTCCCAACGAAAAGTGCAGTGTCGGAGTTATCAGATCAATACAAACCCCATGAGATGCCGTGAGAATATCCCGGTGCTGCTTCTGCAGATTGTTACCTTTTCGCAATTGTCCAATTGCGCGAATGCGCTGCGCAGTTGATGATCATGAGACATGAAGGATCTCTCTGGAGATTACGTGAAATACTGTGGAATCGGGTGTTATAACACGTCGATTGTTTATAAGAGACATATTGTTGCTTAAGAAGGATTTCGGGCTTTATTGGCGAAAAGGATATACTCAAACTAATTAATATACCGACGGGTTCTCTATTCGGAAATCGCTTCAGGGGGAGTCTGTTGATGATAAACAAACCTAACAGTATGATCCTGGAGCAAATTCAAAATCGCTCCAAAAGATATATTCCCAGTCCCTGATCCATCTTTGCTAGCAAGTTCCCGTAGGCCCAGGTGTAGGTTTATGTGACGTTTCAAAGTTGAAGATGCAGTTACGCGTGAGGACCTGAGTGGATCGTCTTCCAAAGTTGGATTTAAGCCGAAAACTACGCACGAGGAAATATAATGAACAAGAAGATAAAATTCCACAACTAAATAAGAAACAAACTATACAAACACGCTATACAACAATTCAAACAAAGACAGTTTTGCTCAAAGGATTTCTTCCATCTCCAATAATCAGAAACATTTCACAGTTCCTCCTCAACCTCCTCGGTCGGCTGAAGCTCAAGCTCCCAAGACTTGAAGTCCAGACTGAGGCTATCCTCATTGCTAGCAGCCTTGCCAGAGCCGAAGTTCTTCAAGTTCCACTTCTCAACACCCTCCATACCCTGAAGGTCCTCAGGGAACTCAAGGAAAAGATCGGCGTTCAGACGCTCGTACTCGGCGAAGTCCTTGGGCCAGACACCGAGACGCTGCACAGACAGCTTGAGGAGCTGCAGGTGCTGGCGGACGTGTTCGCCCTCGGAGACAGCAGAGTGGCCATTCGAAGAGTCGGCGAGGTCGAGGTCGTAGGTGGAGCCATCCATGCTCAGGCTGCTGTCGAGACCGCCCTCGAAGTCGGCAAAGTGGGGGTCAACGAAGACGCGGAGGAGGTTCTCGTGCACACTGGCGCTCTTCTTGTAGTACTTGTTTGCCATGTGCTGGCCGCCCTTCTCGGACTGGTACCGCTGGGCGAGGCCGGTATACAGCTGGGTGAGCAGGGTGGACATCTCCAGGGTGCTGGAGTGGCGGGCACCATTGACGCGGCGACAGTTGTACACAATATCCTCAGCGAGGCGGGAGGCCTTGAGGGCGTCGCCGACCATGTAGCGGGCTAGGATGTAGCGGCGCGCCAGCTGAATGGTGATGGCGGGAGACCAGTTAGTCTGCTGGTTACGGCTGTTCCAGAGGCCGGACAGCAGCCAGACGAGGTTCTTATAGTCCTTCTGCTCGCCGAGAAGGCCAATCAGAATGTTCAGGTATTCTAGGCCAATCTGGGCCAGGTTAATCTTAAGGTCGCTGATGGTGCGAAGGACTTCCTGGATTATGACGGCGGAGACGCCGTGCAGCTTCTTCTGGGCGGCGGCATCGGGCTGGGGAGTGATGGTGCGGCCAGTGATGAAAACCCCCAGGGTGAAGACGAACTTGACGATGGCCGGGGTACGGTAGACTTCGTTGGCGGAGATGTAGCGGAAGGCAGCGAGGGCAAGGTTGGCGGCGTCATCGTAGCTCTTCTTCTGGAGAAGGTTAATGACACGGTAGTTCGCCGCGATACCAACCGAGCGGATGAAGTTCGAGGACTGGTGGGTGTTGAAGTGGTCCAGGATGGTAACCAGCAGGATCTTGACCTGAGCGGTCGCGGTCAACTTCATGCGCTTGCCCTCGGTGTTGAGGAAGTAGGCAACGTAGTCGTCCAAGACGCGGGAAGCGACGACGTGGCGGTTGCTGCGGAGCAGGAAGTGGTACAGACGAGATGCAGACAGAGAGACCGACTGGAAGGTACTGGTCTTGGAAACGGTCCGGCTGCGGAACTCCTCGAAGTAGACGTACTCGGTGGTCAAAGCGGCCAGGATCTCGGTGATAGTCGAGGTGCGCTGGTGGAGACTGTGCTCGAGCTGGGCAAGGAAGACCAGGCTCTGACGACCCTTGGTGGTAAGGTCAAATTGGGACTCCTTGACCTTCGAAGTATCCTTCATGATCACCTGGCGGTAGAGCTCCTCGGACAACTGGGTGGCCTTGGAAACCTGGTTGGTGGCAATGTAGCTACCAGCAATGGTAACAGCGGCAGCGGCCAGGGCAACCGAGGAAGTCTCGGAGGACAGGATGTGCACAGTAGACTGCTTCAGCTCCTCGAGGACAGACTCGACCTTGCTGTGTTTGTAGTGGAAGTTGACCATCTCAGTCAGCTGAGTCAGGGACTCTTCATGGGCCCAACCATGCTGCTCACGAATGGTGGTGACGCGCTTGCGAAGGATTCTCGAAGCACGCGAAACCATCTCATCGGAGACCGAGTCAGACTTGAGAGCGAGGGAAGTCTGTTCCTCGAAGATGCCATCCAGAGTGGCGCGGATCTCCTCGTGGTGAAACTCGTCGGTCTTGATCTTGAGGAGCTCCTCGTAGAGAGTAATTGCAATAGACTCGTAGCGCTTGGACTCTTGGCACACCTTGGCGAGGGTCAGGGTAGCCTGGATAGTAATCGAAGCGGTGGCACCGAAGACAACCTTGACCTTAGTCTGGTAGTCAGTGGTGATCTTGTGGATCACAGTGTAGTCGGTGCGGACACTGCGGAGGCACTGAGTGTACCGGGTGAAGAATTCCTGAACAAAGGTGGTGTCTTGGAACTTGGGGCTCTTCTTGGGGTCGTTCAACCAGGTGGTGAACAGCAGCGAGTAGTACGGCACGGCGTCAGTGTAGCGGTTCTGGTTGTAGAGTTCGGTCAAGACGATGATCAGAGGCTCAATGGCATCCGGATGGCAGTTGGGTGAGTCCTTGTTCAGGGCGCGGATGATGCGCTGGTAGTACTCCACGGAGATGGGACGAGGATAAGTGAGCTCAGCCAGGTTCCGCAGAATCTTGATAACAGTGGAGTGCTCAGGGCCGTAGTGCTTGATGTAGTCCTCAAGGATCTCTTGGCGGGTGACGATGACCCGGTCAGGCTGGGAGGAGTGGTCGTAGAAGCGGATCAGCTCCTCAGTGACGCGCTTACGGATCTTGTCATCCACGGGCTTAGCGGCACGGACGGCACGGTAGACGCGAATGCGAATGTTCTCCTCACGAGGGAAGCGACGGCGGAAGTGATAGCACTTGCTGAGGCGCTCGGCAAGGTCAATGCACTTCTCGACGTGCTGACTGGGCAGGACGACGTCCTGAATGGAGGAAGCAAATAGCGAGGGCCAGAGGCCCTGGAGGACCTTCTTGACAACTCGGGTTGCATCCTTCCAGCGGTGCTGTCCGATGTAGAGCTCAACCAGGGTATAAGTGGCAGTGAACGAGCTCTGGCTAATGCTGGAGCTCGAGCTCGAGGCCTCGTATACAATCTCCTCCAGAACGGTCTCCGAAACGGCCGACGAAGACGAGGAGCTTGCCGACTGCATCACATACTGCGAGGTGTTGGAGATGCTCTGCTGGATCTCGGAGTACATGGACGATTGAGTGCTGTTGGTACTCTGGTAGTAGTGAGCGACCTTTTTGAAGATGGTCAGAGCAGCAGCAGACATGCCCACGGCAGTCATAATCTTGGCGATCTGGTTGAAGTGGGAAGCAGTGCTCTGCGAGACTGTCGTGGTTGAAGAGCGGTACTCCTCGTAGACGGAAGACAGAATCGAGGACGCCTCGACCTCGCGCTTCTGAGTCTGAAGGAACTGGGAGTAGACAACGATAGCCTTGAGCTTGATCTGCTCCCAGTGCTCGGAATACTGGATACGGCATTCTTTGCTAGCACGCTGCCAGATTTCAACGTAGATGCGCTCGGCCTCAGTAATATGGCCCTCCGCAGTGTATTTCTGAGCCAGCTTGATAAGAGCCTCGAAATCGAAGGAGTCGGACACAACCTCATCTTCCTCGGCGTCCAAGACGAAGCGAATCCCGGTTTCACCATCGTGCTTGTTGCCCTTCAGGTGGACATGAAGGTCGCGGTTGTTATTGTCATCGCCACCGTACTCGCCAGTGATGGTATGGATCTGGATTTGGATCTGCTGGATCTTCGACTCCTCCTTAGTCAAGCGGTAGTGCTCAATAAGAGTGCGGAGAGTAACGACAACCTTCTCGGAGGTGGCTCCGTAGTGGACCTTGTAGGTCTCGATCAATACCAGAAGGATTTCCTCGCGCTTCGTCATGATCTCCGTCTTGCTGCTGGTAATCTGTTCCACGGTGAGGTCGAGGAACAGAGTAGCCATCTGCATAGTCACAATGTGCTTGGTGGTAAGCAGAGTATTACTAAGAATTACAATCTCATAGAAGAGAGGAATGGCCTCCGGAAGCTTGTTGACATCACGGCGTAGGATAGCCAAAGTGATGAGGGACTGCAAAGTCACAACATTGTTGGTGGTTAGGATGTTGCGGCACAGGTTGGTGACAGTGGTTTGGAAAGTCACCAGCGTCGGGGTGGAGAGGTTCTGCCAAAGGGTGTTCTGGAGAAGCAGCAAAGTAATGGAAGCAGGGAATATCTTGCTGAACTCCTTGGCGATAGTGGAATCACCACCACTGGTGTAGTTGGTAGTCTGAGTCAGGTGGTGAGGCCAGTACCGAACAGCGAAGTCCAGAAGAGGGTTTCTCTGCACCAGCAAAGTGGTGTCGTGGGGGTCCAGAGGACTCAGCGAGGGAGAGTGTTGCTCGGTGACAGTGCTCTTTATGTAGACCAGCAGACGGGTAACAAAGTCATGGTGGCGGTCCTTGATAGTAGGGACGAGCTTGCCTTTGTAGAACACATCCAACACGGCAGTACGGATCAGGCCGTGACGAAGGTACACCTGGCCATCCTGAAGGAAGACAAGGGAAACCAGAGGCTTGAGGACCTGCAGGGGGTCGACTTTGTCGCTCAACACGGTCTGCTTGTCGACCTGGATAGAAGCCAGAGTGCTGAGTTCCTTCAGTAGCAGGGGCCGATCGGAAGTGGCAAGCCACAGGAGCATAAGCTTGGCATCCTCGCTGACATCGTGGGACAACAAAGCGTGAGTCACGAAATCAGTGATACTCGGGGGACTCTTGATTATGGCATCCAGAGTCTTGCGGAAATTGTCAGGGTTGTGCTCCTGGCGAACCCTCTTCGTGGCAAGCTTGGCCCACTGGAAGGAGCCGCGAGAGGCCTCGGTAATCTGATCAATGACAGACTCCTGCTCAAACTCAGAGAGACCGAGGAAGGTCTTGCTGTGCTCAAAGTTGGCGCGCACAACGATGGAGATATCATCGTAAATACGCTCCTCACTGATGGGTACATGCATCACATTTTCTGTGGTGAAGGGCTTCTCAGCACCGAGAGTGATCAGTTTCACGTTCACGCCACCGATGACAGCAGAGGAGAGCTTTTTGAGTAGAGTGGATTCACCGCAGGTGGCCTCGTCAAGACCATCAATGACGATGACCAGTTCCTTAGCGCCAGGAAGAGCGGCAGCGAGGGCGCGTTGAAGAGCGGTCCAGAGGATGCCCTCATACTCAGCAACATCAGTAGTCCTGCGGCTACGCTCGAAGGCATCGCCGAGGATCTGCAGAAGCTGGATGTTACCGATGCGCTTATCGAAGAGCTGGTTGAGAATAGTTTTCGCGATGGCGATGGGAGTAGTTTCAGCAGGGACGCGGGCGTCTGTTAGAATATTAGTTCGTATGAGGTCATCAGCCTGTGGATTTACATTTTCAAGACTTACTGATGGGAACAAACAAAGTCTTATAAGTGGTCCCACCAACCTGATCCTGCAGCCGGTCGACGATGACGGATGCCAACACGGTCTTTCCAGACCCAGGTTTGCCAGAGAAGGACAGAGTGTGGTTATGGCTCTTGAGGAAGCGGGTCAAGTATGGGCCCATCCACAAGCAGGTCAGCTCCTCACGCTCGTGAGCAAGATGGGAGGAGTTCTCGGCGAGGTGGTTGAGGACGCGGTCTTCCGGGGCGAGCCAGGAGCGGACGGACTTGACAACGGAAACTATATAGATCGAAGCAGATCAGCCACTGCACTTTTGGATTAGAGTTGGGGTTATTACCTCGTTCCGTATCAATATTCTCCTGGGCGAGCTGGTGGCGCCACATAGTCTCAGCAATCTTGGAGCAGCGGTCCTTGAAGGTCTGGATCTGGTGGGGGAAGGTGTCATAAAGGTTGACGGAGACCGAAGCGGTAGTCAACCCACGGATAGCCTGGTGGAAATGAGTAGACACACTGGAAACCAAAGTAACGAGGTCTGCCAGAGCCAGGATAAGCTGTTCCTTGATCTCCTGAGAGATGGCGAACAGCTCGGTCCGCTCAAGGAGGTTCACCAGAGCAGAGGATGTACTGTAGAAGAAGCCAAAGGAAACCATCAATGCGGAGGCGTTCTCCTTGCCAAGCTATACAAGCTAATTAGCAAGTAGCCAATTTGGCTCGGTTAGACCGATATTCAACATACCTGAAGGAGCATGTAGCAGTAGCCATAGGAGAGCTGAGCGGCGAGATGGCTGTCACCAGCGAAGCCCTGAACATGCTCTTCGAACCTGTTCAAGCGCTCCACAAACAGCTGGGCCCAAGCAAGGACCTTGTCATAGCTGCTTCCTTCGGCAGGCAGATGGCTCATACGCTGAGTCCGGATCCACTCAATAATATCGTGGAATTTGGTGTTTAGAAGAGCGAAGGTGTCAACGCCAAGCTCATCACCACTGCGACGGTGCAGGGACTGCACGACGCTAGTGATGTTGGAGTTGCCAGCTCCGTTGAATTTCCGCGCCACGGAATATTCGCGGCGCGCGGAGCGACCATAGTTAGATGTGCTGTCGTTGTCGAAGACAGCGGAGATACCGGATACTTGCCGGGAGTTACCAGGTAAGCTGGAGTAGAAGGGGGAGGTGTGGTTACCCGGGAGAGGAGAGACGAGACCGGGTGCCATTTTGGTCACAAATGGGGTAGTTTCAGGTATCGTAAGCGTCTTAGTCGTTATATTGTGAGGGACGGTCACGTTTTCAG
The DNA here is from genome assembly GCA_037042055.1 of Penicillium sp. S103-07. NCBI lineage: Eukaryota > Fungi > Ascomycota > Eurotiomycetes > Eurotiales > Aspergillaceae > Penicillium > Penicillium sp. S103-07. The sequence goes on along the minus strand of JAXQJQ010000014.1, from coordinate 64,777 downwards.
TGGACTGTCCTGAATGTCTCTTCGGAGGTGTAGAGATCTTGCGGGGGGAGGGAGTAGGTTCGGAAATATCTTCTTTCTCTGAGCAACAGCTCTTAAAGCAACAGAATAGACGAAACAAACCGGCAGATCAATTGGGGATAAAGCTCTAAAATAGTGGAGAGCACATACGGGGGGTTTGTTATGAGATGGAAGAGTAGGGATGAAAGAAAAAGATCAACCTGCCTCGCGGGCTATGACGGCTTTTGTAGCAGCTTCAGGGCGGGAGCCGAATCCGAACCTATTCCTTTTTTTGGTTCTTTTTTGCCCCCCGTTGGGCCGAGGGCTGGGATGGAGCTTCACATCAGCATTACTGCATTGTTATGGAGAGTGGGGCGGAGCTTCAGCTTGTGTGGACTCGAACTGTGTATCTTTTGCACTCCTCGATCTTGTCCAATCAGCTGGAATAGGAAGCTCGGGACATATAATGGTGGGCGGAAGACGCAATAGGTTGCCCGAGGGTAGGGGTGCTGGCGTCAATCCCTCCATCCGGCACCTCCAAGGTTTCAACTTGCATTGGCTGCGCCCGGACCGGGGTGGTTCTGAGGTCTAAAAACTCCAATGGCAGGAAGTTGCGGCATACGGAGAAGGCGCCTACTGGTACCAATTATCCCGTGTTCCAGCTCGGTGGACATGGACGTGGAGAAAGGAACGTGGAGAAGGGAACATGGAGCGCGGCGAAATATGCTGCATGATGATGATAATGATACGCATTTCTCTCTCCACTATGACCATCACAGACCCATATTATTAGCAGCAGGCACGCCGAGGCGGCAAATTTCTGTCTATTCAAGCCGGGCCTGAATGGTGTCGTAGGTAAATAGTCCGAAAGCCCAGATCTCGGGGTCGCCGCAAGCGTGTAATAGGGGCTACTATGGCTTCAATTGTGGCCCTGGTAGGCTGTATCAAAACGTATAGTTCACAAGTACTCGACATATGAATCGTGCACCAATCACGGCTGGCTGGCAATTCTGTCTCTCTTTGCCGTGGCCTCTCACGTGCGGGGGTTCTATGGAGCTCTGGACCTCGCCATTGGTAGCCAATTGAAGCGAGAACCCACGACACCGAGTGGACAATGCTACCCTTTGGACGAACCGCCAATCGATCGGCATGGGCACTGGCCCGTGTGATCGCAACCTGGTCACGGCATATACGGCAGGCAAATGTTCGCGCGGGGGGTTGGATGCCTGGGTCCAGCTTGCCACGGCCGACCGTCATGAACCATGCAGGATCTCTGACGCAAAGGGATCCACTAGCTCCCGCACCTCCCGAGATCAAACCTCGGGTGACATCCCTTTGGTTGACGTGTGTAGCGGGAGCAACCGTGCGAGAGTTCAAACAGCTAGGCACCTGAGGTACGGCTGGAGTAATTCTTCGCCATTTCAGCGCCTTTGTTTGAGGCGCAGATGGGAAGCATATTCTCAATGGCTCCTGTACGCATTAGACCCGGGGAAGTCCGTTTTTGAGAAGGGCTGCGACTCGTTTTCCATCAGCCCCTCGTCGAGGGTGTGAGGTGCATTAGCATGATGGGTCAAGTGGGGAGGGAAACGAGTGAACAGGTTTGTCTCGGCGAGTTTAGTGCCCTCCACTTGACGTGAAGAGCCGAGAAGGGGGGAAATAATAGGCGGGAGTTAGATGAAGAAGGGAAGTGCGCTGAATCGGAGACCCACAATAGATCCACCGATGGCTGGTACCAAACTTCCCCTCACGATACTAACACGTTTCCACGGACTACAGCGCCACCCGCCTGTCAACCGACAATTGAGATCCATTTACGGGAGGATACCGTATACATTACTTAGGCACGGTGGCTGGACTCGGCCGTCTTATTCCCCATAGCAATTGTCATTCACCCATGACTCCTCGGTCAAACATTCCTCACTATATAGGATAACGCCCGGTCCAATTCATTCCATTCCTTACCGACGCTATAATAAGCCTCTTACACTATCTTGGTGAACTGATCCCGGAGCGAATACCGTCCCTGACGAAAACAAAAGCAAATTGCGCACTTACCAAATTTTCGGTTCGAATGTGGACACTGATCGTCCTGTCATAAATGGGTCCCATCTGCAAGCATTTCGTTTTGGGAACCAGTAAACTCACGACATACGTCACGTATACGCCTGTCTCCACGATCCCGACAAAAAGGTTCCTCTTCCAATACAGGGTGATATCGCACGAACCCCTGATCGGAAATTTATACACTTAGACTCTGTCCACGGGTAAAACTGCTTTGGCACGAATCAAGGCAGCCTTGCATAAACGACATTTTCTCGCCACTCTCCATAATTGGCAAACACGGCAGAAGTCAGCACCTTGTTTCTCGTTCAAAATTTCCCCGAATATCCGCATTTTGCTTGGATTGTTGATTCCCCACTTTATGACAAGGTGCTTCACAAACAGGAAATATTTTCGTACGGTTCACTCCGATGTTTTCATGAATTTCTTGGCGGGGCTTCGGGGAGGAACCATGTAAATCCACATCCTCAATTGAACTAAAGACTCCGTAATTTGAGTATCCATTATTTTTAACCGAGCGAGAGGGCAGGTGTTCGGACACGAGGTGAAATATACCGAGAATGGCTGGCTGGCCTTAGTGCTTATTGTATACCATGGCAAAATTACTTTCTGCCCGATAGTGGCTGGAAGCTTTCCTCTTTGCAATGCAGTGCATATGTGCTGTGTAAATAAAAAATAAAAATCAAAAATAGGAAAAGAATAGGAACGTGCGCAATACGGAGTAGCCGTCAAACACAGAGCAAGGGGACTTCATCTCCCCGCCTGCTAAGCCGATCCTCTGCCCGGAGATTGCGACAGAAGTACCTTCACTGACAAATACATCCTTGAAAGCGTGGGACGTGCATAGCACATCACTATGGATAGGTGGGCTATATGACCTCCTCAACATCGAGAACTTGCAAACTTTCTCCTCCGAGACTTCCAGAATCCTTGCTCTTCGGCTCGTAACGACGACATCATGACGCCGATCGAGACTAAATGGTGGAATAGATTGAATTTCAGATACGGAGATAGAGTTAGGACTTGATGTCAGGCAAGCTGTAGACTTTGGGATGATGTTATGATGTGAAACTGATCAACGAATCTGAACAGGTCGGGGTTTGAGGGCGGAGTTGTCCAGCCACCTGGGCTCGAGTCTCTCTAACTTTTTTCTTGCGCATGGAGTGGAGTCTGCCAGAGGTCGTCGGGTGGATTCTCTGGAAGAGACGGTTTACCCATATGAAATAGACTTGGCTATCCCATCCAAAGGGTTTCTTGATATACAAGTCTACTTGGTAAAATAGCTGCACCTGTCCTGCCCAGACGAAAAGCCCTATCGGTTAAGGCGTAGAGATAGACACGAGAGGAATATTTAGATTTCCCACCAGTGAATACCACCATTGCTATCGAATCAACCAAACTTTAACAATTACTTTTGACAACGCCTCTTTCGTATCGCATTCGCTAGTTCGACGATTTTGACATCTCACGCAGCTGTTCAAAGGTCCCATACGCCCGCTAATCATCCCACAAGCCACCGCCACAGCGCCTACAACCCAGACGCGGTAAGAGAAGGCAGCCAGTAACCCCCTCCAACCAGATTGTAACCCCAGCCAGAATTGGCACGCCACGCCCTCAGCTCTGCAAAAGTGCCATGAGTAAGACGGCAGTTCCCGATCACATGGCTCGGCAAGCCTTACCGAACATCTCTTGGAGATCAAGAACGGACTAGTAGATCAGGGGCCACACGGAATACTCCGTAATGTGGCAAGAGGGCCTCGTTTCAGCCCTCGTGGAGATGGGCGAGTTCCATTGGCAAGTGTCAGATCCTCCCCCAAGGTGATGGCTTCGCTTCGGCCCATGCGGATCGCTTTGATGATGTACCTATATTTGGCTGCAGCCCCTAATCCGCAATGAGTAGCCGGTGCAGCTCAGCTGGTGGGGGTATGAGTGTGCACACGACTCCGCGCCGTCGTGCATCTCCTTGTGCAGTAGTGACATTCTGGCCCTGTACCAAGTCGTCCAGTTCCTGCAGTGGGATTCCCAGTAACCACTCACTATGTACTAGGAAGGTAAAATTCATGCCTTTAATGCATGCTACGGACAGTTGGCGACGTATTTCGATGGAATTCGTGGTAAGATCGTGTTGATACCTCGACGTTTTTACAAAGTGGGTGCCACTTGGCCATCTGGGCTTGTGGAATTGCCAAGCGTCTTGCAGCGTATCTTGTATTCAGTCACTGGGTTTTCCTCCTCTATCAGCTAACGATAGGCTGTGGAAATGACATTCGGTGACATATCTCAGCGACGCGTGCAGTGGGCGTGAGAGATATCGATGAACCGGGATTTACACCCGTCTGTTAGACGATCAAATATCTTTTCAGGGTTAAAGAACATAAATATTTTGCCTCTAGTTGTTCTTACATAGTTTTCTTTAGGGGAGCTAGTTCAGCTCTTCAAATGTTGTCGGAATTTACTAATTATCTACTGGGAAAGACATGGCAAGCAAATACTATCGCGACCTCGGGTACTATTATTCTCACTGTAGATAGTAAGACTGCACAGAGAACAAAAAAATGTAACGGAAGGTTAATGAAAAGGTCCGCACGTATATACAGCGAATTTGATTCAACAGATGGGTATCTCAGTCTTGGTAATGATGCAACGAAGAGTGTAAAAGATCAAACAAAACGGGCGTGGGAGACTATAGATAAGTGAAGTGAACGGGAGTCTCATCAAGAGATCGGTCCAGCCCAGGGATCAAGGAGAATTAGCTGGGAAAGAAGGGAAACCATGCATAAAGTTGAGAATGCAAGTCACACGCAATGCAATGCAAATGCAATATAATCCGTCGGGTATCATGTAGTCGTGTTGAATGCACCAGTGCATGCGATGCGCTAGGGGGAGAGTGCTTAATTTGAGGTTGTTTTCGACCGCCGATATGCCCAGCGTCGGAGCGCATACCCGTCCGAGTTCTTGTGAAGATCCAGGAACTGCGTCTGGGGTTTGCCCCGCTCCGAGTCATCTGATTCTTCGTCGGGGAGATCCATTCTGAACCGCCGAACGCTGCCTTCGCGACCCGATTTGCCTTCTTCGAAGAAGGGGGCGCGCGAGTCACGATGGCACCAACGTGGTGCGACCTTCCGCCAGAGACCACGGACGCCGCGGCTGGCACGGTCGATTTTCTCGTACTCGCGCCGGCGAGTTGTGTCTGATGTCCACTCCATCACCGTTGCCGGGACGTGGATGGAGGATGCGGAGGGGCTGTGGGCGTGCTGGCTGGCGGTGCTGTTGGGGAGCGTGTTGGATCGATCTCTTGGACGAAATGGAGGAGATGCAGCGGCTGAGCTTAGTGAACCGCGATGGTCGTAGTCCCAACGGCTGGATTTTGATGAGGCGATCGGGGATGGCGGTGCTGAGTAGCCCATATCGGACGAGGTGCGACTCTCTCGTCTGGGGCGGTAGGTTGTTGAGAGTGCCCGCTGCAGGGTGGGTCTTATATTATCTGAAGACTCCTGCTCCTCGAAGAGACGGCATGATTCCCGATGTAGCGCCAGCAGTGATTCTCGTCTCTCGCGGGGCGTAGTCCTCCCCGATGAAACGGGGACGATACTAGCCGTCGTTACAGGCCGTCTGGTCGAATGAAAAGAGTCATGTCGACTAGGCGGTCTTGACCTTGCTGTACTGCGAGATGCAGAGCGAGAGTGCTGAGCCGAGTTGGTAGCAGAAGAAGCACGACGACCTGAGTGCCACGTCGACTCCGGGCTGAAATCAGGCGGATCGATCCTCTTCACCCTGGGGGTATCCATCTCAGGCGAAGAAGGCGAAGAAGGCGAAGAAGGCTCGCGAGGCGAGTTTGAGTCGATGCATTTCTCAAGGATCTCAGTGACAGCGGGCTCGGGTTGGATCTTGGTAGTGAGGTTCAAGGGTCCGAGTAGATCTGCAGACGGGGCCATGTGAAGATCAGGACATGTGACGGACGCCATCATCAAACCTTGCAGCCCTGTCACCAACTGCAGCTTCCGATACTCAGAATAAGATTAGGGCTGGACGTGAGGGGCAGGTCCCATGGTGTGTTTGGGGTCGGAACCGCGGTTCGCTATCTATAAGCGCAGGAAATATACCCACCTCGCCGGGTATACCTTATTCTCGTGGAAGATAAAATGTATACAAAGAAAAAGAAGAAAAACAGGGGTCCCTGAAATGGCGGGCATGACACTTTTTAACTGCCACACCGCTCCTCAGTGAATTTTCTTTGGACTTTAGCGGAGAGAGTGGGGGTTCTGCCTCCACCGCGGGCGCACGGTCTGGATCTTCGTACCCTTTGGTAGACAACGCCCCTGCAGTGTCGAATATGCAGGGGTTGGGTTTATTTCGAGTCGTGGCGCCTACTGGTATGGCCTGTGCCGGTTCTCGCCGCGTGGCATCATCAGTGGCCACAAACAGACCCGTTGGCGCTTCGTGAGACCCCTCCCCGGTGGGTCCATCATCACAAATACTGTGCTCGTGGGTGGTTTCACGCCGATCCCGATTATTTTAGAAACTACGGTATCTAAGAACGTAGTTCGACGCAGGGCAGAGCTTTGTATGGTTTCACGCTTTGTAGCACGACACACGCCTAAACGAGGGGAAATTAAGGCTCCAAGGTTCGGGAGGGCTGCCTCGTGCACAGATGAAACGCGGGGTGCATTCAACATTCAACATTCAACATTTCCTTAGGCTATCATATATACAGTTCCTACGGGCGACAATTCAAAGGGTCGGGTTTCACAGCGAATACATGAAATCGGGATTCTCCCGGTCCGTTAGGTCGAGCCACCTGCAGCAGTTAGCGCGCGTCCCAAACCCAAATCCAGACAAAAACAAGAAACTCACTCCTGATTTTCCAGTCGCACGTAGTCAGGACGGGATTGGATTTTTGATTTCCGGTTATTCTCTTTGCGGTACCACCACCAGATAAAGCACATGATGCAGATGGACACGCCCAGGCAGACGATGATGGTAATCTCGGCGGGGACGTAGCGCGGGGCATCTTTCGGACGGAAGGTTTGCGGGCCTTGGCAGACTTGGTTAGAGTGCTCGCTAGTATGGAAAAGGTTTGGCTCTGGTGCTCACCGATAATGTTCCCGACGCAGTATCCGATCAGGTACATGGCTGCGACCGTGGTCTTCTTGGTGTATCCTGCCACGTTGGACGAGATCATGGCTAGAAGAGCCACGAACGCGGTCGGGCTGGCTTGGGTCATGTAGTAACCGATCAGGCGACCCGTGTTGTCGCTCTGGGGAAGAGCAACGATCAGGATCATTCCGACCATGGCGGAGACAAGTCCGCCCAGACTGCAGAGAATACGCTGGTTGGTGACGTGGCCCATGTAGCCGTTCAGCAGCAGAGCGATGACCTCGACTGCGCCTCCCGGGACGCCGAGGATTAGACTCTGTTGTTCAGTGAAGCCAAAGCTCTTGATCTGTAGTGTTGGGACTGTGTTAGAAAAAGCACCGGCAAAATGATGGTCATGACGTACCAATTGACTGAAAAAGTTCGTGATACCGCCATTTGGAATATCCGCGATCAGCGCATAGAAGAAGAAGGCCCAGCTCATTGGATCCAAGAGCGCCTCCTTGACCTGGTACAGCTTGAAGTGCTTGTTACCGATACCCTGCTGATTGATGCGCACTCGGGCAACGGCCAAAATGCGGTCCTCCTTCTTCAGCCAGCGGGCATTCAGCTGGTTATCCGGCACAATCCACAAGAAAACGCAACCCAACGCGACAGTCAACAGACCGGTGACAAGGAAGATGATCTTCCACGGTGCGATCGACGATCCGTTTTTCGCGGTGCCGACGGCGATTCCGTACGCGATGCAACCACCGACGATCTGGCCGACGCCGTTGAAGCTGAACCAGATATTAACGCGACTGCCTTGTTCTCTCTTCGTATACCACTGTATCACCATCAGCAACCGCGCTCGGGTCTTTAGAGGTTGGTCCATACCTGCGAAGTCAACAGCGCGAAGCCAGGGGTAACTGCCGCTTCAAACACACCCAGGAAGAAGCGAATCGCAATTGCCCCCGAGTAGGACTTGACGGCCGCAAAGCAGCTGAGAATAATCCCCCACATCAAAATACAAGCTCCGGAGTACTTCCCCAGCGGTAACCGCTGCAGCAGGCGGTTGGTCGGGTACTCCCATGCCAGGTACCCTAAACACCCGTAAGTTCCATCCCTCCAACACGAGAATAAATTAAACAAGACTCACCGAAATAAAACAAACTCCCAAGCCATTGATACTGATCTCCAACAAGATTAAGATCCTCCTTGATCCCCATAATACTCGCATAGGATAGCGTGGTCTCTGTAATAATCCGTCAGCACCTTAACCGCGACGCCTCCGCAGTGCCGTGCACGGATGACCCATCACGTACTATCCAGATAATTCATGCCATAGATAAAGCACATAATCGGCATCATATGCCAATCAATAGTCCTCAACAACCTCCGATTCGTCGCCTCGTCCAACTCGATCGCCTCGCCCTGAAGCTCGTCAAAAGCCTTCATGGCCTCATCCGCATCGTGAGCATGCTTCTCCAACGTCGGATCAACCGCCTTGGCCCTCTCCACATCGGCGACCCCGACGGACTTCTCTTCCTCCATGGTTTCGGTTCAAGGGATTGGCAACAGTATCAAATCGTAGAGCGCGAGAACGGGGAGTATGCAAGCTCGACGGATGGGATGAGGGGAAGAGAAGCATAAATACGGGACTCCTCCGTGCGACACTCTCACCCATGGCGTTATCTCCAAGGCCTCTGCATCCTCCTATCAAGCAGCACGGGCCGGTGGGTCTCTCCACGATAAGCACCCAGTATCTGGGGTTGCCGACTTGTCATTGGCGGGTCCGAGAGGGGAATGAGGAGAGATCGGCAACGTCGCCTTCATAGGGGGTTGAACGCCCGAGTTGGGGCTATTCTTATCTAATTTGCCGAAGCAACGAACCAGCTGAGCTGCCACAAGTGAGGAGGTGTGATGCTTCGGGACTCAGAGTTAGTTCCGAGTTTAGTTCCGAGTCTATTTGCCGAAGGTGGTAGCTTGGCTTCAAACTCTTGTCGGTGTTCGTTGCGAGTGGCTTGCTGTACAGTACTTCCGGACACCGGCGTCACCACCTACACTCTTCGATTGATTCCCGAACCCTGATACCAAGATGCACTAAAATATGTCTCTCATAATCAACCGATCCACCCGGTAACTATCTTGATAACTATTTTAACGTAGTATACCGGATAATTATATAAACTGGGCCTATGTTTCTTGTTTCGACTGGACAGCTGCTATCTCGGTGCCACGCGTCCAGTCACCCAACCCCCCTTTCGTTACAAATTAAGCACACAGCCAAATGTCTAGGTGTGCCGAGCCACGAAGCCAGCCACAATGAAACCAAAACCAGTGGCCCCGGCGAATGTCTGAATGAGGTGCCTCTACCACGTCACTGGAAATCTACTTCAGGGTATGCAATACGACCCAAGAGGTTCCTTTGACCCTGAGCTCTCGACGTCTTATGTCCAGAGCACGAAGAGAAGGATTAGAACCATTGCACAGCCAGGTTGCCCAGATTCGAGACATGGTGCTGCAGAGCAGTTGATCCACCGCAAGCCCAGTTGACGCTCGGCAGGAAACAGTTGTATCGTGGGACACTACTTTATCGTTACAGAGATTGGCACCGAGGTTTTCATTAAATGGCCTTTGGGGAGCCTGGTCTCTTAATCGCCGTTGATAAGGAGTGACTCGTTATTTCTTGTAAAGAAATTGAAATGATCCCGCATGAAATCTCACACAGGCCAACTTTGAATTTCATCTTTTGCCTTCAGATCAACTGCTTCAAGTACATTATAGCGACGGATCTGCAACGCATCCAAGATTGACAATCCCCCCCTATGAATGTTTGTTAGCCTCTCATGCAGATTACTAGAATTAGGTTGGAAACCTACAAAATGACTTTCACGGCAGCAGGCAGGTTGAAAACTGCAACCTGACGCGGACCCGAGGTGAACGATAGGAGTGCCTGCGACAACAAGGATTGGACTTTAGCTGTGAGGTGGGGACATAAATCTGACAGTCAACCTACATTTTATGCCGGTCAGAAGCTTCCCGGCCGCTTCAATACCAAGTGAGCTGAAAAACTTCGCTCCCTCGGGTGAGTTGTTGCTGTGTAGAGACTCGCAGCACAACTGCTGCTGCCCGGCGTCACATGGTGGGTTTGGAGTGCCAGCTAAAGACAAGGGTTGGGGCGAAGCAGCAACCGAAGATCCCGCTATCAGTGTGAAAACAAGCAAAGCAGAGAACATTTTGGAAAATTTCGATATCTTCCGGATCAATGCGCGTAAAGATTATAAGTCTGTGGTTTTTATACCTTAAAATCGCCTTTTCGTGGACCGGATCGAAAGGGGAATGAATCTGATTATATGCGTAAAAAGATATCACGAGCACAATTCTTTGAAATGTGTTACCGTACCAGCTTATACTTGGAATGTGCGACAGTAACAGTGTATAGGTAGAATGCGTGACAGTAACAGTTTATAGGTAGAATGCGTGACAATACCGGCTTATAGGTGGGATGAGTGACCATCACAGCTTATATGTGGAATGCGTGACAATAACAGATTATAGGTAGAATGTGTGACAATAACGGCTTATAGGTGGAACGTGTGATACTTTTCGGAATAGCTCTCAGACAGAACTCTAAACCGTAATGTTTCTTTATTAACCATCTGGTGGTATTCAAGATATCCATTCTTTGGCTTACTCCTTATTGGAATGTTCGGGGCGTCACCCCTTAACGACAATTTCTCAGTAGCGACATTCAAGACCATACAAATGAAAATGATATTATCATTCTGGTGGAAGGAACTTCAACATACCTTGCAATATAAAAGGCAGCAAGCACCCAACAAGTATTCCCTCAATCCCTTGCCACTAGCAAAATCTACACCCTTCTTTTCAATCTTCTACCCCATATTCTGCCAAGATGATTAATTGCCGCCTCCTCTTCATTACAACCATGATTTATACGGCCGCGTACTGCTCCCCATCGCGTCGAACTCATGAGCAAGCGAACTCCGCCACGTCTGTGTCAGAGTGCAATACCGGCAACCAACTTTGCTGTAACTCCTTGCAAAACTCTAATGCCCCTGAGGTCTCTGCTCTTTTTAAATCCCTTGGATTGAGCGTTGCCGATAAGGCTATGGTCGGAATTGACTGTACGTTCCCACTTTCTACCCTAACATGATCCGCTTGACGATCAAAATGAGCTAAACATACTTTAGGTTCTCCTCTCGTAGCTGCCGTTGCCGGAGGGTCCAGTTGCAGCCAGCAACCCGTGTGCTGTGACAAAGCTGAATTTGTGAGTTCATGAATTTCTTTACTGTTGGTTCTCAGCGGAAATAGCTAATCTCGATTGATATGAAGCACGGGCTTGTAAATGTCGGATGTGTTCCGTTGAATGTAGACTTGTAAAAATCAACCACAAGTCCAGCCTTTTGAGTGCGACAATCGCATTTGGAATCAAGATTTTACAAGTAATCAACTTCCTGATAAAAAAAACTGCCCTTATGGCTTCTCGAGTAATATTTAACTGGCATGGCTCGTAAAAAACGTATTCCTCAAATAGGTCTCCACCGTGGGGCAGGTGGGGCGACGGGAGGGCAAGAATGCCTGCAGGGACCCTCTGTACAATTACTAGACACATGTAATCTAATTATGTACAACACTGAATTGTGTGGCTCAAGGATAATAATTTTCCGGGTTCTTTCTACATAGGGTCTAGTGGATCTTGGTATTAGGTTCGGTAATCAATCGAAGACTGTAGATGGTGACACCGATTTCCGGAAGTACTGTAGGCTTGTTGGCGTTATCAGCGGGTCTGGCTGATTACATTTCGGAAGTAGATCCGATCTTTCTACGATCTTATCATGTCGGCTCATGGTGGAGGCATATCGTATCTGGAACGAGGACTGACACAGTCTTACTGCCAGGCTTACTCGAGCAACCATTTAATACTGGCGAGCTAAGGCGCAATTCCGTGCCCCGGAAATGTTCCATGGACTGGGCGGACTGTGCTCTGCAGTAGTCAACGCCGACGGCGTCCGTGTCCAGCGGTGAAACAGATGGTTTCATACCTCTAAGGATTGGAAAGGACTGGACTGGGTGAATGAGAGGGAATCGTTTTGTCCAATAGTTCCTGTATAAGTATTCGCTTTCGTTATATATTATCTACTGACCACCAACGCGCGCCATATACGCCTCCCATCCCTGCTGCTGGTACTGCTTAGCGGCCTCAACAGGGTCAGGAGCAGCGTAGATACCACGCCCGGCAATAATGAAATCCGCACCGCGGCCGATAGCCGACTGCGGAGTCTGATACTGCTGGCCGAGCTTGTCACCCTTGGAAGAGAGGTTAACGCCAGTCGTGAACACGACAAAGTCCTCATTCTCGTTCGCGGCGACAGTCGACTCGACCTCGGTCAACGAGCGGGTCGAAACAAAGCCCAACACGAAACTCTGGTATTTACGCGCGTAGTCCACGGATGCGGAGGTGTAGGATCCCGTCGCTAGGGAGCCCTTGGAGGTCATCTCGGCGAGGATGAGGAGGCCGCGGTCCTGTCCGTAAGGGAAGTCGGGGGACTGGGCGGTTTGGGCGAGGGCCTCGACGATGCCTTCGCCCGGCAGGACGCTGCAGTTGATAATGTGGGCCCATTCGGAGATGCGGAGGGTGCCTTGGTGGTACTGCTTTTGGACCGTGTTGCCGATGTCGATGAATTTGCGATCTTCGAAGATTAGGAAGTTGTGCTTTGCGGCGAGCGCGTTCAGGCCGGTGATAGTCTCTTGGCTGAAGTCGGAGAGGATGTCGATGTGGGTTTTGATCACGGCGATGTAGGGGCCGAGGCCTGATTGGGGTGTTTCGTTAGTATCTGTCGGTGAGTGGTTGAGTGGTTGAGCATACGATCGGCCAGGTCGAGGAGTTCGGCGGTGGTGGTGACGTCGGCAGAGACGGTCACGTTGCTCTTCTTGGCTTCGGCCACCTGGAAGAGTTTCCGGGCAAGCGGGTTTGGGTGGTTGGCGGCGCGAGCGCCGTACGTCGATTGCGACTTGGACGACATGGTGGATGGCGGGGTTGGCGGGGCGCGACGGTGGTGGATGTAGGTGCTCGGAGAGGGTATTCAAGGGCGATCGCAGTTCAGTAGCAATTGGTTATTCGCGGAAGGAAAAGATACCCCAATTGACCCGATCCCAGGCAGTCGCAAGAGTAAAACAGGGAAAACGTTGTCCACGTCGCCGCGGCGGAACTTTTTTTGGGCGCGCCACAGTGGAGCATCAGCCACAGTTCCTTTATCTACGTGGTTTTGAAGATTCAAGATTCACAAAGGGAGTGGGAAATTTAATTCTCCAACTAAAAATACAAAGCTATAGGATCGGCTTAATACGAGATCAAGTCCCGAGCAACACCAAACACACTCAGACCCCACAGAGCACCCTGCGCCAGCCAGAAGAAACCACCGAGCATACGACCTTTACCCTGCGGCTTGCCCGAGTACACGTAGCCGTACATGAAAAGCGAGCGGAAGACCACCCAGAGGGCACCAATTCCGGTGGCGAGTTCGGGATACTTCAGGCCAGCGACCAGAGTGAAGAGCATCGTCTGCGGGGCATTCTCGAGGAAATTGGCGTGGGCGCGTTGGGCGCAGTTGAACTGCTCGGCCTTGGCCTGCGGGGGGGTCAGCAACGTAACGCAGGGTCAATTGAGGAAGGTAATTCGGAACGTACATTCTCCTTGCACTGTTCGATGCTGGCATAGCTGTGAGGATAGGGGACTTTGGCGACCTTGCGAAGGGAAGTGGTGATCCCGCCGTGGATGAAGCCCAGGACGGGGATGGCGCCGAGCGCCACGGCGATGACGGCGCTAGTCGGTGTAAGCGCGACATGGATCAGGGATTATCGGGTACCGAGGACTGAAAATACATACCCGTAGTTGGAGGGAAGAGTGATTGAGACCATTTTGGAATCCGTGGTGAATGTGACGGGCAAGTATTCAAGGACTTGCGGGGAATTTATACTTTGCTCCTCCGTGCAGGGGGTTCGGAGGTTAACTGTCCCGGCGGGCAACCAATCTATCCGACCCGGTGCCTGGCTTTCGATCTTCTACCACGCGATTCGACCGTGCACTGTTCTCTTTGACCCGGGGGACCGTAGGATGATTTCCAATGGATTTGTCAACTCCATTGGACCGGAATAACTCGTATCCTTTTGGGCCCTTCCCACTCCGCAATAGCTTGTTTTGACATCCAAACTCTCCACCCAATTCTGATTCAACGTCCGTACCAGTCTTGTGTTTGAGAAACGGTTGCTATTCGACTCAAACATGCTCTAAGGGTGGTCCATTCTTCTTCAACGGTAGGACCATAGGGCGAGGGGAATTATTTCCACTCATGAACTGCCGATTCACCCGCGAATGAATTTTCGGACCGAAGAGCGAGTATGGTGAGTATTTGGAAGCTACCGACAGGTCACCAACGAATGCAAAATAGATTCAAATATCATCTAAATGGCAAAACACGTGTATCAAGACCATCATTACCAAGAGATGTCTGCTAAATATCCAGAAAACATAGCTCAGGGGGAAAGGCGCATACGGCTCACACTACCGTACTTCGCCTGCCAAGCAAAGAAATACAGCAGCGCTCCCAGGGGCTGCCCAACCAAGCAGAAGCTAACCCAGAAGATACAATTTCCAATCGTCTTACCGAGAGGGTCGCGCATTTTCTCCAAGGGCTCGGTGAGCGCGATGAGAGGCAACTGAAACATCATACCCACAAAAGCAACACCTGGAATTGGTCAGTCTCGCTTCAATCCTGTGGCGGCGATAACATACCGATGAAATTGTGGGTGGGAATCCCCACCAGCATCTCGTGCAGAATGGCAGATAGAGCAAAGACCATGCCGCTCGCCGCGAGTGGACTCCAGCCGCGGCCAACGAGGGGCGAGTAGACATGTCTTTTCATGAAAAGATACACGGGTCTATTCCAGGACCGCCAGTACATGCCCAGGCTGGAACTGTTCCACCAGTCGGTGTAGAACTCGCGGTCACCGAAGCGCATGACTTCAGCGAGCGCATTCAGCAGGGCTTGGAATAGAGCGAAGAACCCGGCAAGCCAGATAATTAGGGAGATGGTGGATAGCTTCATGACACGTTCCAAAATGGACGCAATGTCCATGACGGCGATCTTGTCAATCGAGTTGCGGAGGACCGGTGCTGCATATTGCGCTGATAGAAGCCAGATGAACACCGCCAGACCACAAAACTCCGCCAGGCGCTTTGCAACGAATGACCAGCGGATCGACTCCGTGCGTGGGTAGACCGGCTGATAGACCAGGGTCGGCGCCATCCAGAAGTACGCCAGGTTCCCGAGAGTAACATTTCTGGGGTAGGGGCATGAGGCGTAGAGGTCTGGCAGACCTGATTCGGCCGAGGGATTAAGATATGCCAGACGCAGGTCTCGGTTGGTAAATGCGTAGGAACAGTTCTTCAGCCACACGATGATGGCATGCATTTGGCAGATGGTCCCGATGCCGGGGTGGTGGATGTAGAAGTAAACCACGTAGCTGGTCACTGCAAGACACAGTGTGGCGTTGACGGTGTGGAGGAAAGCCGTGTAGTGCCAGTCGGACCTGAAGACCTGTTGGTCGCGCTCCTTCTCCTCGGCTGTCTTTTTCTGCCGGCCGACTGTCTCCTTGGCTGCAGCTGCAGCGGTCACTTCGACGAGATATGCAACGAACAGATGACACGGGACTAGTGCGGACAGAATCAATCCCAGGACGATGTCCTGTTTGCGATAGTCGTGACATTTGATGCAGATCAGAACGCCATACTATATATTTGTCAGAATTGTCGTCTTTGAAGATCAAGCGGATCTTTAAAGTCACCCACCTTCATAAAGTTTTCGATGATCAATCGGAGATTCATCGCCACTATCGCAAAGCATTAGTACCATCGTACGTTGTACCTCCGGACCTTTCCGAGGGGCGTCAATCCATACCGAGCACCAACACCATGAGGTTCCTAAACCCGAGGAAGCTCGTAGTCACATTGGACTCTCTGCTCAGGCTCGAGTGCCGCGTTATGGAATGGTAGGCAGCGACATGGCGATACTTGCTGCGTCTCCGAGCCTTGGGGGATCGAGTCGATTCCTGGGCTTGGTGGGGAGTCACCCCGTTTTGTTTCACTGGAGGACTCGAATGCTCCAGGGTAGTAGCCACAGCCTCCGTCTGCGAGGCCATCTCCAACAGGGAACCCCGGTCCTTGCTGAATGCTCAGCGGAACGTGGATGGTCCAATGCGGATGTCAGTCGGGCCGAGCTTTCGGGCGATCTGAGCGGCAAGGGAAGAACACAAAGAGCACAGCAGACGACGAAGCTCAAGACCTGTTCAACATGGTGGGAGGAGAAAACACCCAGGTCATTAAAAGTTAAGATATAACGCAATGGCGGGGGGAAGTCATAGCGCAAAGCAAGTAACGCAGACAAATCGGGCCAATCATCGGGCCGTGAGCTTCCCCAAAGGAGGCCCAGACGCTGCAAAGCTCCGACCCTTCTCCCAACGCTCCTGCATCCAATCGCAACTCCGGTCTCTGACAGCCCCTTCTCATGTCATGATCGTTACTTGATTACTCTTAGCCAACTCTCCGCCCACCCAAGTGGTCGCCATGGCCTACTACGACGAGAACGGGGGCGACTCCCAATATTCTGGGAGGTTTAACAAGAACTTCGATGGTCCTGTCGGACCCCGTCGGCCAAGTACGTTTGAACTCTGCGCAATTTCACAAATCCCTTGGCGACTCTGCAGCCTAACTGACAAACCATTTCACACACAGGACTGGTGACCGATTATGGCTCGTCGATGGTACAATGGATGCGGACGCGAAAGCCGCGGTTTCGCGGCGAGCACCGAATGGAAACCGAGCGACCGAGCGCGAGCTTCGCGGTGGATGTGAGTGTTGCGCAATATGTGTAACTGGCAGAGACTGACTTTGAAAAGATGATCCCGCCCATCGCGCGAACCTATTCCCCGGCCGACACGATCCCCGTACGACACTTACATCAGTCTATTGGAAAGTCCAAGAAGCCGATCGTCGTGGTGCGATGGACTCCAGAAGGGAGACGCCTGTTGACGGGCGGCCATACTGGAGAGTTCATGCTCTGGAATGGCACGGCTTTCAATTTTGAAACGGTCATGGATGTGCGTGGTTCAATCTCTGCGTGGTTGGGGTGCTGGCTAATCTCCATCTCTATAGGCGCACTACGATCAGGTCCAAGCAGGCGTGACATCTCTTGGATGGTCCCATAGCCACGAGTGGCTGATCTCCGGTGGACAACGAGGCGACATCAAGTACTGGCGACCCAACTTCAACAACGTGGAGACGATTGACGATGCACATCATGACGCCGTCCGAGACCTCGCCTGGGCTCCCAGCGACACTAAATTCCTCTCTGCGTCGGACGATACGACCCTCAAGATCTTCGATTTCACTTCCCGCACTTGCGACACGATTCTATCTGGACACAACTGGGATGTCAAGTCCTGCGACTGGCACCCTACGAAAGGCTTACTGGTTTCCGGATCGAAGGATCACCAGGTCAAGTTCTGGGATCCGCGCACTGCCCGGTGCCTGACAACGCTCCACAGCCACAAGAACACCGTCACGTCAACACGCTTTTCGCGAGTGAATAATAATCTCCTTGCCACGTCGTCGCGAGATCAAACAGCGAGGGTATTTGATCTGCGGATGATGCGGGATATTTGCATTCTTCGTGGCCACGAAAAGCCTGTCTCTTCTTTGACATGGCACCCGATCCACAGCAACTTGATATCCACGGGCGCCGAAGATGGCTCCTTATACCACTACTTGCTTGACGAACCGAATCTACCCGCTGGACAGATGCCTACCGTGGCACCCTACGACAGCCCCGACCCGGCAAATACTCCGCCGCAGGTGATCTACCCGGCACATCGCGTTCAATACGCCCACGGCGCTACGATCTGGTCACTGGACTGGCACCCGCTGGGCCATATTCTCGCATCTGGATCAAAGGACAACTTCACTCGATTCTGGTCTCGGGCGAGACCCGGCGAAACTAACTACATGAAGGACCGATTCCATATTGGCGAGGAGGCGGCAGAGGCCCAAGGCACCTGGAACCGTGGCTTCAGTCGCAAACAAGCCCGCGATGAAGAGGAGCAGGAGATGCAGGATGAAGCCGATAGCCTGGTCGACCAGCGACAGCCCGATGCAGCATCTGGGTTGCCGGGTATTCAAAGCGGTCCTCAGCCTAATGGTCCAGGATTCCTGCCTGGCATCGGTAATGCTCAGCCTCCTCCGCCCGGGATGCCTGGGATGCCCGGCGTTATGGGTGGAATGGACCCTGGTCGTCTGGCCGCAATGATGTCTCAACCTCCGCCGCAGTCAGCACCACCACCCCAGCCAATGCCCGGGTTCCCAATGCTTCCGGGAATGGGAGCCCCGCCTATGAACATGGACCTAGCACAGCTGCAGAAGCAGCTCGTTGCCCAAGGTATCCAGATTCCCCCGAATATGAACCTCCAAAACCTGGCAGCGGGTCTAGGCGGTCTGCCTGGTCTGCAGGGCGGCGGCATGGCCGACGGTCGCAGATAGATGTTCGAAAAGGGTTGAATGCACGGTGCATGTCATATTTGAATTGCGGGACCGGCGTAAAGGACATATAAGCATGTGAAGGCCATTCGGGCTCGGGATGACGGCGCTCGCGATATTCTCCGGTGTATTATAGCAGATACCAGCTTTCAATTTTTCCCAGACATGGGACTGCTGTCGCTGTTCTTGTAAATGGTTCTGAATGGCGGGAAATATTTCTGATATGTCTTCCGATCGGGCTTCACAGTCCGCCCTGCATCGGAAAGCTGGTCAGGATGAGAACCATCACATTGACGCCGCCCCAGATCATAGGGACCCAAGTCGACATTCTGAAATTGCCTGCTTCGTAGACTGCGCCAAGGCTATATGAGAGATTAGCCATGTGATAAGCAATCGTCAGTGTAAACAAATGTGGACTCACACAAGCCCGACAATGCTCCCAGCTATAAGCCCCTCCAGCCCTGCGATGAGGCTATACAGTAACGGCACGAGCCATATGACACTCCAATTCCGACTATGAGTCAGTACCGCGCACCCCGCGACGGGTAGGTGAGTAGCAGCATAGAAAATCAAAGTCCAGAAGAGCGTGTAGCGCCAGATATCCTTGGTGTAGTAAAGATAGAACGCTTCCTTGTGTCGCCACGGGACCGGATTGTACAGCGACGGGAATTCGGGGGTTTGGTAGTTGATCGGAACGCGGTTGGCAGACATGAAGAAACTGTTACGCCGGCGCAGTTGTAGCTAAATGAGTGAAGATCAGCTCATGGTCGGTGATCCTGCTAAGATCAACAAGGTTGTTGGGCCGAGATGACAGATGACGCCGTGAAGTTTGCATTGTTTGCTCCCGTCACGGGCCTCGGCTGCATCTGGGGTCTCCGGTCTCCGCGCTTCCACGTCCGTCATTCCCCCTAGGCCATGTAGACCTGGGGACCATTGTCCAACCGTGGTGACTCGATATGGCGACAGAACGATCTTTGGCCGCTTTGCTACGGTCACTGCAATCAACCTCCAGCTTCGAAGATGCTTCTGGGTATGTTACGGTCACTATTACCCTACGTCCCCCGGCAACCACCGAATTCGGCTAATGATGCCTTTGCTTTCACAGTCTTCTTCCCACCGCTACCAGCTTCCTGACCATTCTTGGTAATCCGTTAAACTTGAGTCTTCTGGCGTCGCAACTCCTTTCCGCGCCGGCGCTGTGGAACCACCCAGTCGATTTACGTGCTTGTCGCAAGATCCTGAGCGTCTTCAACACCGCCGCTATCGCGGTGTTGCAGAATGATACAACTGAAGAGGCTCAGATACCCCATGGGCGCAATCGGAAGATTGAGCGCGAGGCATGGGTTAAGGCAGTTGTGGAGGGCGCAGATGACAAGTCCCCGCGCTGGAGACATATGCTTCTTTTGGGGGGCATACTCCTTGGATTCGAGGGGCAGAATAGACAAGGTCTCCCGTGGCATATTCGCACTAAACTCGAGTCGGCGCTGGCTACGGCGGCGCAATTGGCTCTCGAGGAGCTAATTCCCGATGCTGGAGTGGATGGGTACTGCGTTACCATGGTGCTGAACTACACTTTTGAACTCTTGTCTGATATGGAGAGGGGCAAGATCAATTACGACCTCTTGTTACCCGTTATTATTCGATCAACTTACCTTTCCCCCGAGGGTCTTGAAGCCGGTTACTTTTTGGGGGCCATTGATAAGGACGTGGTGGAGGTGCCCGGGAAGAAGTTCCGATGGTCGGCCGATTCTGCGACGTTCGGGTATGTCTCTGCGATGGGCTCTCGTCCTTTGGTTTCTGCCCTGGGACCTTTGTCCCGTCTTGCTTCACATGCCGTTGAAAATGTGCGGGACCCGAAGCTGGTTGCACAGACCGTCGACTACTTGGCGGACTTTGTCCGGACACTGATGGTCCAGTGGCGGCAAAACAAGTTGTCCGAGGTTGATGTTGCGGAAGAAGCCGAGTTCTTGGACGCTGAATCTTTGAAGACTACGATTCCTACACTCTGGAAGGTTCTTCGAAACTGCTTGTACTCGGTGGTCATTGTTCTCCGCGCTGTTCTGGGGAGAACGATCAATGATCCGGCTCTGGCTGCTGGCAGCAGTAAGTAATATGGCACATCCACCACTCGTCCGAAACTGACAGTCTTTTACTAGGTGCGCCATACCTCTCAATGCAAGCCCTCCATATACTCCGCAATCTCTACTTTATCTCCTCTCGTACTGGACAAAATGCATCATCGCAGCAGACTTTTGTTTTCTTGGCCGCCATCGACATTCTTTCGCAGTATCCTGACTTGACCGAGAATTTCTTGCGCAGCATCAAGCCCGCCGATCTAGGTCAGATCCCTGCCCATCCAGTGGAGCGGTGCTTGGACCTTTTCTTCTTGAACGCAGCTGAGCATTTCCCCTTGGTTTTGTCTCCTGCGGCAAACGAGGAACTGCTTCTTTCTGCTGCCTTCCCATACCTCGCGGCCGGCGCCAACAGCCTGCTCTTGGAGATCTTCGAAGCTGCCCACAGTTTGGTACTGGTTGTCTTCGCCATTCCTCATAATGCCGATCTGGCTGCTAAACACCTTCCTTTCTACATCGAGAATCTCTTTGCTGTAAGTTTTACCCTTTTTTGTGAGATTCATGCCGCGTATCTGACCCCGTATAGGTTTTCCCTGAGAACCTTTCTGCGAGACAGTTCCGACTTGCTTTCAAGACAGTCATCCAGGTCACAGCACCTCCTTCACCATTAGCCAACAGCCAACCACTACTTCCATCTGTTTTACTCGAGGTAGTTCGAGATCGAGCACTACACGCATCAACTACGCCTATAGCCCTCACGGCACAAAACAGCTCGACGCCCGACCTGGGCAATTCGCCGCCACTCTCCGCCCAAGCCGTGCTCATACTCGCATTGATCGACTCACTCTCTTTCCTCCGCGTCGACGACTTGAAAGAGTGGCTCCCTCTCACAGCCGAGCTGATCAACGTGATTCCAGACCGCGCAATGCGCCAAGCCTGCGTCGACCGCTTCTGGGAAGCGTTGAGCGGCGGCGAGATGGACGTCGACCGAGCACACTGCTGTGTCGCCTGGTGGAGCACCCGCGGTGGGCGCGAACTTCTCCTCTTTGGAGCCGAGCCTGCACCAACTGGTCCAGACGATGATAACGGACCGTATATGAGTGGGGCTGTGGGCGGAGTAGCGCCGGAGAGCAAACTATGAGCCGCGACGGGCTATGTTGCATTGTACGAGCGTTGACTTGTTATATACCATATACCACGGACTGCTATCCGGAATCAATTCATCTCTATGAACATTGGAATAAAGAGTTTACATTCAAGCGCTATTTTGGGACATAGTCTCCCAGTCCGATTCTCAACGAACAAAGGGGATGCCAACCGGGGTATCCTTCCTATATTGGACATACTCGGCACCGAAGAACTGGATCAAGAACGATTCCTCACCTAGAGAACAAAAGTGGTCAGCTTAGTGCAAATATCCATAAGCAATGAAAGCAGTAAAACTCACGGTTAATCCTCGTCGCAAAAAACCTCCACAACACAACCGCATACCCAACAAAACAAACCACATTCCCAAGGACCAACTGCGTCCCAAGCCCCCACCAAAAGAACCCAAAGTAACTCGGATGTCTCAAAAACCGATACAACCCATTCTTAACCAGCACATGCCCCGCCTTACGCTGAACCTGAACATGGTGATTGAAATTCCCGGCCGCCGTGGCCATCGCCAGTGTACGAACAATCTGTCCCACGGCAGTAAGCACGAGGCCCGCCCCAAGCACCAGCGACACTTCTAAGCCAAACACCGGCTCCGTGAACGAGAGCATCTGGCCCAATGACGATTGCCCAGGCCAGAAGTAGTGCGAGATAATACATTCCAACAGCGCCGATCCATGCGCCGCGTTATAGGCCCATCCGTTCGAGGATAGTAGGAAAGCTTTGACAGTAGCGTAGGGCGTGTTATAGCGCGCCGTAATGAAGAACTCTAGGAAATGGAAGAGACTCAGCGCCGCGATGAAGAACGGTACGCGCCAGAAAGGTGTCGGGAGCGTAGCTAGGAGGAGTGTCAAGCTCGATGTCAGACCCAGGGTTGTGCCGAGGAGGAAGGCGCGTAGAGAGATTCCGGATAGTGATTTCGTGCCGGAGGGGTAGTTTGAGGGGTCGAGGTCGGGGATGTCATCACTGGAGGATGAGCTCAAGCTTGCGGCTGAGGGAGTCCGGCTGCGCTGGGTGAAAGATGGGTGCCATTCTTGGCCGGGGTGTGAGATGCGTTCGGTGGGCCAGGAGATGTTTGGGTCGCCTGTTAGCTGTGCGCCGGAGGAGGACGTCATTTGGAGGAGTCGAATGTGTCGGTGATTTGGTGTAGGATTTGAGGGAGAGGAGGCCTTTATAGTGTTAGGGCGCCATCTTTGTTTGGAAACAATACTGGAGAGGGATTGTTCGAGCTTTGAGCTTTCCGTCCCCACATGCACCTCCGCGGAGACTCGCTCCGCATGGTGACACTTGTTCCTTTGAACCGTTCCTCGATTCACAGTGTTATACGTCCTTCTTTTGTGCGATATTTGCTTTAAATACTTTTTATACAACATGGCTGAGCCAACCGAAACGGAAAAGATGCTCCGCGGCGAGCTCTTCCGCGCCTTCACACCAGACCTGGTAGCAGCGCGAGCACGCTGCAAATACGCATGCAACCGATTCAACAAAACAGATGAAGTGCCGCGCCGACGGTTAGTTGAGCTATGGAGAGAGTGAGTCGACGTCGCCCATCCAACACCAACCTCAAACACTGTACAAACCAAAACAAACAGTATCATCAACGACAAAACACCGCTTCCTCCACAATTAGACGATCCTGTCGCAGACGAAGAACAATTCAAAAACGAGCCCTGGATCGAGGCACCCGTCAAAGTGGATTATGGATTCAACGTAAAGCTGGGCCAAGGAGTCTTTGTCAACTTCAACTGTGTGTTCATTGATAGTTGCCCTATCACCGTGGGTGCGCGCACGATGTTCGGACCTAATGTTAATTTGTTCGCGGGTACGCATCCATTGGATCCTGCGCTGAGGAATGGGACGGAGGGGCCGGAGATGGGGAAGCCAATTAGTATTGGGGAGGATTGTTGGATAGGTGGGAATGTTATTGTGCTTCCGGGTGTTACTATTGGGAAGGGGGTAACGATTGGGGCTGGAAGTGTGGTTACTAAGGTATTTCAACTGTTCTTGTTCGCGCTCGATGGAACTATGTCGATGTGAGAGCTAACTACCGTTGAACTCGCAGGATATTCCCTCCTTTCATGTGGCTGCCGGTAACCCGGCCAGGATCATTCGCAGGATTGAAACGACAATGACTGAATGATCCCGAGATAAGTTCTTCGTAGAATATAACTGGAGATAGACAAGTCCTATTTTGCATCCATTAGTATATATCTCCAGGGCGAGGTAGGTCCTGTCAATCCTGTCCATGATGAGATTGTTATCGCGACGACATCTGTGATATGCACAGTTGGTCCAGATGGCGATGTAGGCTTTAAGATTACGAGATATTGGCTTTAAGGTCTAGGCTATCAATCCGCATACATTGGAGATCTTTGAAGCATGCATTAAAGTGGTGTCCGTGCTGTGATGACGGCCCGCGTCTGTCATTAATTGGAATGTTCCTGGCAGCTTGATCCCGCAATTTATGTTGTTTGCCCGGAGACCGCGTTTTACATGCGCACAACTTATTTACGTACCGTAGGCTAGTGAAATGTAAAAACGAGGAGAAAAGAACAATGAAGAGACGGTATAACATGGTATGAATACTTGGTAGATCCCCAGATCCCTACAAAGCTGCGTAATTGTAGTGTTCGGGTTCTCCACAGCACAACGTCACCGATCTCCTCCGCTCCCCCAAAAAGCTGTCGACCGCTCCGCCCACGCCGAGCACACTTCGACGTCGGTCTTCTCTCACTTCACTGACACCCCGATATCAAGCTCAATAGCCTATCTCGAGCTTCCTCATCTCTTATAGCCACGCTTAGACCGTCAAAACGCATCACCATTGTCGAACAGGCAAAGAAAATGACATGGCAGAACCCCCGCCAGAGAGCTCTCACACCCCGCCTGGCACTCCCTTGAGTGACTCCACGCGTGCTCACGGCTTGATGGAAGACTCCGACCCGCAGGGGCACCGGAAACGCCCGCGTCTCGATAGTGGAAGTCGCGTAAGTGAGAGCTTATCCATTGACAGTGCTGCCTTGACACCGGCCGCGCCTGCCTCCGCCATGGACCTTACTCCAGACTCGCGTCCAAGCAAGATGACAATCAACGTGAAGTCTCCAACCTCCGAGATGGACGTCGAAACTATCGACCCCGCGCCTGCTCAACCCGACGCCCCCCAACCCCAGTCAGACTCCGACCCCGACGCGCACCCGGACAACGTGATCTCCATCTCCTCCTCTCCTGCCCACAGTCCCGAAATCGAAGTCGCCGATCTGGAGGACATGGACCAGGATCCAAAAAATACCAGCTGGAGGCCACTAGAAGAGGCATTACGAGACCAGGAACCATCCGAGGTGATTGAGGTCGACGATGAGCTCTCTCTGGTGGACTCTTTCCCGAGAGTACGGGATAGAATGACGCCTCGTGAGAACTTACAGATGATTATCATGATGATTGAGAAGGGTATGTGACTTTGTGTCCACACCGACATGCTGGTTCTGGTACTGACATGGTGGACAGGCGACCCGCGTGATGCCACTGCGCTCACTGCAGTGAAGCAGTGGATGGACGATTGCGTGCGAAATCTAGATCGGTTGACGGCCCCTATTATTGCCCGAGACTATGAATTCTGGAACCAATTGCCCTTACTCATGGAAACACTTTTCCGTAGACAGTATGGTTCACCTTTCGACCGTTGCTTGTTGTTCCGTGCTAATTTGGACTCCAGACAAGAACTGCTTATCGAAGACGAAGAGAAAGGATTAACGGGCTTGGAAGAGTTCTTCATGGATTATGTCCACATCACCCTCCACATGGTTCGCCAGGACATCGTGGTCTTGCGCCTGTTGGCTGAAGAGCCAGAAGCCCAGCTACCAGAAAGCCCCACCCAGCGCTGGTTACAATATCTTGCGTGGCTGTTGACATTCTCGAACATTCCTTTCTATCGCACTCTAGAGGCAGTACACGATACTGATGCTTTCAACTTTGTGCTCCGGATCCGAGCGAAGACTTTCGCTACCCCCATCAATGCCCCTGGCGTGGTGGCAGAATACATCTCCCTTCTCCTAGAAACCACGCCCAAATTTCCGTCTTTGTTGAATAATCTGGTCTCCAGTTTGCATCTCGCCAACAGCATCACCGACTGCATGCTGGAAAAGATGCAGAATGAGCAGGACTCGCACTCAGAGATCACTACCGATTTGTCGGCCGGGTCGCCTTTCCTAAAGGTCATCTACGACGCAGTCCGTCAGGTCGATGATAAGTACCAACAATGGGTTACAAAGAAGTCTTCCCTGGTATCAAGTGACTTCAGCGAGCATATGCTGCGTCAAATACCTCGCGTTTACAGCTCGCTCTGCCACAGCGACGCCACATTCATGGACCGGATCGCCGAAGACCTTAGAATCCAGCTTCCAATGGACGTCAGCATTGAGAGCAAGACCAGAACCATTTCATGGGGCTGGAAGTTTGCTGTCCTGAAAAAACTCATCATGGAGGGCCGCATGGAGCTTCGAGTCCACGGCGTGGAGACCATGCAATCGGACTTGGTGACCATCTGGAGGCAGCACATCTCCAACGATGCTACAAGCGTCGGCTCACCAGAAATCCAATACCTGGTCCGCTTTATTCAGAGCAACAAGATCGTGGACTATCTCGTCGGGGTTGACTCTCACCCTCAGTTGATCAGTCGCAGCAGCAATATTGTTGGGTTCTTGATCGTGACGAACACATACACGAATCTTGAAACGGACGTCATCTGGAAGGCTGTAACAGAAAGCCAGGACAGTAGAATCGTCTCCGAGGTGTTAGCTATGCTCACTCGCACGTTCTACATGCACCCGACTGCGTCACCGGCTTTGTTATATGTCTGTAAGAAGGTTTTGGAGCTTCCTCTGGAGCAATATGACGCTCGCATGCTCGAATTTTGTGAGAAGCTTCTCGGCCGGATGTCTGAAAAGCCCGCCGATCACGGGTACTATGACCAGCCTGGTGATTACGTGGATGCCGTCCCTTTGTGGCTATGCGTGCGTCTCATTCGGGAAAGCACTGCAGCAGATAACCTCTCCGATGAGCAGAGGACACAATTGCAGAACTTCGGTAGCAAGCAACTGGCAACCTTCATCAAAACTGGCATCAACGAGGCGGATCGGACGGAAATTTATGAGCGCTGTATTCAAGATATTGCCGAGATGAACGAGTTCACCGCAGGCAGCATGCAAGCGCTGAATGCTCTCGTCCCTATGCACGATGCACAGGAGATTAACAAGTTGGCCACAGACTACGACTTGACACGCTTAGTGATCACCGACCTACTTCACACTGTGAATGGTGATCACGTTAATTTATCCGAGCCCTTTTCACAGCACGGTCTCGTTTCGCGCGTTGTGATCTTGTTCCGTCTTGTTGACATGGCTCCGGAGACGATCACGCCCGAACTCGGACAAGCCTTGTGGAATGACATCCTTCTTTCAAGCAAACTGGGATATGATGGGCACAAGACTGTTTGGAATATGATGGTCACTGCGTTAACGCGCTGCTCAAAGCCCAACCCTTTTCTCGACCGATGCATCCATGAATACCTGCCTAGTTTGGTCCCGAAAGACTATTCTCCAGAATTGCTTGCATTCACAAAGATGTCGGTCACCTATGAAGTTCGCTTTAACCCGCCTCCCGCCGCCGGGGAGAATGAGGTTGTGACCATTCCTGGAATGGATCGCATTTGGGACTTCATTTTGACGTCTCCGCCGGGTTCCATTGAAGACAAGGCAATTGATTACGCGATCAAAACCTACCTGGATCACCCAGTCATCAAGATATCACCGCGGTCTGCCGTGGAAGCCACTCATATTGCGATTGCAGATCGCTGCATCGATCAGCTCAAGTCATCTGCAGCAGCTCTGAAGCCCCCAGAGACTGTTGCCGCAAATGGCGAGACTGCCACGCGGCCGGAAACTCCAGATGGTGAAATCGGACCAGAAGAGCTAAGATTCAGACGCTCGCTTCAGTTCCTTTACCGATTGCTCCATGGGTTGCGGGCTCGTCCGCAATACGTTTCCCCAAGGGAGTCTCCACCAAGCTTGCCGGAACGCCCACTGAAAGGTGATCCGATAGACCTATCCTGGCAATGGTTCAACGGCAGTACTAGCTCTGGTGTTAAGACACTGCGGATCGGCGGTCTGTCGACTGCTGTTGAGCTCGTGGAAATGCTTAGCCGGCTCTCTGGATTTTCGAAATTCTCAGCAATCTGCGGTGGTCAGCGGCTCGACCTGCTTGATGACCCAGAGGCCCTCGTGCAAGACATCAAGGTGCTCCATTCAGGTCTACTAATTCTCCGCAAGGCACCAGATGCCCAGGAAATATCGCGTGACAATGGCCGGCACTCTTTTACATCGGTCGATTCTGAAGTTCTGAAGCACTTCGACGAGATCTACGCCTTCCTCGCTCTCAAAGAAAATGTCGCGCGGGAGGTAAGTTTAATATTGCTTTTAAGTTCTTATCCGGATGCTAATGTGACTTTCATCCAGGTGTATGATTTCCTCGCCGTGTTTCCGCCCCCCGAGCGCATTCTCGAGCTTGTCAGGTCTGAGCAAAACAACGAGAAATTCTTGTTTCCCTTGGAGAAGCCTTTCGTTGCATTCTACTCTTTCCATGTGCTGCTTATGTGCCTTCGTGATGAAGCAACGGAGACAACACCGAACCAGAGCTTTGCGTCGCACAGCATTGAGATACTGGTGGCATTTTTGATGGCTGATGAGTTTGCCAGTGGCCTGAGTGAGGATACAGTTAAATTCTGGCTTGCTTCAAATGCGACCGAGTGCCTTCTGGCAGCATTTGGCATCTATGGCACCCCCGGGGACGATTCAGCATTGGTCCAGGATCCAACAAAGCTGGTCAAGCGTCTTCTGGAATTCATTCAGATCGCTCATTCTACACCTGCCCTTCCTTTTAGCACTCTGAACCAGAAGCTTATCCGCTTCCCTTTCGCTGTTCTCATTGATGGCTCAACACGGGATGGGAAGTTCTGGAACGCGGTCAAGCAGGAAGCACAGTTCGACCAATTAATCCAGTCCCTGCTTTTGAATGAAAGCCGCCGGCCCGTTCGCATTGATGTGGCGGAGAGGATCAAAATAACATGTGGTCCTTTGAAATCGCAGAAGCAGCCGCTCAAGACCAACGAAGAGCCGCAAAGCCCTTCCACTGCCGAAAGTACTGGCAGAATAGACATGCTGGCTACTGTTTGGGACGCTTTTCTCAAGACCATTCCTAAAGCCCCAGAGTATGCTTCACAGTCTGCAGAATTCTTCACAGTTGCCCTCTGGGTTTTCCGTTCGGTTGCGGAGAAGTCTCCCCGGGATGTTATTTACAGTCAATATCTTAAACAGTGGAGCCTCATCATGCTCGAGCATCACACTGAAGAGGTATGTGCTTGTTTTTCACTATAGCAAGCAATGTTTTGCTAATGACAGTAGTTTGTTGGTCGTGAGACAATTGACCACTTGATCCATGGATTTGCTCTTTTGTTAGAGCTGTGTCTTGACCTGGCAGACAAGGCTAACGTCGAGCTGGAAACGTTGTGAGTTTTACAAGACAAGGAACGTAAGCGAACGTTCGACTGACCTTTTTTAGCGACCTCGCGGAGCGAATTTTGACCAACTATCTGTTCCCAGACTTGTCGCCGGAGACAGAAAGTCTCATGACCCCGCTAGTTCCTGTCCTGCATACACTCACTCGTCAAAAGTTTTACAGCATTGTCAATCTGCTCTGCAAACACAATGACGTGAACCTTGCACAAGTTATGGACCAATTGGAAGATATCATTCCTCGAGGTGTGTTAACGCACTGTTTGCTCTATCTGTGAATGACTTTTGCTGATATATACTGTCTGTAGACATTTCATACGGTCACAGTTCGAGCTATGATCGATCTAAGATGATCCGAGCTCCACCAGGCTATGCGGGACTTAAGAATCTCTCGAATACCTGCTATTTGAACTCTCTGATGACGCAGCTTTTCATGAATATCGAGTTCCGGGACTTCATGTTGAAGCTTGATCTTGTTGATCCGCAATCATCACAGCGACTTCTTGAGGAGACCCAGAAACTTTTCGCATGGATGCAAGACATCTTTACGAGGAGCACCGATCCGACGGATTTTGTCGAGCAAATCAAAACCTACGACAACGAGGCAATCGACGTTACCATTCAGATGGATGTCGACGAGTTCTACAACCTGCTCTTTGATCGTTGGGAGGCACAAATTGTTAATCCGAAGGAAAAGAAAAAGTTCCGATCCTTTTACGGGGGTCAACTTGTCCAGCAGATTAAGTCCAAAGAGTGCTCTCATATCTCGGAAAGAGAGGAACCGTTCTCTGCCATCCAATGCGATATCAAGGGCAAAGCCAGTCTCGAGGAGAGTTTGCAAGCATACGTCGAAGGAGAGATCATGCAAGGAGGTCAGTGAGCAACCGCTTTTGGGAATGATGCTCTTCCTAACCTGTGAACTAGATAACAAATATTCTTGCACGGGCTGTGGCCGCCATGTTGACGCCGTCAAGCGGTAAGATGAACTTTTGTGAAAGCTTTGGCACTTACGTTTCCTAACATATCTGCAGAGCCTGTCTGAAGGACGTCCCGGACAACCTTATCTTTCACCTCAAGCGATTTGACTTCGACATGGTTTCTTTGACGCGGAGCAAGATCAACGATGAATTTCAGTTCCCAGACCGTATCGACATGGCCCCCTACAAGGTAGAGCATCTTTCTGATCCAGAAGCCCCCGTTGAGTCGGACACTTTCGAGTTGGTCGGTGTTTTGATTCATACTGGCACCGCCGAATCGGGGCATTACTATTCCTACACTCGGGAGAGGCCCAGTTCGGGTACTTCGACGTCATGGGTTGAGTTCAATGACTCGGACGTTAGCACGTTTGACCCAGCAACCATTGCCGACCAGTGCTTCGGCGGCCAGAGTGGATCAGGTCACAACATGAGTGGTCACCAGCTCAACAAGGTTTGGAATGCCTACATGCTGTTCTATCAGCGTGTTTCTACAATGGAGAAGTCCAAGGAGGTCTACAAGCCGCTGAAGCCTGGCTACCCAGTTCGGGCTTCTGTGCCTGACGCTCTGGCCAACATGATCGCCTGCGATAATGAGGTTATCATTAGAACTTACTGTCTTTTGGACCCGCTCTACTCATTCTTCGTGCAAAGTCTGCTCCAGAGGTTGCAGACCGTTGCACCCGACTTTGAAAGAAAGCCCGATCTGGAGCTGACAGCCATGACCGTCGGACTGGACACTTACGAGCAGCTCGTTGCACGGTCCAAAGATAATGCATGCTTGGATGGAATTTCCACCGAGATCTCAAAGCTGCTCAACCGGAACGTATACGCGGCATTTCAAGTACTCCAGTGGTTCTGTCGTAAGGAAACCTCGTTGCGCAATCTGGTTCTCCGGATGCCAAATGGGGAAGTTCGACAGAAAGGCGTCTTGTTTATCACTGCGGCGATCAGAAGACTGGAAGATTATCTTCATGATCCGAATGTTCACGAGCACGAACGAAACGCCTTGCAAAGCCGCTTCGACTCGACGTTGGAGCATCTCGTTGGCATGCTGGAGGATCTTTGGCCTGCTCTTCAGACTGCTCCTCGCGCGTGGGAAGATTATTTCGATATCCCCCTAAGAATCATCGAGGCGTCACCGCCAACCGTTGGAATGTTACTCGACAATGGCTTCTTTGTCCGTTGTCTGGAAATCATCTGGCTTGACCAGGAAGACCGGAAGAGGCTGAGAGGGAAGTATGCCAGCTACATGAGATTGGTGGAGAAAGGTCGACGCTTCTCATATCTCACCATGATGTCCCTCTGCGCAGTCTTTTTCAAGAAAATCGACTTTGCCCTTCCCGCCGTTCGAGATGACGAGGAGCGAACCATGTCTGACGGCGGCATGTACCCTCTGAACACGACTGAAAGCAGGCTCATCAGACCACTTGAAGAAGACGGAGGTCTTTCTGTTCTAATGAAGATCATGCAACAAGACAACCTCGGTAACAGTCGGGCCTGTCGTGTGATAGTTGCCGCTATGCTTCAATCAGAACCCCAGGCAGGCTTCCTAGACAGCATTGTTAAAGTGCTGCAGTCGGGTCTGCGGCTGTCACCTGCAGATCTCAGTATCCCATTCCTGGAGGCAACGCTCGTATTCTGCAAATGGTGCCCAGGGGAGAGTGATGCTGCCAAACTGATCAGCTTCGTCGCGGAGGGGGTTGAGTCGATCAACAACAGTGCGAGTGTTGAGCATCTCGAGTTCTTCACCCGCGTTTGTGCTGTATCCAACGAAAGATTGGGGCGAAATGAGGACTGGTTCACGGGACTGGTTCAAAACGAGATTCCCCACTGGGCCCCAACCCTACTCATCGACACTGATAGATCGGTTCGCCAGGGTACTATGGACATACTTCGGACCTTGCTCTTCAGCAATGACAACATCGATATCACCGAAGAAACGCAAGCTCGATACCTCCAGATCGGTCGCGAACTCATGGTTGCCTGTGTTCAACGAGTCGAAAAGTCATTCATTAACGGCCGGACTCAACAAGTCGAGTCCAGAATCGTTGAAGGCATTATCGAGGTCATCAAGAATTGCCAGGAAGCATACTTTGATGATGAGAGTGAGGAGGATAAGCGGACTATCGAAAATGCAAATGGTACCTTACCCACACTCTATCGTTACTCGCATTTTCACGTTCGTGAAATCCGTTTCGACATTGACTAACGCGCATCCAGCAATCCTCGCCCCCCTCGAACGCATGACCATCGAAGTCCCAGACGATCTCGTCTCAGGTACGGTCCCCTACCACAAATGGAACGACGAAATCTGACCCGGGCCTCCAGAATCCGATCTGCCCTCCCCCGATGAATGGGAAGCAACTTCCGCATTAGCCAGTGACTCCGAGATGGGAGTCGCCGGTACCCCATAGCCACTTCGATTCTTCTCACTTTGCTTTCTGGCGATATTCATGAGTTCAGCGAAGACCGACATGATCAAGATTTATTATGATTCCATGAAATGCGTGTTTTTATCAGTCTCCCGAGGGCGTTGCTTTCGCTTTTGCTTTTGGCCTCGGGCGTATGCCTTCTCCGGGATGTTACAATAAAAGGCGTCTGGTAGAGAATATTTTTCAATTTCATATTCTGCATAGTGTAGCTCTTTGAGCGGCGTTTTACATGCCCAGGTACATTTTCTGTTCCTTGATTCTTGTAGTTCTGCAGCTCAAGGTAGAGTATAGATAGCCAGCAGGCGAGAGGATGGTTTGTAGATGGGCAAGGCCTGTGAGAGAATATTCAAGTCATGTTGGGCAAGAAACACATGCTGAATCGAATTCGAGCACCGTAACCTGAGCACAATTGGTCGATTTCTATCGTGTAGCAAAAGATGTGACGGAACAATACTAGAAGTGTCATTGATAGCCTAGATTGTTGATGCAAAAATAAATGCCCAAAAGTAAGCCTCCGAGCGCCAGCGCCGATGCCTTGGTCCCGAGACCTGTTTTTTCTTTCATTTGACCCGTGTTAGTTGGTGTCATACGTCTTCAAACTCTTCCTCGTCCTCGTCGGACTCCTCTTCCTTGACTTCGGGCTCGGCCTTCACGTCGGGATCCGGCTTGATCGCAGGCTCCTCAATTCCGGGCTCAGTCTTGATCCTCTTCATCGCAGGTCCATCATCAGCAGGTGTAGTCGGTGTGCCAATCGATGATGGAGCAGCACTGGATGCGGTCTCGTGTTCACGCTTAACACCCGCGATACCTGATGAAGGGGTGGGAGCATTGGTAAGGCCAGCTCCTGTAGCAGGGGTGGCTGGTCCGCTTGGACCAGAAACTCCGACGTCTTCGAACTCCTCGTCAAACTCATCCGAGTCTTCTTCGGCACTGCTGGCATCTTGGGCGGCTTGCAGGGCCTGTTCGCGTTCCATCTCGGCGTAGTAGGCCGCGACCTTGTCGTCCAAGGCGTCCGGATCGGGCTTCTGGTCTTCGTCTTCCAGTTCGGACTTGACGGGCATACCCACCTCGTTCTTGACCGGCGCGACACCGACGTTTGCGTTGACGGTGGAGTGGGTGTGCCAGACAGGAAGGGCGTTTTGCTTCTCGACAGCAGCTTTGCGAGCTGCCTCCTCGGCCTGCTCGGCAGCGCTCTTCTCCTCGCTGGATGTGAGCGCGATCTCCAATTGAGCCGCATCTGTCTTGATCGTGGTGCGAGTAACGTCCTGTTTCTTGACGGGCACGGAGATCGCCTGGCGGGTGGGATGGGTGTGCTGGTTCCGGGGAACCTCGACCTTGTGATCCCAGGCGGTGTCAAAGTCGTTTGGCGGGATTTCGACAGAGTCAATTTGCTTCAATAGCTTGAGCATCTTGTCGAGCTGCGCCATGAGCTTGCTGTTCTTCTCGTGGCCGGTACGGTCAATTCCTTCCACGCCCTTGACGTCCTCGGTTCTTTCTAGAATGGCGCCACAGTTTTGACACTCGAATCCTTCGTCGGAAACTAGGCTTAAAACATCCAGCTCTGTCCATTCCGTGCCGCATCGCAAGCAGATGTACTCCTTGCGCTCTTCGCTCGGGGTGTACTGCGCCTTGATTGTAGATGTCAGTTTGGACACCTTGTACTTGATCGCATCGATGACCGGGTGGAGAGGAATGTAGTAATATTCGCGGTTAACGGGCCGTGTTGAGCCATCGCGGAATTCGGAGCGCTGGTTTCTGCGGTTGAGAAAAGCCACCCAGGTTAGCTTGAATGTAAAAACGGTTAACACCGCGACACAGCCAAGGTGAAGCATACACTCCGATGAGGCGGTCCTCTCGCAACCGGGCGCACAGTTTGCGGAGATCCTTCTGCTGCATGCCCATCAGAAAGGCGAGGTCCTCGGCGTGGAGACTATGGCAAGTGAGTCAGATCAGCCTGGGCATGATTTCTTCTCAGAAAACATCATACACGGAGTGTAGGAAGAGCGCATCAACAACTAGAATGTGGCGGGTCTCGTAGAAGGCGCGCACCACACTCCGAATGAGGGTGTTGGCAAGATCCATCTTTGCGACAGCTGTGAGAGCTCGAGGGCCGGAATGGCTAGAATGTCGACGACGGTCGAATCGGAAGACAAAGCTTCTGGTTTAACGGTTCAAGGAGAGACAGCGAACATCATCACAATCGAGTGCAATGAGATATATCGAGGAGCAGCGCTGGGCGCCGAGGGAAATGAATGAGCAAAGCTGAAGTGAACGAACTGACGGAGCTTGCGCGGAGGAATGAGAGGTGTTGGCGCCTGAGGCACAAGAGACTAACCGTATCGGGACTAGTGCTACCCGCCCTCGAAAACCTCCGCGGCGCATTGAAGACCGTTGTCTTTTTTCTGAATCGAATTCATGCGCCCCTTTGCCCTTTCGCGCGGCTTCAAAGGGATCTTCTCTCTCAGAAGCCCTGTTGCACCCTCATTGGCCGTTCGTTCGAACTCCCGATCCTTCTACAAGAAGTCCAACCCTCGCATCGAGCTATCCGAGTTCTTCAGTCGAGTGCAATGGCCGACGACAAAGGCAGAGGAGGAGGAGCTGGTGGAAGGCGTAAGAACCGCGATATGGGAAGGTCAGCTTGGAGGTATGTTATGTGCTTTTCCACTGCCAGCGCGGAGCTCAGCGGCTAACCAAGGAAGTCGTCAACCCATAGATAAAAGAGAACGCACCGAGCGACAAGCCGAGGCCAAGCGCCGGAAGATTGAAAATGGCGAAGAGATCAAGGCACCCATATACGCGACCGAGTTCTCCAAGGAGGAAATTGCCAACGAGGAGCGGCGGCCGAAAAAGAAAGTCGCGGTCCTGCTGGGATATTCTGGAACTGGATACTATGGCATGCAACTGTACGTTCTACCCAACCACTGGCGCGGAATTACCGTATGCTGACCGAATTTTTACAGGAATGAGAACCAGAAAACGATCGAGGGCGATCTTTTTGCGGCATTTGTCGCAGCTGGAGCTGTCTCCAAGGCTAACGCGTCGGACCCCAAGAAATCGTCATTCGTGCGCTGTGCCCGTACCGACAAGGGTGTGCACGCTGCAGGAAATGTTGTGTCGTTGAAAATGATTGTCGAGGATCCCGATATTGTCCAGAAGATCAACGAGAAGCTCAGCCCCCAAATCCGTGTCTGGGGTTACGAGCTTACCACCGGTGGCTTCAGTTGCTACCAGCTTTGCGACTCTCGGGTTTACGAGTACTTGATGCCTAGTCACTGCCTTTTGCCTCCCCACCCAAGCACTTATATTGCCAAGAAGATTGTCGAGCATGCTGAGAAAAAGGGTGATCTGGATGCCGTGATGGCCAGGCAAGAGGAGGTCGCGGGTTACTGGGATGAGGTTGACGAGAAGTACATCAAGCCTATCCTGGAAAGCGTCCCGGAAGATATTCGTCAGGTAGTTGAAAAGTCCCTCTATCTTGATGAAGAAAATGAAGGAGCCACGGAGAAGGAGGAAAAAGAGGAAGACTTGTCCGCGGCGCCAAGGGAGCCCGAAGAGCCCTCGACAGAGAAGCCCGAAGAGCCCTCAACGGAGAAGAAGCCCTTCGTGATGGATCCTCGCCAACGCCAAATTCTCGACACCATCAAGGCAATCAAGGCGGCCTACACTACCGCCAGACGCACATACCGTGTGCCTCCCTCGCGCGTCGCTCGTTTGCAAGAGGCATTGGACCGCTACGTCGGTACTAAGAACTTCCACAACTACACCATTCAAAAGACCCACAACGACCCATCTGCCAAGCGGCATATCAAGTCATTCAATGTCAACACGACCCCGATTGTCATAAACGGCACCGAGTGGCTCAGCTTGAAGGTACACGGTCAAAGTTTCATGATGCACCAGATCCGCAAGATGGTAGCCATGGCGACGCTCGTCGTTCGCTCCGGTTGTTCTGCCGACCGCATCGACGATACCTACGGCCCCCACCGCATCGCCATCCCCAAGGCTCCTGGACTGGGTCTTTTGCTCGAACGGCCCATCTTCGACAGCTACAACCAAAAAGCAGGAGGGCTAGGCCGCCAGCCTGTTGTTTTTGACAAGTTCACCAAGGAAATGGATGAGTTCAAGCAGCGGGAGATTTACGATCGCATTTTCCGCGAGGAAGAAGAATCTGGAGCGTAAGGCACATCCTTCTACATTTAATATCAATATGATTTACTGACATGAAATGCAGGTTCGGCTCGTTCTTCAACCACATCGATCACTTCCCTGGGGACTATTTCCTCTACGTTACCTCTGGCGGTGTTGAAGTGGCCGAAATTGTGTCTGCCCCTGCAGAAAAAGACGCCACGAAGAAGGAGACTAATGATAAGACCGGAAAGTCTCAGAAAGAGGCCTTGGCTGAAGTTGAATCCGATCCGGAAGATGATGGCAATCTTCCTGGTGGTGAAGAGGGCAATTGATTGTCGGGTTGAGCAGATCATAGTATGGACGTTCAGTCTTGTGATGTGTCATGATTATATAGCGGAATCAATCTAAAAGAACTGCATCGATCATGTCCATTCTAAAACCCACTCAGAATGGTGTAGCACTGTTGAATTGGGCTTATGCACCGAGGCCGAGAAGTTTAGAATTACTGAAACGAGATTACCAATTCCTAATTTCGGAGGGCACGGAATGCCAATTCAGTCGTTGAGGGTTGCGAGGACGGAGTAGGCGTGGGCGAGATGAGGTATAAAAAGTTAAACGTTTGAGGCAGCGGGATGAAGGACTACAGCGAAACCAAAAACCCACGGGAATCAGGATCACAATATCATTCACCGTCTAACAGGACTCGCAATAAGTATTCCCGGGACGCCGAGGGCCTCGGTAGAGCTAAGTGTCGTTATAAAATTTATCTACGACTTGTTGAGATGCATTTATTCCGGTGATATCTCCATAGCTTCTTCTTTCTCCTCTTTATAGTTTTTGAATAGCATCCTTTCCGTTACGTTAACACTTTCGTAGACATCGTTCATTCAAGCCGGGAGGTTTACAGTAAACTAAGCTGCCGTCTCAAGCGCCTTTCTATTTACAGGTGTAAGTGGCTCTCCCGCAAACTCCCCATTCGGTCCCACGACCGCAATAATGTTGCGCATAGCATTCAACTCAAAGTTGATCCTCGTATCTAAAGCACCTCCGCCAATATGTGTAGTGAGCGT
The DNA here is from genome assembly GCA_037042055.1 of Penicillium sp. S103-07. Classification (NCBI taxonomy): domain Eukaryota; kingdom Fungi; phylum Ascomycota; class Eurotiomycetes; order Eurotiales; family Aspergillaceae; genus Penicillium; species Penicillium sp. S103-07. The sequence continues at coordinate 26,633 of JAXQJQ010000014.1, read as the reverse complement.
AACATTGTCCATGCTCGCCAATTTCGGCGAAACCTGCGGCTCATGATAATGCACATCCAGCGCCGCAGCAGAAAGATGACCCGTCTCAAGAGCATGAATCAACGCATCCTCATTAACAACCGGTCCTCTGGCCGTGTTAACAATCCTGCTTCCGGGCTTCATCAAAGCGAGTGCCCTCGAATCAATCAGATCCTGTGTATGTTTATTGAGCGGCGTATGCAAGGTCACACAATCAGCCACCTTCAGAAGCTCGTCCAAAGAATCATGATACGTCGCATCCAAGTTCTCTTCTTCCTCCCTATCAGCACGCACAATATCAAAATAGTGAATTTTCATTCCGAGCGCCATTCTTGCTTTAAACGCAAGCTTCTTACTGATGTTTCCAAATCCAACCACACCCAGGACATGACCGCGTGGGTTATGCGAGATCGTCGCAATAAGCTTATGCATCTCCGTGAATTTCTCCGGATCGGCAGTCCTAGCTGCGAGCTGCGAGCGCGTGAAATTTCGGAACACGCTTAGAATCATGTACAGCGCGGTGTCGGAGACGGCCTCGTCTGAGGCGCCCGCGCCATTGGCGTACCAGATCTTGCGCTGGCCGAGAATATCCACGTCGGCCCAGTTGAAGCCTGCGCCGGCGGAGGCGAAGATACGGACACTTGGGGGTAGTAGAGAGATCAGTTCGGCGTCCCACTGGCCCATGAATCCGCCGGTTTGGAAGTGTGGGCGGAATATGGCGGAGAAGTTGCCGTATCTTAGAGCATTGTTAGTCGTCTTGCATTTGTAGAGTGGCATGGATAGACTTGCTTCTTTGATCTCAAGGCAGACATGAAGCTTTCTCGATCCGTTTCCGTGGCTTGGACGACATGGAAGCGCGATAAAAACTCGGTGTTGTAGAAGTCGTGGTTGTACTTGATGGCATCTCCTATGTGTAGGACAGTAGGCTTAGAGTAGCCCGCCATTTTGATTTGAGCTGATTATCTCTTAGGTCATTGGAAACGATGGATTCTTTATACCTGGGATGTGAGGGGCCCGGATTTCCGCAGCCTTTATCCGACTCGGATAATTGAAGCTTGGCCGGAAAGTACCTCGAGGTAATGTTTGGCAGCGTGATACACTCCACGGTGAGCTAGATGGTGGAAAGGACTGAATTCAATTCCGTAAATACTTAGGACAGAACTATCCTATATACTATACCTGAATCCCCCTCGGTCCATCTTTCCACACTATTGTCTAGTTCTCTCTCCGCAGTATAAACCGAATCACCAATGTCAACCCCAATCCCCCACACGCCCCACAAACACGTATAAGTGCGAATTTTGCGGGGACATATCTCAGTTCTTACGATTCGGGATAGAAATAACTCTCGTAGATTGAGGACAAATTCCAAACATGCCACAATACCAACCACGACTAAAAGTTTTACCAGCGGTCGCGGGACAAGGATCATCTGGAACGGAAGCTGGACGTCGATTGCCATCAGATGCATTGCAAACTTCCGAACACCGACATTCGAACGCGTATCAATGCAGCAGAAATGCCGATACTGCGCTCGTTGGTCTGTGAGGAGTGGTAGGACATGGCCACCATTTGCGTTGAACTAAGGGTCTGGACCGTGGTAGCTCGCATCTTCTTTCCCCGTGTATCGCTTGTGTGTACCTAGGTAGCAATGCCTTTCCACTATATGTTTGCCTTGAAATTCGATCACAGTATAGCGGCTCAACAATGGCTAATTTAAGATCCGACGGAGCGGCCTTAGTTCCGTGATTAGGGTGCGGTAGTTGCCGACCGCAAGAAGTGATGGAAAGGGTATAAATAGCGGGGTCCTGGTCCTTGTAAGTAGAGCGAAATTGATCATCCAAGATACGCCTAGCAACAATGACTTTGCCGACCAAGAAAGAAGTTCAACAAGCGATCGAGGAGTACGTCTTCAAGCTGGCTACGCCTCTTCGCGAGTTGAACCAGAAAGTAACCAAACACCTACCAGATTCCGTCTTGCTTTGGCTTAAGCGTGAAACTAACTGAGCGGATAGATTCATGAAGCCCCGGAGTTGGCATATGAAGAACACAACGCCCATGATGTGATTTGTGAATTCCTTGAATCCCAGGGGATATCCACAACTCGCCACGCCTACGGTCTGTCCACTGCATTTGAAGCGGTCGCTGGCGAAATCCCCGGACGCTGCATCAACTTCAATGCCGAATACGATGCCCTGCCAGATATCGGACATGCATGTGGCCACAACTTGATTGCCACCGCCAGCGTCACAGCATTTGTAGCGCTGGCATTCGCGATACAAAAATTCGGGCTCTCGGGCCAGGCCCAACTGTTGGGAACGCCAGCAGAGGAAGATGGCGGGGGGAAGATTGATTTGATTCGCGCCGGAGCTTACGAAAAAGCCGACATTTCACTGATGATGTATGGATCCGTCGGTCTTGCCCCACGCTGCGGGGGCCAATAAACTGACATCTGCAGGCATCCCGTTTCTGAGGAGGAGTTCACGACCCACGACGTCCGCGGAATTGGGGGTCGTGCGTCCATCTCCTGCTACGATCTTATCGCGGTCTACAAGGGGGTGAGTGCGCATGCAGCTGATAGTCCTTGGAACGGCGTCAATGCGCTCGATGCGGTGGTTTCCGCGTACAATAATATCTCTATGCTGCGACAACAGATTCACCCCACCGAGAGGATCCATGGAGCTATCTTGCAAGCACCGACTGTTACAAACGCCATTCCCGAGCTCACGAGAGTAAAGTACACGATTCGGAGTCCCAGTGTCGAAAGGACTAGAGCACTGGGTGCTCGTGTGCGGAAATGTCTGGAGGCGGGTGCCCTCGCTACAGGATGCAAGATTGAGCTGGAGGAAACTACAGTATATGCGGATCTGGTCGTGAATCGGCCCTTGTGTAAGGCATTCCAAGAATGCATGGGCGATCTGGGAGATCGGGTCTGGGATTCCGATGATACCCCGATTAGTGCCTCCACGGACCAGGGCAATGTCTCGCAAATCATACCGGCACTCCACGCGCTCATTGGGATCCCGGTCAAAGATGGAGCACGAAATCATACACGGCAGTTTACATTTGCCGTCGGGACTGAAGAAGCGCATGCTAGGACCATCATCACAGGCAAAGCAATGGCTATGACTGGGTGGAGAGCGCTCGTCGACGACGATTTTTACCGGGATGTGAAAACGGCATTCACTCCTGACAAGAAGACGTAATTCTAGAACTTCGGCATTTCCACGACGCTAGCGTATGTGAAATGATTCAATGAAACGTCGTTCGGAAGAATCGCTGCGTCTGTGCTATTGAGACCCCCATAATCATGTCGGCCGGCCCGGTGCAGCGACCAATCAGATCTAATTGCGCGCATACGATATTAGTCTCATTCCCTGTAAATTGGTGATATCTAGAAGGAAATAAACCATTATTCAATATGGGGTTATTAGTATCAAATCAAATCCAAATCTTAAGCGAAGACAATTGAAGAATGTTGCGCTGGAAAGGTCCTGTATCCCAAGGCCAATCGAGATCTTCGGACTAGGAATTCAGTTTGAGCGGCGAGGCGCAAGAGAGAGTGTCCAACTGCGGATCCTTGAATGCCAAAATCATTACTGCGTCAATCATTAGCATGAAGTCAGTATGAAAACGGGAAGGATTGACTAACCAAACAGCCGCATACGGCCCCAGGCAGCACATAACAAAGATGCCACAACGTAAATGATATGCCAAACGTCGAGTCCAACTTGCAAGTCAGTTTATCATGTTACCGGTGGTCTGTCATCCGTAAACACTGAGTACCTGGTAGCTCGGCTGTGGTTAGATTGCCCTAGAGGCGGTAGATCACGCAGCCGTACATGAGTTAGATAGGTAGATAGTTATAACTATTCAATAGGGCTGCCTGGGACGTTAAATACTTCCTTGCGGCTGGGAAAGAGAAAGGATTACGCTGGGCCTTGGGAACACTCGGTTGAGATGCCGGCAAAGAGAAATGCTTTTCGTATCGCTAGCTGATTGGCTGTTTAAAATAGATTCGTGTACATCTATCTCATGGCACAATAAATGCTACGGCATCGCCTTTGCCTATATACAATCATGGCACGGGGTCACATAACCTCATCAAACGCGAGTACCCGTCACTGAAGTGGATAACCAGCTGCATTGGGCAGCTGCTCGGGGGTATCACCACGGAAGTTATTCGTAATCAGGTTCCCAAAGGAGGGCGACCAATCCACACGAGGAGTCAGGCTCTCCAAGCCCCACAACTCGGACACAAACTTGAGGATAGACGTGTGAGTGAACTCATTCTCCCCGGAGCTAGGCGCGTGCTGAATAAGGCCCTTCTCGACCCAAGGCGAGATCAGCATAGTGGGCACACGTACACCAAGACGGTCAAAGTGGAAGGTATAGTTCTTGCCGTCGTTGGCCTTCTCAATATACGGCAGGTTGTCACCCGGCGGAACTCCAGTAGGCGGAGCAACGTGGTCTGCAAATCCACCGTGCTCGTCCCAGGTGATGATAAAGAGAGTCTCGTTCCATTGGGGCGAGTTACGAACCGCCTCGTAGATACCCTTCATAAAGTTCTCGCCCATGTTAATGGGAGACTTGGGATGCATGGACATGTAATCGCAGCACTCGGGGTTGATCCAGGTAAACTGAGGCAGGTTACCGGCCTTGGCATCCTTGTAGAATTGATCGAGGGGAAGGATCTTGTCCTTGGCAGATTTGGCAGTCCACTCATAGAACATGGCATCGGGAGGGAAGCTGCCCGACCCGATATTGGTGGTGTTTTCGTAGTTGATCCAGGAGATTCCCTTCTCGGACAGCTGCTCGAAAATGGATTTCTGGGGCATTCCGGAGTTGTAGAATACCTCTCCGTTGTCACCGTGACCGTGCGAAGTGCCCGAAGTCAGATACGCGCGGTTAGGGTCCGTTGGGCCGGGGATAGAGGCGAACCAGCGATCGAACAGAACGTAGTTCTCGGCTATGGCATTCGTGACGGGAACGAGGTCGGGCTTGTAGTAATTAATGACCTCGGCGGCTTCCATCATGTCGTTTTGCAGGCTGTACATGTAACTTTGCTCGGTCACAAAACCATTCATGGTTGACCTGGAGCTGCGTTTTGGGTGATAGTTGCCGAAGATTTGCATGTTTACACCGGTGATCGTGTGGTCCGGATCATCAGACGCGATGTTCTTCGCAATGCCAGCCGCGCAGACGTTCTCTGATTTCGGGACGGATACATTGGCGGGATTGCAATATTTTTGGTTGACCAGTCCGTCGATGTCGGGGTTGTAGGTGAAGCCACCGGCGAGTGTATCGAAGGATCGATTTTCTTGCACGAGCACGACGACGTTCTTAATGTTGTCCATACCGGAGGAGTGGGGCGCCGCGACGGCGCCGAGGCCGAGGCCGAGGCCGACAAGCGCGAGAGACAGGGCCATGTTGAAGATGCAGAGGCGTCTCATGCCTCATTCTCAAGAGGGGGCAGCGATTTATAGGCATTGCGGGCGAGTCGGGTGAAGCTAGCAAGGCCCTAGTCTTAGCTATGGTCGCATCGTGCTTGCCCGCGTGCAATTCAAGGCATCGCTAGCCTTTTGGGAAGAGATCCACTCAAAACTCTCTTCTTGTCGATCATTAACAGTCTTGAAACCTCCGCATCGCTAAGAGACCAACCAGCTCCGCGGTTTTATCTTGTACCTGATCAGCACTATTTCGATTGGCCCTTGACCTTTCCCGGTTCCTGATCGTCTCCCGCAGTTGCACAGCCTCGGGCCATGGAAGCTTCACTACGAGACATTTCCTCCTTTAATCTCGAAATTGAGCTAAGCATTAACGATTGACGAGCTTTCAGACACGCGACATCGGACTCGCAAGGCTGTTTCCCCAGAGAATTTGAAGCTAGCTACGAAGCTTTTGTTTACAATCCCCAGCAAGCCACATATTTTGCCCCCAATCACGGGATACCAAGAAGCGAATTAAACAAGACTCATTCTGCAAGGCTGCAGTATTAGGATTTTGTTACATAAATGCAGGTCCCATTGACTTTGTCTAAACAATGGCCGCTTGGGCCCCACTTACTTCTTGGGAGCTTGATTTGCTGGCCGGAGAATCTCGCCGATCTACGATGGAACGTTACAACCCGCGAGGCACACGCGTGGACCTACCGGATTCCAAGCGAATTAAGGGGTGCCATGCATTAATTTACAGAGATGTTCGCTTTTGATGTTCCAGGATTTCTGATGAATGGCGTTTTGAGTTGTTCTCGAAAAAGATCCGATATGAGATTAACTGAGTGGATGATTTCCATTCCATGTTCAAAGAGATGAGAATTTGCGAAAATTAGATACAGACGACATGATGCCGAGTATACATTCAGGCTGCCCATTCGTATTCCGGCACCTTGTACTCATCAGAGTGCGCGGAAGCCCCTCCAAAGAATTTCTGAAAAGTTGACGGGATTCTACTCCAACAAATAAACGCAAAAATAGTATTCCGTAGCCAAATTCCCCAGGCCGTCTGAGGGGCAAATATCATCGGGACAAGAGGTGGGATTTGTTGCATCTCGTTGATCAGAGGACGCATATTCACTTCATACCCTTTCAGCCCGGAAGCGAGGTCGCCTCGATGCTTGCTGACCTCGCCCGCCAATATATAGGCGCCAGAAAGGGCTAGACTGGTGCCCGTGCCTGTGGGGCCGGGTGCGTAGCCTGCATCGCCGACTAACGCGAATCGTCCTTTGTATAGAGTTGGTGTTTTAACTTGGACCATTTCAGCACCGTAGAAGTCGTCGGCTTCCATCATGCCTCGGATGGCTTCGTCGCATTTCCAGCCTGCGCCTTCGTAGTGTTGGGCAACGAATTTCTTGAGTGCGTCGGTACCAAGTTTATTCGCTTCGCGGAAGTGGCGGATGGAGTCGTGATCGTTGCGTGGGTGAATTCCCATCAACGTGACGCGATTTCCACCAGTGGCACCGGGGCCAATGCCAATGGTGCGACCGCCAACGGCGCTGTATCCCTCGCCTATCTGGCGCCCGTCAAGAATGTCCTTTTTTATGGAGAAGTAAGCTATCCATGAATTCACCGGTCGGATGTAGTCTCGCACGCCGCACCCCAGTCCAATCGCCCGAGTTCTGGACGTAGCCCCGTCACAGGCGACGACGAGATCATACTCCGACGAAGGAGTTCCGTTCATGAAGTCGACTGTAACGGGTCCGTCACTATGTTCGTCTTGCTGCATAGAAGCAATTTGCTCGCCGAACACATAATTGATATTCTCGTGGTTCTTGGTCAGGTCGAAGAGAATGCGCGCCAGATCACCGCGGAGAATCTCATACTCGGAGACAAGGGACTGTTGGTCGGGGTTGCCGGTAGCTTTCATGGTTCCGTAGGGCTGGCCATTCTCATGCACGAGGCTGATGCCCTCGAGGGGTACGATGTTGGCTTGCACGGCTTCCTCCATTCCGGGCATTTTTCGCATCACCGAAACACCAGCCGTCCGGATGTCGATATTTTGTCCGTTTGTTCGCATCTGTGGGAATCGTTCGATAACGGTGACTTTTGCTCCCGTTTTGGCGAACCAGTAGGCTGCTGTTGGGCCTGCGATGGATGCGCCCGCGATCAAAACTCTCAAATTTGACATTGTGAATTAGCGATGGGGTAGAGAAGACAATTTTGCATCTGGTTCTATTTCATTATTTCAAATACAATGATCACAAGAATTGGTCTCCATTATATAGCACCGAGCGAGAGATTACCTTCGCATCAGAGCAGCGGTAGATCCGAAGTAACACAGCCGTTGATTGGCTGAGAGAAGCAACTCGGATTTCTGCTCGGCCGCCAAGCACCCGAGCAGATGGCCAATCACAGCAGTCACAGGCCACATCTGGGCTTCATCTGTTTCGAGAATAGTTTGTGGTTTCGAAACTGCGGTCATTGTTGACTGCCTTATGCCTGGTGGTCTTGCATCAATTGATCCCAGAACACCCAATCGTCCACATCGATCTCGAAATTGGAGCCCATTTCGAGACCAATGCTATCCGACAGACAGCCGAGTGATGTATTGACATCACTTGCAGGGGATGGGCCAGTTGATGATGTTGCATCGGTAGAAAATATCAATCTGTCTCTTTTGTTTTGCCTTTGCTCTCTTTCCTCCCTCAAAGTTCGCAAGGTACCAATAAATCCTGGCTCCGGGGCACTGCTGTTCGGCAAGTAGGAATCCCAAGCCTTCAGAGCAAGGCGCCGAAGTGCCACATGCAGTGCTTGCTTGCCAACGAAGAGCTCATCGTGGTTCCGGTAAAGCTGTGCGACACTTTTCCAGGCAGCATCGACTTCTTCGGTAGAGAGCAAATCACGTCTTTTCCATAATGTAGTCAAAGTGAGAATAAAAGAGTCCCGTGTCCCCCACAAGAAGAATGGTTTGATATGCCACTGATACCTTCTGGTACCTTCGTGAGCATGAACAGCCGCATCAGTGTCCAAAGTCTTTTGTGCAAGTTGGAACAGCACCTTGCGCTCCGCATCAGTGGCAGTCTGATCCCTGATTTTGGGCAGGAGGATTTTGAGGCGCATAGCTGACATACCCGACCGAGCAAGACCGATGGTGAGAAAGTGCATAGGGTTGACAATGTCACAGTATCGAATGAACTTTTCCTCTACTTCACTTTCTGCTGCGCTTATGACCTTCTCCGCTTCGTGGTGATCTGGGAAGCTCCATGGCACTGTGCCGTTGATTGGCTTTCCTGACCTGGCTAGCCTTTTCCCAACGTATGCGCGCGACAGACAGAAAATCATATCCGTTGCGCCCTTTTGCTCGACTGGCTTCTCTGTCATTCCTGGCCAGATCTGATCGTCATTGATGTTCAAGGGAGGCTGAGTATCCCAGGATTCAGGCAGACTGATAAAGTCGATACCTGCAGATTGGCTTTCCCTGCCATCTAGTGGGAAGATCTGGTAGAACAGCCGTCGCCTTAGCTCCACGTCAAATGGTGGCAGGTCCATCTTTTCTCCGTCCTTGTGGAGACCTATGCGTTGTCCTATACGAGCCGCTATCCCGGTCAGGATCCAGAATGTGTGCGGATCATACCAGTGACGACTAGACAAAAGAAAGAGGTAGAGAGCTTGCAAGACGGTAACCTCAGTTGTCTTGAGAAACGACGCATTCACGAGAGCTTGCCTTGCGCCAAAGTGAAACCGTTGCAGCAGCATCGACCGCGTCTGTCCGAGTTTGTTGATGCATTCTTCCTCCGTCATTGAAAAGACGGCAACATGGTATATCGCAAATAACAAACAGTCATCGGATTTCGACGCCACTTCAGGATGTTGCGAAACGGCCTCGACCATCTTGCTAGTTGATGGAATGTGTAGGACTTTGCATAAAGGCTCCACGTTTTCAGTATGCGTCTTCCATAATACCATGGCATCCGTGTGGCTTGGATGATACTGGAGAACGCTTTGCTGGGAGCCGATGAATGCGCTGGTCAACGGATCTGGTGCAACACTCCCAGCGACATGGGTACTGCCAAGGGCCATTTCGTCCTCTTCCTCATCATCGGACATGTGTTGAATCTCATCATCTCCGAGATTATACCACATATGGCTGTCGATGTATCTCGACTTCCCCTGGCCAGTCAAAAGCTTACCGGGTTTTGACACCCCAGATGCGATATGCCTGGCCGACGCCGATTCCAGAGGTGACATTTTTTCGACGGTTAATGTCTCGACATCTAGCAGTCCGTTTTGCTGTAAAACGCGCTCATATCGGGCCAGTTTTTCAAGCACATCGATGCTTATTTTTCTCTTCCGAGATCGTGGCTCGGGTACTTGGTAGATGCATTCGAGCCCGGCCTTGCGGCATCGGGAACAAACGGGGACCAACTTGTCGCATTTGACTTTTCGCTTGGCACAGGTCTGGCAAGCGCAGGACATAGCGGACTGAGATGGGCCTCCACTGCCGCTTCTGTCGGGTCCTCCATGGGTGCTCGGTGCCGGAGCAATGGGGACTGGCCCAATACGCTTCTGCCCGTCGGTAGCCATCCGAGCTCTTGCCGATCAAGGAGCCCACGAAGCCTTGTCGTCTCGTCTTCAGTCTGCATTCATTTCGCACGGGGACTTGCTTGTGAAATTTTCTATTAGATTGATGGTGAGATTTCGGCGCGTCGCGTTAAGTCGAGTGGCAGTACTCAAACGGGGTCGTCACCGCTTAGTGACAGTCAGGCGGAGGAGAGGGGAGGGCCAACTAGATGCCTACCTACATGCTTGTGCTCCATCTTTGATTTCATTAATTCAGTTCGGACACATAATGTGAAAGATCTCTTGCCCCATCATAAATTTCAGATGGGCAATGATGGTTCTCTAAACAAAATCACCCGACCGACGTGGAGATATATAACGCATCTAAACAAGATATAAAGCTGTCGAGAGTATTTTGCAAACCACCAATAGCAGTCTCAAGAAGCAGTACATAATCTACTCTCGAATGGAATCCGCATCAAAAACAGAGTTCTTTTCAACCTTGGCCAAGCTCTGCTGCTTGGTAAGCGTAGGATTGCGAATGCAACACGCAAATGCAATAAGCGGTATCGTCAAGCAGATACCCGTGATGCAAAGCAGCCACTGGGTCTTTTGGTATGCGAGAATAACATTGTCGCGATCGGGAGTACCCACCGGGTTTGCCGCTGCAAATACCAGAGGCTCTGCGTAGACTGAGGTGGCAAGAGTTGTGTTACCAAGCCTTTGCTCCAGCTCTGACGGGAGAACTTGGTTCCAGATGGCACCGGAGATAGTGTTGCCGATTGCACTTCCGACATTGTATGAGGCGAGATAGATTCCGGTGACAACAGCCAGGTCTGGAACAAATGTTAGTTGTGCATTCATGTTGAGATCGGCTTTTGTAACTCACATTCATGCTTTGAGGCAGCTTGGATACTAGCTTGAGCGGGATAGGCGAACAAGCCACCGGCTATTAAAAGATTAGTACGGCACATCAGAAAAGGTTGTTTGCTCCTCTTACCAAGACCAAGAAGAACCTGACCGCCAATCACTCCGGAGTGACTGGAATCACCAGCACCGCCACGGTAGTGAATTAGAATACCGAAGGCCACCATGAATAAGACAGTGCCAAAAATAATGAAAGGCTTCAGTTGGCGGACTTTCATCACCACGAAGCCGAGTATGACACCGGTGATGACTGATGTGAAGCTGTAGAGGGACGAAATTCGGGTCGCACTCAAGACTGACTCGTCGAAGCTAACGTAGAGCACAGTGTACAAGAAATCACCTTGAAGATACCAGGCTTGAAGGACGTCAGTTACGGCCTTGATCGTGATTGGAAGAGTATTACTCGCCCGTATTCAACATCACCGCGATGCCGAGAGCGCCCCAGACAGCACGATCTTTGAGATGCCTGAAAGGCAACATAGGGTGCTGGCACGTTCTCTCCCAATACACCCAGACCGGAATAAGGAGAATACCGATTACAAGTGGCGCAATAACCTTCGCCGTTTTCCACTGAGCAGTGATACCTTCAGCAATTGTCAAAGGAACGAGGATACAAGCAAGCATGGCAATCATCAGAATAATTCCGACAACGTCAAGATGCCAAAACAGCTCCATAAATAGGCGACGGCCACCAAGGACCTGAAAAGAGCTCTTGTAGGACTCCAACTCACCAGATCTTTTTGCACGGCGCTGGACAATCAAGAGGACAGCGATCAAAGGAAGAGAGCACACGGGGTAGATAATTGCGAACATGCCAATACCCCATTGCCATGAGGTGACCTTGAGAACGGCGTCTGTCAAGTTTCCACTTATCCAGGTGTTGATCTAATTGAGCATCACCTCGTTAGAGAAGGGCTGTAGGGCGCCATACTGGTAGACTTACGATGAAGGGAAGAGCCGGGATGTAAGAAAAGAGAAGACGGGACCGAGTGGAAGTCACATCAGCGATAAGAACTTCGACGAGGAGCATGATGCAAGTGTATCCAATCTTTAGCATATTAATATTACGGTTTCCGGCTTTGGAGGCGTGCACCATACCTGGTAGATGACTGCACCAGCGGAAAAGGTCTCCACGCTCTTAGCAAATGTCTCGATAATCGTACCGATGGTATAGAAAATAATCGAGACGATGATTAGTTCGACTCTGCCAAAAACGTCTACAATCTTGGCAGCCGTAGGCTACAAGCACTACAAATTAGCACTGTTGAACTCCTCCCCTCCCCAATATTGATATCTATACCTGTGCAGCGGCGGCGATGACGGCGCGGAGAACATTGATGGTCGCGAGCAAGCTGTGTTTGCCATAGCTTTGAGTGGCATAAGGCTGCAAAGAAGGTTCGTGATCAGTTTCCAGGGTTTACTTGAGACGATTTGGCCCAGACTAACCTGATAGGTGTAGCGAACAGTTCCATCGAGACCATAGACATAGGCGACAAGAAACACGCTGACAAAGAGAAAAATGTGATCGATGAGGCCGAAATGTGACGTGATGATCTCAATTCTGCGAACACCGGGGCTGCCTTCACCTAAGAGTTGGACTTCCGGACCTGGCACGGTCTGGGGTTCAGGGTCCTTCTTCGAGCTTTCCCCGAAGTCGGTGATCGCAGCGGACATGGTGGGCACGCGAGCCAAAAGTCGATGCCTTTGAGAAGAGAAAACCCTCAGGGAGAAATTTCGATCTTTAAAAATCTCGACGGGCAGCGCAGCCAAGCCCTTGGCCGATGCCGCAAAAAAGGCTGCTGGCGCCACCAAATAAAGCAATCCACAGATACCATCTTATCTGATGAAAAAGTGGCCCACAGATACTTTAGCAAGTACCCATTGCGGCTTGCCAAGACGCTGCCCAGCCCTTTTAAAATTCTAGTTGCTTCGTCTAGGCCACTCGGGCGGCCTGATTCTGCTCCACCTCGTGTTGGGCCATGTGCTGATTGCCTTCAATCCCGGTGTCCGTGTGTCACGGCTCCATCCATCCCGGGTCTGAGACTCTGACAGGCAACAACGGAGAACAGAGATGCAAAGACCGTCTGATGCATGAATTACATGATTGAAAACTTATATGGCCGATATGAAGTCAGCTGGTGACTTCGTCAAAGCAATGTGGCTAGACGAAAGGGCGTACTGAATCTGACAGAGTAAGATAGAGATGGAGATCAAAATCATGAGATCGGCTAATCTAATAACCCAGGGGCTTAATCTTCACGATTGCAGACATACATTGTTGATTGGTGGGGGATCCGGGATCGAAGTCGTGATGTATGTACTGTAGTCATATATTATACAACCTACTCCACAACGCGCTGGAGATCAAAAAATGCAACGCTCTCGATGATAGGTACAACCTAATATTCCTGTTGATCATTCCAATAAAGTGTTCCATGTTGAACCTCACCCATAGGCTGAAGCTCCCACCGCAATACCAACCTCGTCCACTGCAGCAAATGGCTCGCCAGCTTAAGATGCCCCACATCCGTCGGATGATTCTTCGGGTTAATATCATTATGCTGCAGAATCCCTTTCGTGTCGAAGTAGTAAACAAATCCACGATCACGGAAATGCTCGTGGACATTCTTGGTTTCATTCTCGTATAGCTGTGTCGGGACGTACGACAAGCCTTCTTTGACCCATTCACCCCATTGAGACTATGTCTGTCAGATTTATTTCGAGATAGGAAGAGGGTAGACGTACGACAATGAGAACCACGGCGTGGGGCCACGTGCTGTGGATATCTTCGATCAAATCAACGTAGGCGTGGTAGAATTCGTTGCCGGGGATTTCGTTCGGGTGGCGGTGGTCGTTGCCGCCCATCTGGATCGCGACGAGGTCGGCGGGTTGTTCGGCGCTGTTGTCGAATTTCTCCGGCTCATCGCCGAAGAATGCGTGGGCGCGACTGCCGGGATCTGACGCGCGGTTCCAGTACCAGGTCTTTTTGATAAGGAATTAGTATATCGTAGCGAAATTCGAGGTTATTGGGAGCCGTACCATGCCATGGGCGCTGCCGCCGTAGCATCGAAGATCCACCAGACATGCGCCGGGGTAGCTCTGTTTCGCGACATTAGCATTGATATGAATGTTCAGCTTTAAGAGACATTTACCGTGAGTGTATGCTCAGCATTACCAAGTCCGGCGGCGAAAAGGTATCCCCATGACGAGATCGTCTCATAAGTAGCGAACTGACCAGCGGCAAGACTGCGACAAGTTATTGCATGATACCCCAAATCCGGTAAAGGCAGACTCACGATCCGCCAATAATTTCCACCTTTTTGTCGAACTTGGTAGGAACCTGCAGACTTGCATCTCTAGCGACGGAAACACCGGCGATCTGAACTGTAGATGCATGTGAGCAGTATAAGCGACAGCGGTTGCGGCGTGACTTATCCGTAGCCCCAATTTGTGACTGCAGAGAAGTTAGCATATGGCGTTTTCTTGCCGCCGACGTTGGACAGTACCTCGCATCTCGAACACTTTGTGCTGCTTTATAAGATCCTCGTCCAGTCCCAACTCCGGTCCAATGAACTGGTAGGTAGAGTCGGCGGTGACATTGGAGAATTGCCAGTCGAGCGATCCGACGCTGCGAATTGTTAGAGAGACCACATGGGGATTCGAGATCCAGGATACTTACCGGTATGCCACCAACACACCATTTGTTGTGCTTTTGCCAAAGCTCACCGCAAGCTGGTATGGTGTCAACATTGCGGATAGACGCGATGGCTATCATGGCATGGAGACGTACCTGGGACCCAGAAAAGTCGACCTTGATTCCAGGTGCACTAGTGATGTCAGGATCAATAACAGAAGTTGAGGGCAGCAAGGGGAGAGGGCGACACACGACCACCCTAGAAACTGTTAGAATGAGCTTGCAGTTTCGGGTGGCATCACGTACAAGAGACGTGTTGACTGTCCCACCGTCCTTTGTAGGATATCTCCTCCACATCCGCGTCGTAACTGCGCCAGGAGTCGTCGAGAGTAATGCGCCGGGCTTCTCCGGGGTACGGATCCTTCCTCACCTGGCCATTCTGTAGAATGGTGGCCGTGGCATGTAACGACCACAGCAAAGCTAGACCTACCCGAGCAACCCGCATTGTGTATGATAGTTCCTGAATACTGGATCACATCAATGGTATATTTCTTACAGTGTTCGTGTGCTGCTCGGATGCGGTACGATGTGGTAAAAATACTAATAATGGCGTGATATTGGCTGGGTATCCGCACGCCATAACTGTCGCTGTCGGCGTCACCACATCCACTTTCCACTCGATTTACGAGCGGACTTTCAGCCAAAAGTAAAAAGGGGAGCGTGGTCCGAGGATACGAAAACGGCGTCTATTGACCGAGTCCACTATTCCAGGCGAGATGTAATGATGAATTCCTTGCGCCGAGGCCACGAGGTAGAAGGACGTGGAGCTTAAAGAGCCTGGATTGGTAAATCCGTGGCCTATCCGGCCAACGCCCAGGCGCCACCCGTTTGGCTCCAACGCTGATTAGCTGGAGGGTTCAGGGACCTGAGTCGGAAAGTCTTGGAAACTTGCCATTCCAGGGATCAGGGGCTGCAATCCCCATGAGCGCGGAAATTGTTGCATAAACTTCTTCTCAGTGCAACGGCATTATCAACCATACATTTAACTCATCACGGTCACATCGATGAGAGATGTGAGAGCGATCGACAACATTCCGGGTAGATTTCGATCTTGCGCTTAGTACAGTCCAGACGGTGATCTAATTTGGACCTGACGTATTTCCCCACTCTCGGCTGTATCGGAGAATACGTGTTGAAACGAGTTGGACCGCTGGAGTTGTATAGCGGTTAAAGCTGCCCGAATACCGCAAGGCCAGGGAAAAGATCGAATCGAATAGGAAGGATGGCGCGGCCCCCAACTCAAACTATTTAACGAAAAGGCGATTCTTGTCCCCGTCATTAGCGCCACGACTCCAAGCGATCGATGCCCGGAGCCCGTGCATATTCCGCAAATGATTTCGCTTATCCTTGACCCCAGAGTCTCGTTTTCTCACGTGCAAGGCGAAGAAAATCCCCAGGGTTGCTGTATTCTATGAGTGTTGCCCCTGCATTCCAGGAACGTGTTTACCTGAAAAGAGTGCCAAGCCGTATTAAATACCGTTCCGCCGAAACCACTACGGTTCAAGGTTCTTCAGACTGTGCAAATCTTCGCCGATCAAATCGCGTTTACTACAGCCGGGATTAGGTCAAATGACGCAATATTCCCACCACCTCATGCAATGATTCATACAGATTTCCACCCTCAAAAGGACACTGGATATGTCCAGGGCACGCGACGTATTTGGTACTGGTTCCTGGAAAAGAGAACAGCGCCGGCAACCTCGTTTTCGCTCGTAAAGTGACGCTTCAGGGCCGAGAATGCCGCCGAGTCAACAAGACCCTTTTCCACTCCACTTCTGAAAGTTCGGCTTCCGATACCAGACAAATCACATGGCCATGTGAACGACGATACCTCATAGGGCTGGTGCAAAGTCCTATCGGGTAACGAGACCGGCGCCAAGTTCTCGCGCAATTCTGGTTGGCTTTTGGGCCATAACGGGAGCCGAATCGGACTTGATAGTTCGGTGCAGCCAGGAAATTCTACTCCTGCGTCGTCATCAGCTCGTCCCCTCAATCTCGCTCCGATAGTGTTTGCGTAGATCTTGAGACGGCTGCAAAAGGCCCTTGCTGGTTGATTCGTCCTTGATAATCGTTTTAGAATTAGTATCCATCTCCGGACTCAGTCGGATTGTTGTGGAAACTCCGGCTGGGGGGATTTCCCTAGACCACGCCTCCGTCGGGGTCCGAGTAACTGTACAAGCTTTCATGCAAAAATGCTGCGCTTCGTGATAAACATCAAGGCACGCGGGAGGCGTTGCATCTCATGAAACACCCTATCTCAGCGCTACCGGGGGTGATGGTTCACAATCAACGTAGCGCAACCTCCTTGTGACCATAGATCTGCTCTGTATGGTAAAGGGCTTTTCGCCAGACCCGCTGTCAAGCTGAGAATGCTGGGATACGTATTGGCATACTCCACTCCCATTCGGCAGTCTCCTATCTTTTTGCCGTATGAGAAGACCCGCAGGCCAGCTATTCAAGACCCCAAACCCCCTCGATTCGCATCCCTTCCTTCGTTTCGACCTTTTTCTGTCTGTACCAGCTGTGCATCCACCCGTCCCACCTTGGCACGTACTTATCTTCTTAAGAGGAACGGCTCGATTTCTTCTCCGAATACACTCGTTTACTCGGTCTCTCGTCCTTCCCCGACATTCTTTTTCGCACATTGCTCTTCTGGCTAAGAAGCAGATGCCTCGATGACAGCCCCTTGATTCACAACCCTACGCTCTTTTAGTTGCTTGGTCTTACAGTCGATATGGAATACATCCAACCAAAACACTTATACACCCGCATCTTGGATAATGTACCTTGGAAAGCGGATCCAAACGTGAAAGGTGATCCTAGAAAAAGCGTGAAATGGATTGACGTATGTCCTTTATTCCCTTGACACTGTGAAAACAAAGCACTCACTCTCACCAGGGTTTAAGAGGAATTGCCTCCTTTCTCGTCGTCCTAACGCACCTCGCGCGCGCATGGGACTACGACCTATTCGCACCCCGCGACAGTGAAGACGTCGCACCGCGCATTCTCCAGTGGCCAGTCCTACGAATCCCTTGGCAGGGTCGTCTCGGAGTCACCATCTTCGCCTTCCTGACCGGTTATGTGTGTGCATTGAAGCCTTTCAAACAGTCTCGCAATGGCAACATGCTTGGTGCATTCACTTCGGTGGCCAAGAGCGCATTTCGTCGCCCCCCGCGCCTTATTTTCCCCGCAACCATTGCTCTTCTTATTTCCTGGGTCATGGCTCAATGCGGTGCTTTCATCACTGCCAACCGTTCAGACTGTTGGTGGTGCCGTTATGCTGCCCCGGATCTGGCGCCGACTTTCTGGGAGGAGTTTGTGCGGTTGTTTACTAACTTTTTGGATGTCTGGACAACCGGGTATATGGCGTATGATGATCACCAGTGGGCGCTATTGCCGCTGTTGAAGGCAGCGATGCTGGTCTACGTGATGCTTTGCATCACCATGTTCGTCAAGTTCCGATGGCGTCTGGCTATTTACTTGGGAATGATGCTTTACTTCCACCAAGACGCCGCCAAAAACACGGGTACGTTCAGTCTCCACATCTCCCCTCGACATGCTCTAACGGACCACAGAAACCTTCCAAACGCAGGCAATCTACGGAATGTTCCTCAGCGACCTCTCCTACTCAGCATCATGGAAAGAGTTCATCGAAGACCACAAATGGCTTCGTCGAGTAGTCTCAGTTACCCTCGCCTGTACGGGTCTCTTTATCTGCTCCTATCCAGGCGAACACCCAGAATGGGCAACCTGGTCAAACTACATGTTCGAGGCCGCCCAGTACATTTTCCCACCCGAAGTGGACATTGGCAAACGCTACTCCGCCATAGGTGTCGACATGATCATCTTCGCTATCTACATCTCCCCCTCCACAAAAGACTTCCTCGCAAATCGGCTTCTCCTCTGGCTCGGGAAGCAGAGTTTTGCAGTCTATCTTGTCCACGGAACACTCCTGCGCACCGTGCTCTGCTGGATGTTGTACGGTATCACCGGCCAGCCTTGGGACGGGGATATCGTGGATGGAAATGGACAGCTTATTTTGGATGAAAACGGCGAGCCGCTCCACCCGCACTGGATCCCTATCCGGGCTCCTTGGGTCGTTGGGATCTCGATCCCTTCTTGGATCGTGTTGGTTTATATTTGTGCATCTCTGTGGACTTCGTACGTGGATCCTTTTTGCGCGAAGATGACGCAGAAGCTGGAGAAGCTTATGTTTGAGGAGGATGAGAAATCTGCTGAGTCGCTTCCTCTCAGTAGCATGCCGATGACCACTATGCCCACTGCTTAGTGGGAAGTGGCAAGGTATATGAATGCATGAAGCATAGTTTTTAACATTCCTTTGGGAAACTCTGCCAGGGCTCCAATGGGGTGCATTGAGAAGAGCCGCGAGATCTACTTTTCGGTGAATTGGAGTTCCATGTATATTAGCATTTCAGGGACATTTACAGTATCACTTGCATCTGCGATTATATTTGAATATCGGTCTATTTTATTGACGCCAGCCCCGTCAAATTACAGCTCGCCGTTGGTTCCGAGCTGATCGGGGATCGGGCTTTGAGCGAGTCATAACCCGACGCCGGGAGAACCCCCATCTCCAAATAAGCTAGAGAGTATCAAACACCCGTGTCTCAGCCACCGGCGCCTGCCGTCACTCTGCATGACTAGATGGAAGGTAGTAAGTAAAGATAGTGAATAGGCGCAGCGTTTCGACTTTCGACCGTGGCGCCCGAGAGGGTCCCGCCCCGCCCATAATGTACGAGACACTATCCTCGTTTGTCCACGATATCCGCCAAGTCATCGTATGGAGACATTTAGCTTGGCACGATCCCCGGTGCGGAGATTGACGGGCTGGTAATCCCGATACGCAGGTCCATGCTGACGTTGATCGAATAAGGAAAGTGCCCAAGAACATTTTCCCGGTGGGTCAAGAGTGACACCCAGACCGACTTTCCCGGGCCAAGAACCACTGGGCGGGATGTTCGTGTCAAGGAGGTGGGACAAAGGATGACAGGGCAGTCTCCCCCGAGAGATTTGAGGCATGGTCTTGGCAGGGCGTTGGCGAGAGGGCCTTGCTTCCAGCCCGCCCAAGACATGTATTTTTGGAGGGTCGTGTATCGCCATGTTCTTTCATTTTCATTTTCAATTTTTTTTTTTTTTTTTGGATTACCTAGGCGAGGCATGCTAGGGAGCGTTGAACCTCAAGACTTCAAGGAAAGAGGCACGGTAGCTGGGACCGGGAAAGGTCATGTAGAAGTCGACGTGGGATCTGACTGTAGTCCGTAGCTGCCGTGGCATCGACTGTGGCGTCGCCATTGAGGTAGCAGTCGATAGAATGCCATAGTATTCCTTGAGACCATTTTGGATCACGGAAACAGAAATCAGGGGAGTCGGGAAAGCTTGCCTGCAAGTCAAAGCCCTAGGTGTCGGTGCTTGGAGTATACTGCTGTATCCATCTCGTTGTTTGCACCACTTGGCTGCTGCCAACCGTCTGACATACACTGTCAAGTATTAGCAGCTGTTGTCTTGGCAATGGACGAACATTCGACGGAGAGATCATCATCTCCGGGATCGTGGAGTCCCTCGATCGGATCAAGTAGAAGCTATATTGACCACTCTTGGCTTCAAGCCAGGAGGCCCCTGTCCTGTTCAGTCGCTCTGTTCCACGTCCCCTCGGCCACGAGAGTGTATCAGGTCATTTTCACGGCCACATCGACCTGTGTCTTTTTATTTTTTATTTTATCTTATAAAAATCATTCGACTGGGTGCTTCATTCTAGCTATAAGTAGTGGAGAGCATTCAACATTCGGATGCTTCTGATTGGTTTGACCACCCTAGTCGTGTATGCACGTCCTGCTTCTTATAACCGTTTCGATATCATCAGTTTAGAGTTCCTTATATAGAATGCAGTGGTTTTCATCTACTACAATTCTTATCTAGCGCCATCGGAATGTTAAACGGCGAACGGGAAAGTGTAGAGATTAAACCTGACGCGGAGGAGCCCCGCCAAATGTCTCCCGAAGTCGGAGTTTTCCCGCCACTTCTTATCCACGCACGGCTAGCACCGTCGGTCTGATCCGAGCTTTCGGTCAACGCCGGAAATTCCCTGTGGACCGGAGAACCAGGAAGAATGTGCATTTAATGTGCGGGGAAGCTTCTGATCCTTTCCGACAGCTACATATTCGACTTGACTTATTTACATCGCTCACCTCTAACACTCGTCGCATCCTCTGGTCAATCGGATCCTAAAGTACTGCCCCGCCGACATTGGAGGGACTCACCTTGACCTGCACAGTTGCACCTGAGGATTTCCCGCTTTCCCGCCATGGGCAACGACAAGAAGGTCGGTGCCTACTATGCACCGACGGGCGGATTGCCGCCCCAGACACAGCTTCTCACCGACCGCGCCATGTTCACCGAAGCCTATGCGGTAATCCCGAAAGGCACATTCAGCGACATCGTGACGAGCTTCCTGCCCTTCTGGGACAAGACGCGGTTGTGGGTGATCGCACGTCCGTTGTCGGGCTTTGCCGAAACCTTTTCGCAATACATCATGGAAGTGCAGCCGGGAGGCGGTAGTGACCGCGCCGAACTGGATGACGGCGCACAAGGCGTGGTGTTCGTGGTCGAAGGCGAAGTGACCATTACCCTGGCAGGCAAGGCGCACACACTCGCCGAGGGCGGTTATGCTTATCTGCCGCCGAAAAGCGGCTGGACTCTACGCAACGCGGGCGCGACTACCGCCCGTTTCCATTGGATACGCAAGGCCTATGAATACGTGGAGGGTCTCGATAAGCCCGACCCGCTTTTCCTCAACGAAAAGGATATCGCGCCCACGGTGATGCCAGACACCAACGGTGCCTGGGCCACCACACGCTTCGTTGACCCGGCCGATCTACGTCACGACATGCATGTCACCATCGTGACCTTTGAGCCGGGCGGTGTCATCCCATTCGCGGAAACCCATGTTATGGAACACGGACTTTATGTCCTGGAAGGTAAAGCCGTGTACCGACTCAATCAGGACTGGGTGGAGGTGGAAGCAGGCGACTTCATGTGGTTGCGCGCCTTCTGCCCGCAGGCTTGCTACGCGGGTGGTCCTGGCAAATTCCGCTACCTCCTCTACAAGGACGTGAACCGCCACATGAAGCTATCGCGATTGTAAGTGCACGCCGCGCCACCACAACAAGCCGCGGGAAGATGGGAACTGGGAACAGAGGAGACGACAGACGGGACTGAAATAACAATAATCCCCTGAAGATGAAAATGCGGAAGACTTTGGCTTTTACAGACTGCCTTGAGCTAGTTGATCATATCGACCGTTCGTTGGCGTTTCCTTTATATCATTGGAAATTCCAGGGACCCACTCTGTTTTGGCCCATCGAGGAACCCAGGCATTTGAAAGCACAATGAGATGGCATTTCTTTGTTTGTAATAATGCATTATGTCTTGATACAATTAGTGACGTGAAACGAGAAAGGGTAGTTCGGATTTCCAAGGCTTGAAAATACAATAGAGACCGGACATGGTTAGCATTAGACTAGCGGGGCTCGGTTTCGAAACACCTTCAAGCGGGAGTTGAGCAGACTCACATAGAATCTATCAAGGGAGTAGACAGTGTTCTAATTGTTAAATTCGGAGTCAAATACGTCGCGTTGTTGAATGTAGGATGCGTGAGCAGACACTTTCAGCCCAGATGAAATGGGACTGTCACAAATATCAAAGACCATGCACATTCTTGAGACCAATTTCTACCGAGGGCAATTGATAATATGATTCATCAGCAAGAGAATAGACTCGTGATTTGGGTCTCTTCCCTTGCGCTCTCCGTGGCTTGGGGCTCAACTTACCCCAATCCTAATATCCATGCATTCGTGAAACTCGTGGTCTCTCCTGCAATCTTCCTATAGCTTCTTAACATACAGCAATAAAGCCTTTATTGAATCAGTGACAATGAATGTAATTCAGTTGATATAGGAGTCCATCTCCCACATATAATACCCGACTCTTGATAAGGCTATACGTTTCTGATTTCTTTTTCACCATCATCATTCGGTAGAAGAGACAAGGTATTGGATGTCATGTAATACTCGTAGTAGTCAGTTTCTCAAACGTTAATTGGAGATGAGAAAGCAGGATAGCTATTGAATAGACGAGTACTATATAAACTTCACTGAAACTATGTCCCATACAAAGACGGTGTGGAACTTATACCCCCTGTGGAAAAAGAAAAACAACTTCTTAAAACTAAAAAGACTAGAACAAAATCAACCCCTGAAAAGAGTGAAAATTGATATTACATAAAAGAGGATCGATCGGTGATATTAATTTGATATGAAATTGTTGTGGTCCTGTACCGATCGGGAGCTAGCCCCGGACCGATGACGGGCCCACCTGTGGAGAGGGTAGACCTCGCGCAACCCTGAACGACGACCCACCAAGTCTTTTTTTAGGCGCTAATGGAAGCTCGCGGGTCGTGGGTTTAGACCCATGATCCGGCCGATGATCCGGGTCAAGGAGAGGTCTAACCGATGGGTTATGAGTGATGGGCAGCTTGACCCGGCCCACGGGTATGGGTCATAAATGCCGGCCCATGGGCGGACAGTGGCGAGGTTTAACACCACTCCAGTCAGAGGACGGTTGCTAAGCCGCAAATTTTACCCCTCAACGTCTATTATTCCACGTTACATCGTCGTTCGAGGGATAAATGGAAACTATTATTAGAAATTGGTGGTTCGTGACTTAGCCAAATAGAGATTAGGGTGGTTTTGGATACGGACCGAGAAACAAGGCACGTGCGTTTCCTAGAGGAATTTCTTTCCACTCCAATTGTAGCTCTGCGTGGCCGTTGCAGGGGCCAGCACGCTCCGGGGTTGGGGGCGAACTCTCTGTGTGCGACGTGGAAGGAGCCGCCAAAACCCCGTATACTAACGAGTTAACGAATCATTCAGTTCAAACGAATCCTGAAGTGGGGCTTGAAGATTCATTGTCATTGGTCTTACTTCCCTGATTTACTCCAATGAAATGGGGTCGGTGCTTCGCCTCGCTCGCTTCCAACCTGAACTGTCTCATTATCCAGCTTCCAAGAAAATCCTTGGCTTTAACAAGCCAGCACCGGCGAAGAGATCTGGTCTCTTAGTCTCCCTCGGCAGCTGCGGTCATACTGAGCACGATGAGGTTTAAGGATGCCCGGCATATGGCCATAGTGGCCCTTCACATTCTACCACTCACCAGCCATGTCTACGCGCTTGACCTGGATGTTGACAGTCAGGGTAAGAGATCGGATCACGGGGTTGTATATCCTCCTTCTTTTCAAAGCTCGAATTGCTAATTACGTTGTCTCTTCAATGAGTAGAATCGATCAAAGATGCCGGGAGCACCGCCGCCTACAATATGATGACATGGTACAAAGGAAATGGGACGGATAACCCGGGTTTTATCTCAAGATCCTGGTGGACGGGAGCTGCTTTGTTTCTGGCATGTCTCAATTATTGGCATGCTACTAACGACACCACCTATAACGAGGAAGTCAGCGTCGGGTTGCAACATCAGGGAGGTGATGGCGGAGACTACCTGCCTTCGTGGGCTATAGGCATAGTAAATGTCCATTTCAATATATGTAGTCACCTTTTGACCGTTCTACAGGGAAATGATGATCAAATGTTCTGGGGCCTCGCGGCAATCACAGCAGCAGAATACAATTTCCCGAATCGTCCAAGTGGTGATACCTGGCTCACCCTTGCAGAGGGTGTCTTCAATAACCAGATAAGCCCACAGGGGAATGGATGGGAGACGAGTATTTGCGGTGGTGGCATTCGCTGGCAGAAACAAGTATGGCAAAGTGGTTATACCTTGAAGAACTCGGTGTCAAACGGTGGCTTTTTTATGCTCGCGGCACGTCTCGCTTGGTTCACCCAAGAGGACAAGTACGCTACATGGGCTGAGAAGGTCTGGGACTGGTCCACTAACGTGAACTTGGTCGATTCTAAAACCTGGGCTGTGGCAGATAGTGTCGGGGAAGGCACTGGGGGTCCCGATGGATGTGGCCTTCCTGACGAGAGCCGGTGGACCTACAACTATGGAACCTACCTATCTGGTGCTGCTTACATGTATGCCTATGTAAGTGTTGTTTTTCATCTCCTACCCGTTTGATAACTCAGAACTACATATCCTGTTTTGGCATGCTAATAGCAAACCTCGTTATAGACGAACGATAGCAAGTGGCTTGACATCACAAACAACCTGATGGAGTCATTATTTACTACTTTTTTCCTCCCTCAACACGGAGGCGTGATCACGGACTGGCAGTGTGAAGCTTCGGACCAATGCTACAAAGACGCGAACGGCCCACTTTTCAAAGGCCTTACGGTGTCGTGGCTTGCAGATATTGCATTGATCATCCCTTCCCTTAGCGAGAAGATCATACCAAAACTCGAAGTCTCTGCCCAGGGAGCTGCAAAGTCATGCACCGGAAACGGCCAAAACCTCTGTGGTAACCGCTGGTACGGCGGGTATGATGGACAAAATCAAATGGAGAATGCAATCAGTGGTAGTCAAATGATGAGTGCTGTGATGGTGAAATATCTCGGCGTATCCTCAAAACCGGTCTCGACAGCAACGGGAGGAAACGGCACAAGCCAACCGCATTCTGGTACTGGGCAAAGTTCGGAATCTTCATTATTGCCCCCGAGGACTATCACAACGGCAGATAAAGCAGGAGCTGGGATCCTGACCGCGGTTCTCGTGGCTGGTATCATAGGGACGGGGACCTTTTTGTTTAATGACCACTGAGCCCTCCTGGGATGAGAGCCGAGCTGCCAGTCAAAAAGCATGGGCAAAGCTTACGGGCCGATGTATATTTCGTGTTTTTATAATGAATCAAATGCCATTACGTATCTTTTTAATCTAGAATCCTTAGTTTTGCCATTTGCCGCTTCATTGGATCCAAGTCTGGCCAAAAAATAGTACATGCTATGTCATAATTCCAGTAGAAATCGCCTAAACAAAATGTGATCTAGAGTAAGCCCAGCATCCATTCAAACCATCAATAGCCTCTCCCTCATATTTGATACGCTTCTACGCCTGCTGGCTTGAGAGTTGCTGATTCAAACGCACTCTTTCACAATATTGTTAGTCGCTCACATAGGCTGTCACGATGCCCTACGATCTTGCTTGGGGGTCGCTGGAAGGGCAGCGATATGTGGACGTTGTGGCGAACTCCTATCCACATTTATATTGTTTAGGGCATCGCTGCGTTAGACTCCTAGTTGGTCCGCCTTTGGTAGAATCGAGGAGGGTGGATTGGTGGGTTATGATGCCCTTCAATTTGTGAATCAGCCGTGGGCGCCTCCGAGCCCATCGCTCGACTCGTGCTCTCTTCGGTGTGTGGTTCTCACCATTGCCTGGTACAGCCAGGGGTATTCGGTATTCGCCATTCTAAATGCTCCGAGATCGATTTGTTATGATGGGACTGATCCTACGTTTCTCAACATCATTTCATATTCTGTCCCAGGGCGTACAAATCAAGAATTATGCAATTTAGAATGCATTACATCATGATAGACAAAATAAGCTCGAATGCGTACACATGTTTGTACATAAAAGCCAGAGAAATGGCTAGTAAGTGGCGTTTCCAGGCTGGCCGCTTCTTGACGGCGATTGGATTGATGTCCACTTGGAAGATGTCAGCAAGGGCTCAACACGGAAAAGGGCCAAAAGACCATAGTTCGCACTGGGCTCTGGGGAAACCCTTAAGTGGGGACTTCCCCGCCTATTCCAAGTAGATATCCGGGAACCGAGGCAGAGGCCTCGATCACAAGTACTGATGATCTCCATGCGAGAAGAGCCCAACACCCCAACCAACACTCTCTAGTCGCCCGCTGTATTCCGAACGGCTATTTTCATTGGTTTAAGAACTAAAGAGTAATAGTCCCGTGGCGCGTACCCACACCGCTTCGGGTGTTGGTCCGCCAGGGCCCAACGTAACTCCAGTGCCCAAC